>ML991779.1:0-533224 GCA_010094025.1 Viridothelium virens
AGTTTCGGGGCCAATTTGGCTATGCCTGGACCTTTTCGCAGCTATTCTCCTTGTAACTCTTTATCTATTCTTCACCGCACTCTCGATCATCTTCAAGACCTACCATGAGTTCAACGACTGGCAGGTTGGAATGACCTTGAGGTTTAGTTGCAGAATGCTTTTTGCAGTGATTTTAGATACGCTCCGGCGCAGGAGCTATCTACCTCTTGTGACAAAAGCAGGAAGGGATTCCAAATCCGAATGGTCCTCCGCCCCAGTTAAGGCTTCCACCAGCACTCTCACGCTTTGTCTTGATCCCGACCAGCCTTTTCTGGTTTGGATGGGCTCAACCTCCTTCGATTCGTTCGATAGTCCCTATCATACGCTCAGTGCTATTTGGTGCAGAGTTGGACGGGATCCGAGTATTACCGATGTCGTCGACACTTGAGTTGCCGATCCTATTAGGGCTTTTCTCTCCTTCAACTGCATTTTCGCCGTTCTCACCGATGTTGTAAGTCCCTGGACAGAGGACTGCCCAAGGATAAAGGGAAGATACTGACTATTGGTCAAGTACTCGTTATACGCAGCCAGCCCCTTGGCCAGGAACGTACTCGTTCGAAGTTGCTTTGCCGCAGCATTGCCTTTATTTGGCAATCATAGTCAGTCTCGGCATAAGTGTGTTAAAGTGTATCACTAATGTTATTTTCGTTAGTGTACGAAACTCTCGGATATCAATGGGTAAGCTCGCTGCTTTGGTTCCTCACCTTAACGATGGTGCCATGCTGACAACCAGTAAGACTTAGACCGAAGTCGCTATCAATCAGCGGATACTCATCTGTGGAATAGTTTCCCCTTTATCGATACGGGAAGACCTTGCGGAGCAAGACTCATTCCGCCTTAGGAGTGGCGTTTCCCGGCCACGGATAAATGCAAGATGTCATAGATGTCGCCTCTCGTTTCAGCATCAATTGAGACTAGGCGAACCCCTTTTTAGATGAGTCTTCATAGCCGCGTAGAGCCATACATGGAAATGAGCATAGAGTATGGAGTATTAGAATCTTAGACCTTACTCCGCAGGGGTTACTGCACCGCTAGGCCGAGGTAAGGCTGCTAGCGGTGGCTAGGGTACCTGGCTTGGTAGAGCAAGGCGAGTCTGATGGGCTCAACAGCTCATCGTATCGGTGAATGCACTACAGTACCTCTTCCCAAGCACCGGGGATGCGGGACGAGGCCAGCCGGCAGAGCGGGGTTGCAGTGCGATGAGATGCAAGGTAGGTACAGTTCATCCCAGCGCATTAGGTCACGCAGCTAGAATATCATGCTTCCGAGATCTCTGGGAAGCGCATCACAAGCGACAACATCGTTGTATCAATCACATTGCCTCACGACCCTTTTTCCATCCCAATGTGCAGTTTTCTCCACATCCTGGTTTGTTAATAAGATCCACAAAAGACACGGCTGTAGGACAAAGGCGAAGATCTGTGATTCGGAAAGCGGCGGATGCGGAGAGCACAGCAGCACAAAGCCCCCAGTCTATCGAACGGCTGTGTGACAGACTTGACTTTAAGATAAACTAAATGTGGGAGGTTCAAATATAACAACTGCCAAGCTTCATTCTCTCAATAGGCTGAAATTCAGAGAGCCCAAGCGTCTATCGTGTCGTTAGGGAGGCCCTTTGAGGGTCAAGAAACAGAGAAAGGCAGTCCATTTACAGATTGTTATGCCTATGCATCCAATGTTGTAAACACAGTTTCCACGATAGCGCCCGTGGGTTGAGAATTTGGAATTCTATTCGCCACTCTGCCTAAACAGTGCATGGCCTGCAAGGGAGCTTAGCACCTATCCCCGTCCCAGCTTCTCGAGACTGATCAAGGTCTTGTCGGTGGGTTTTTCTAGGACGGACTCTAGTAACGCAACCCATCGCATCTTTGCTATTGTCTCCAGATTTATTTACCCGGAACCCCGGTTGAGATGAATGAAGCTCTTGAGTATGAAACCAAAGCAAGTCTGCACGAGCCACACTAGAGCACAAGTCCAACTTGCAAACCGTCTCATACGTGCATTTACGTCTGCCTTGCTAGCTCTGAGAGCCATATCAAGCGGAGCCCCACGACAAGGAAGCAGGATGCGCATCATTTCGACATTCGTCTCTTCTTTGCCGTACCAAGTAAAGTGATGAAGTTGAAACCTCCTGACTAGGGCTTAGAAGTTTGGAAGATATCATATGATTAATGTTGAGCTTGGTCGAGTTTGGTGCTGATTCATCTGTGCACTGTTGATCTTTCCTCATTAAACTGCCATTGCTCTCTTCGTAGGCTTTGCTGCGAGTTTCTTCTCGGGAGCTTTACATATGAGTGGTTTTCTAAGTAAGCATGACAAGCATGAACCCAGGTCCTAATTCGGGGTCGAGCCAACAGATATATGGGTTCGGTTAGAGAATTAGCAGTCTACAAATGCTGCCTCGAAGTCGTAGCGGCCACTTCTTCCTCGTAGACCAATTCAATGTCTTGCTTCCGATGAATTCCACCCATACGCCCGTTGCCGTGTTCAAGTATGCATGTATCGGAATCATTGTCGTCCGCCTTTGCAGGGCTACGGGCAGCACTTGCCTCGTAACCATGTTGCTTGTCACTGGTCGGGAGATTCCTGAATTCTATTGGGACGTCATTCTGGCCTGAGCCATCATGATACTGCTGATAGCCACCACTTGATGAGAATCCGCGGGTAGAAAGTCCTTTCCAGAGAGGTCGAAGAGCTGGTACAGATACACAAATAATTGTCAACGTCATTTCACTCGAAGTCCACATCACCGATGGACTAGTCTCATCTGCAAAGGCTTGGTCAGATCCGTTCATGCAAATGGAAAGTAATCGCACTAATCTTAGATGACTTACAAAGGTAATCTGATGTTTTACTTAGAGCATCAAGCCCAGTCGTTCTGATTACTCCACAGGTGCCCGCGCTTGTAAGATTAGCGGTACAATTATCCACGACACTGCATTTTGCTTACAAAATGCCAAGGCTCAGGGAAGCACAGATAGTTATCCTCTCCCTTCGCTTCATATTCAAGTTCCTCAAAACGTACCAGGGAAAGAGGGCTAAGAAAAAGTCCATAGCGGCCGACCAAGCTGTCGCATTTGGTCAGCATTGCCACTCATGAGGGGTTGTCTATCGGTAGAAGTCATACAGCACATGACAGTGGCTATAATTGTCAGATTCAGTGGACAAACTTCTTTGCGAATTCGTGGGTCCCAGATCGATTTCACTGGCTGGCACTGCGCGTACACAGAAATGGCCAAGAAAATACTGAGGGTCATGATGGAAACATTCCAAAACCACAAAATGGCTTTGTGCCTGAGAGAAAGATAACGAGTCAGCGCCAAATTTGAGTCGAGAAAATGATTACTGAGTCAACAAGAAAGGCATGGTTGCCATAGCGTACCATTTGTTCGTTACAATCCTCATGAGGAAAAGTGACACTCCGACTTTGCTGGTGCCCATAGCAATTGAGACAAGAAACTGAGCTACGAGCTCCAGCTTCACTGCTCTTGCGAACATCTCGATGGTCAAGTCTGATGAATGGGCGCCCATGCCTTGTGTGCAAGCGGCAATAGACATACCAACGAAACTCATTTGTAGAACCTAGAGAGATTAATTTGACAAGACCATGTTGGTGTCACAGCAACCACCTATTAATGAGGTCTCAGTAACTCACCCAAGTAAACATTAGTGTAAAATCGTCCCAGCCCGGGCTACCTCGCATGAACACGCGTGTCAAGTATCGAGCAGCGATGAAGACTCCTGCCACGACACCTTCAACAACTAAGACAGCAACCACAGCGGGACCCAAACCGCGGAGGACGCCCATGGTAAACGGCAGTGTGGAACGATGATAACAACAATTCGAGAGTGAGCCAAGGGCAGCTAACTTAGAAACAATCGACGCTAGACATGAGATGAAGTGATGAGGAGCTCTATTATCGACATTCTCTTCTCCTCTTCTTATCCAAACCCTATGCTCGAGGTGGTTGTACACGAACTGAACTAGAAGACGCTCACCCCTCCGTCGCTGTCGGAAGACGAGTCGCTTCCCACAAAAGCGTTGCGGATGTCATGCTTAAGACCCCAGACTATATCACAGCTACTTCCGTCATTACGTTGACGGAATTAGCAATGAGCGACGCTGTGCCGGGGACATGCTCAGGCTTTTTGTCCGGAAAAATGATCACTTTCGCTTAAGGAAATGCAGGAACTGATAAGGGCAATCCTCTAGACGCCGCACAGAATTTTCGTGGCCTCGGCATGGTCATTGTCTGGTTCACCTTTCCCGTTGTTCTCCAGGACCACTGCAAGGTATAGCCCATGATGTACCTCTACGCCCGGACTTGCCGGAAATCTCACGCAGGCGGTGCCCTGCTGGAACGTCACCGATAAAACTGCCAATTGAGTAGCATCCACTTGATAGAGCCGAAGCAAGGTGCCAAGGTGGCGGTGGTAGATCAAGATTCCGATTTTGCGATCAGTCTGATCGGCAGATCTTGCGGTCAGGGATGTGCTAGTCTGACACGTTTGACAGCGGTAGGAATTGGAGTAAGATGCGCCACCCGGAATCGGGTGCTTGGGCTTCACGGCTGCAGGGAGTCCCCAGGCTATCCCGACCCACCAGCGTGGCGCCCATCGAATGAACTGCGGCGCCTCCCGCTAGAACCGTCTTCTCTGTTTGGAGTAGCCCGTACGGAGTAACTCCTTCATGATGTTTACTGATGCTAAGCATCTTACCGCGCTTGGCTTCATTCTCTGATGGCACTTGCTATTGTCGAGTGTCGCAGAGAACTAATCTCTTGTCGGCTTTCCAGGGATCTCCCCAAGTAATTGTCATTGGTTGGGGTACCTCATGTATGTCGATCAAAGCGACTAGCCCAAGAAAAGCAATGTTCCTTGTGATTTTTGGTCTTTTTCGGAGCGGCATGCATGAATACAAAGATACACCAGAGCATACGATCCACATTCAATCCATAATGCCCAGACAGGAAAGTGCCCCGCGTCCCACACGTTCTGTTGCCGATCTTTGACGCATCAGAAGTAAGACTAACAGCCGTACCATGCCTCTCAAGTTTTGGATCCCATGCTGGATCCACTGGTGTCGGCTTACGAGACACAGACAATGCATGCTACAGTATCTTGTCGTGGACATTCTTACTTGGACGACTCCTCAAAGCAGTACGACTGCAAGAACTCGACGATCTATGCTGTCCTAGCTTCCCGGAGGACCCGCGGTTAGGGCTCTTCTAGAGCAATGACTGCCGAAGATCCTTGAATTAATGAATGGACAAAACAAGAACACAATACTGTGCATAGAATGATAATTGTCCTAGCACCAGGTTCTCAGTGTCTTTACTATGTGCGAAAAGACTACATCTGGACATGGATCAATCTCCGACGCTGCAAGGTCGGGCGTGCAGATGCCGCTCATCACACAGTAACAGTAAGAATGCGCCAGCGTCCTGTACCTCCCCCACAATGGTCTGGTTAAGGATTCTACGCGAGCTCCAGCAACTCTTTTAGCGGAGTCCAAATAGATAGCAGCACTCTATTGATTGACCGAACACAGAGGGTGAGAATGATTCTGCATGGCAGACGGTTTCCACGCGTTTGAGCTTTACGAGTAGTCAATGCTCTTACAAAGATTGAGATTATCATATGATGATGTATTGTAACAAGGCTAGATGCAAGGTGATACTGTCTCGCCATTGTCTCTATCATTTATTGATACATCATGAGCTCGCTATAGTTTCTTAGCTTAACCGCAACATTTGAATTCACAAGCCCTATTTAAGGGTTCCTGGCTTCTCAGGGCAGCTCATTCCGTTGTTTCTCCTTTACCTTCAGACATTTGCCACGTAAGTCTGAACCAATTGCTTAATTTTTTCCACTCCTAACACTCTTTGGCTGCCTCGGGCTGAGATTCCTTTCCAATACCCTTGGCCAACGCAGTCCGCAAATCGATCTCCACACTATCACCGAATTTCACATTGATCTCCTCAAGCGTCAAACCACTAGTCTGGACAAGAGTCAGGCTAGTCGCGGCAGAGATGGTGAAAACGACAGCGGTAGAATACAAATGAGAGACCTACCTCAGGGAAAGTAAGCATGATAGCGATAGTGGATACAGTTGTGACAGCCACGAACACCATGTACAGCTTCCAACCGATATTCGCCAGTCCGACACTGACAGGTGCCGAGTAAGCGATGGCGTTGCTAAAGAAGCTAGCAAATGCAAGCGTGGAACCCTCACTACGGAGGTGTGTGGGCCAAATTTCGGTTGTATAGACGTAGGACGTGCACTCGATTGTCGAAGTGAAGAAGGTGCCGAAAATGAAGTACATGGCGACTGCAGCGTTAATACCAGATTGATAGGTTGAATTGAGATAGTATTTTTCCAAGGCAGCCAGGATTGAAATGATAGCGGCGCAGCCAAACCCCCCGACTGTCAGCAAACGGACGCGCCCAACACGATCGGCGAGTAGAACATTGAAAGCGCACCCAATGACTGCGCAGACGGTCCAGACGACTCCCAGGCCCAGCTGCATGACGGTACTAAAGCCGAGCGAGCCCATGAGTACAGGAATGAGGTTTGCGATAGCGGTGATACCTGTGCCTTGGCCCATAATCCATAGCATGATGGAGCAGAAAGCACGTTTTCGAAGATGAGGTGTCCACCAGATGTACATGTAGCCGTTGGGCAGGACCTTTTCCGTTTCCACTTGAGCCTTGATCTGGAGAGCCTCAGCCTGGGCTAACATCGCGCATGGATCTTTGTTAGTCCTATGCAGATACTCAAGCACAGCTTTTGCTTCAGCTTCACGGCCCTGTTTCATCAGCCAACGTGGAGATTCAGGAATGAAGCGCAATGACACTAAGTGCAGAAGGCCAACTGCGCTGAGGACGATGAAGATGAGTCGCCACTGTACAGGAGCCGTGACGAAGTTGAAGATCAGACCGAACAGCGCGCAGCTGATATAAGCAGTCACCACTCCAATGCCCTGGAAGCCGACAAGGAGGCCACGAGTGTGCGGCGGAGATACTTCACTCATGTATACCGGCGTATTGGTGAAGACCATACCAGCGCCAATGCCGCAGAGGACTCGTGCAGTGAGCAGCATTGCGATATGTACTGATCCTGCTTGCAAAGCGCCAGAAACCACAACAATCGTGGACGCACTACCATTAGCAATGCGACGACCAAACCTATTCGCTAGAGGTGCCTGCACAATGGCACCGACCAATGCTCCACCAAGAAAACTAACCGTGGTAATCAGAGAAACTCCCTTCACAGTTCAGAGCGGGATATGATCTGACGAAGGACTTACCCTCCCAAGAGTCCATCAGTTCGTGAGGTCGCCCCTGTGCCCAGGAATTTGGCGATAAAGGTAGGTTGCGCCAAGGTGCTTGCGATAGCATTTGCGGAGAAGCCATACAAGAACGATCCCAAAGCCGCGGTTATCATAACCTTTCAATTTGTTAAGCTCATCCTACATGTGCTCAAGAAATCCATTTTTACGTACGGTGATATTGATCCAACTAGTCCCAGGCTCAGGGAGGCTTTGATCCTCGTCATCCACCATGGATTTTGACTCTATTGATGGCCGCGTTCCTGCTCGTACAGGCCAATTTCCCTTGGTACTGCTCATCATGATTGCACCACCAAGACCACCGCGCGAATATTCAGGAAAGTCTTTGATGAGGGTAGATCATCCGCTACAATCAGACCCTCGAAGGTGATACTCGGCGAATTTAATAAACCGATAAGGGGATGAGGGGTACAAAACAGACAGAGCTAGTCTTGTGTAGAGCCGTTGTTACTAGTCGAGCAGAAGAAGACAGCGATCTTCCCACTTCAAGCCATATGCAATCATTATCTTGCTCTATTCTCCAAGCGGGAAAGACGGCGAAGTGTTAGACGGCACATATTAGCCTAAGCTTTCTAGAGAAGCATGTCCGAAACTTTTAATTCCCGAGGAGCACTTGACAGTTGCTTAGCCCAGCTGTCAAGTCTGTCAGTCGATGCGCCTGATGACGCTGAGGCTTCGAAACGATAGTGCCTTGCAGGAAGTGATCCTAGGCTCATCACCTCGCAGCTTTTCGTCGTCCGTAGGTGGGTCGTTGCTGCTGACCCCTGCAGCAGGACGCCAGGGAACCCTACCCTGCAACCAGGGAGCCCTGCAACCATCATACTCACGCTTAGGTGCTTGGGGAGTCACTGCAGTACCCGTAAGAGCCTTATGTATGGAAAGAGGTCGGCTAAGCTGCTCTCCCACCCGAACGCACGTTCGTCAAACCAACCACGGGCCGATTTTCCCAAATCAGAATCTTGATCATCACCAGTACCACTATGTGGACCGGAATTGCCGCCATGTCTGTGTCCACCAGAGTTCTACAGGACTTTCCCTCCGACGCTTTTCCTGCTCTTTCAATTGCTGCAGCACAATCCGCCAAGCTTGACGGTCTGATCTCCTGCCACAAATCCCTGGCGTCACGCAAATCTGGTAGGCAATATTGCCGCCATGGAGAACGGCGACGGAGCCGAAGTCTTTCCTGTCCTCAAGAAGAAAGTCGCGCTCGTCACAGGCGGTGCCCAGGGCATGGGGGAGGCTACTGCCTCTGTCTTTCTGCGAGCCGGTGCAAAGGTCGTCATTTGCGACATCAAATTTGAAAAGGGACAGGAGACCGCCGAGAGACTTGCAAAATATGGCGAAATAACGTTCTTACCATGCGATATCTCCAAGTCAGATGAAGTTCAGAACCTGATCAACCAAATAGTTGAAAAGTATGGATGTTTGGACATTGCCATCAACAATGCCGCGATGACGCCCGATAAGACGCCTTTGACGGACTTCGACGAGCTTTACTGGAGCAACATCATCGACGTGAATCTTACAGGGACTGCAGTATGCTGTAAACACGAGTTGCAGCAGATGACCAAGCAAGGCAAAGGTTCCATCGTCAATATTACCTCAATCAATGCCTTCAAACCACAAATCAACATGCCCGCTTACACAGCTGCAAAGCATGCGCTTCTCGGACTGACAAAGCACGGTGCGATGGAAGGAGGACCCCACGGCGTGCGAGTCAACGCCATTGCACCAGGTGCGATACTTGTAAGTTAAATATCATTCGCACGACCTCCGTCATTGCGTTTGATTCACTCTAGACAAGCAAGAAGACTGACGGGCTTGAGCTCTGTTCAGACCGAAATGGCCGCTGCCGCCCTTGTAACGATGGGGACAACTCATGAGAAAATCGCGCCTGTGTTCAGCTACATGAACCGATTTGGCCTGCCGCATGAAGTCGCACAAGCGTCCTTATGGCTTTCTTCCGACGCAGCATCCTATGTAACGGGTGTTTGCTTGCCTGTTGACGGTGGCTTTTTGTCAAAGTAGAGAACGTTGCTGGAGAAGATGGTATTAAGGGTAAGATCCTTGGATAATTCCGAGGGTTTGAAGAGGTTAGAGGAACGGCGGTATCGTAGCTTAGCGAGCAGTATAGGTTAACAAGACTGCTTGGACTGTCCTCAGCTGCTTAGTCGCCGTGATCACCCTTGAAATGCCGGGCCCCCTACGGCAGACGTAGGCGGAGGATCCTGTGTTCTTAAATCTGTACGGAGCACAATTATTTTTTTTTTACTTTGCCGTGAAGGTCCAATGACCGCTAAAATGCGGTTAGCCGGCCTATGTCAGAGGTCAGCGCGCCCCGCATATGCAAGCGTCGAGCTCCAGTAACCAAGGCCATAAAGCAAACGCATCAGAGGCGATGCGATAATGCACCCTTTGTGTCGCTCAAGGCACTCCGTTTGTGCATGGATTAGCAACAAGCATGTTTATAAGGCGCCCTTCTTCCCATGTCCAAAGTTGTCGCGCTCCTCATCAAGATTGGTACCTTGTTGGGACTTTTCATTACCCCTCCCTTGTCTCGACCGTTGTCACCAAGGGCCACAAAGTTCGATCGCCTGTCCTTTCTGGTCCACTTCTTACTAACAAGCTGGCAGATCACAAAGCGACACAGTTCCAGAGAGCAGAAGGGGCTTCCGCTCCGCTTAGACGCTACATAGCACTTGACCGCGTGTTGCGATGGTCAGGACCCCAATTGCAGTTGCAAGACCATTGCAGGACAAATTAGCGGTCGTAACTGGGTCAGCAAGGAGTATGCTTACCCCTTTCAATCTTGAGATTCTCGCGACCATTGGGAAGACAACGAATTCGAATACTCCGGCCCCATGGGATTGATTCCTTGCTCATGACATCCTTAGGTATCGGTGCCGCAATAGTCCGCAATCTATCCTCCAAGGGATGCAATGTGGTAATAAATTACCTGACCGAATCGTCAAGTCCGCTTGCCGCTTCACTCGCTTCTGAAGTAGCCAGCGCGCACTCAATTCGAGCGATTCCTATTCAAGCAGATATTAGCACGCCGGATGGGTGCAAAAAACTCATAGATGTCATGAGGGAGGACTTTAGCCCCTTGCGGATCGATATTTTGGTCCACAATGCAGCAACTTTGTACCTCGGTCCACTTGAGTCAGTCACACCGGAGGACTTTCATCACAACTACGCTGTCAATGTGCTCGGCCCGACCTTGTTGACTGCCGCTTGTAAACCATTCCTGCCAACGAATCGCTCCGGCAGAATTGTTATTCTCAGCAGTATCAACTCCAAGATAGGTACCCCGGACACGACCCTCTATAGCGGAGCCAAGGGTGCGCTGGAGGCCATGACACGGGTGTGGTGCCGTGAACTTGCCGAACGGGCAACGGTCAACGCCATCAACCCCGGTCCGGTCATGACGGACATGTATCTGTCAGCTCCCGAGGAGGTAAAGAGAGGTCTTGCAGTGTGGAATCCTGTGACGCCCCTGGCACCGGTGCGAGAATGTGATAATGAGGAGGTGCGGAAGATAGGAGAACGATTCGGAGGTCGAGCTGCTTATGCTGACGAGATTGCCGGACTTGTTGCGTCAATTTGTGGAGAAGAGTTTGGTTGGTGTACGGGTAGCATGATCTGTGCCAATGGCGGCCTTTCATTTAGCTTGTAGTACCGACATTCTTGGAATTTTCGATCTGTTTCTCATACCTGGTGAAGACAGATTGAGCTTGATTGCCCAACATTACCATTCGAGTATTCCCTTCACCCTTAACACCGTCATTAGCATCTGTTCAATGTAGGTATGACAGGTACCCAGTATGACTGGCAAACCGAATCCTGTTGAAGCCGATGAGCAGATCGAAAGCAGTACTTGTTCGCGAGACAAGTAGTTTGCAAAATCATTGAAAAGAACGTGAAATAAGCAAGAATGCCTAGATACACGTATTCACGCTTGACTGCCTCCCCATGTTGTATGAGTGAGGATGAGGCTGATGCAAGATTGCGTAGCTTCGTTCTGAACCTTTTTCGTACTTGGTTGAGGCAATTATCGTGCCATATATAGCCGGTAGGGCTCTATCCCATCCCTTGAGCGCGCTTACACAAGACGCAGCGACCCCTTACCTCTTTTTGTCTTTGTAACTTGCTTGCTTCCTGCCTTGCCGTCCTCCGCAGGCTAACACACTTTGCGTCAGGACTCCGATGGCACTCTTCTTCTCTTCGATGCCAGGTAGGCGTCTTCAAGGAGTGAGTTTGGGGTGCCGAAGATAGGTGGATCCTAGTAGGTAGCATAGTAGCAATTTCTCCAATTAGAGATTGTGCCTCTTACACTATTCCACAAGACAGCGAATCACTGTGTTAGCGAGATCGTTTTCACTATTGCTTGCCTCTTGAGAACGTACCATGTGCCATATGCTAAAATTCTTCTCCTCCTCAGTGTGTGCTAGGCTTCCGAGAGCTCCGTTTGGCCCATTGAGCAATTCTTCGGCGTTAGATGCACTTCGGTAAAACATTTGAAGCGTTGTCGGCGAGGACCATTTTCAGGATAGCAATTGAAACACAGCGAAAGTGCGCACCGGAATGGCACTCACAACAACAGTTCTTAGCTTCAGCCCGTATTACACAGTTATTTATTCGTAGCCAAGCTCACCAAGCGACTCCGCATCATCTTACCTAGGCTTATAAATTAACGTTCTCAATTAGCTGACGCGAAACTTGGCCTCACGGGAGTTTGGCAACTTGGCTCACTGCTGAAACACATGCTGATAGCTTCTTGTTCATTGGCAACAGACGACTCACCTGCTGATTCTGCCTGATCTATTCAAGGCGGAGTGGCTGTTTCCTAGGGGATTTCTGAAGACGAGAAGGCTTCAGGGATCCACATGATCAACAAATGGGTTCGCTGGCTCACAAAGATGTGAGATAGATGCGACAAAGCCAATAGATCATGACCAAAAGTTTGCGGAGGTCATCAGGACCGATTGAGCGCTCGGGGATGTCTTGTAAATTGACTCTAAAAATTGGCGGCTTTCAGCTTCTCTTCATATGATGGTAACAGCGCAGCGAACGCGACATCATTGATCAAGTAAGAGAACTACCGCAATACGTTGTACCATCGTAGCCTCATTCTGAGATCACGCAGTCAGAGTCAAAAATTGTCCATGACGCCAATGTGCAGAAGCAGCTTTCTTCGGTCAAATCCCTCGGTCAACAATATCATCATCGCAATAAAGGAGCAAAGCGACTTGGCGCAATCGGCCTCACAGCAGAAAGTTTCCTCAAATCCATCGTGTTCTCCAGGACCTAATATAACGAGGTTAACGGATCTTGAACGAGATCATGGAGAGTGACTGACTGTCCAGCAAGAAGGAGCAAGCGGGTTTCGTCACACCATTTAGCATTGAAGAATGTTTCGGAGATAGCTATTGGGAACTGTTGACTTGATAAAAATAAGAAGGCGATGCAACTTCTCTTCTTATCTCTGCATCCTCAACTCGGAATGAACGGGGCATGAGACAGTCTGCCGGACAGCCGTCGTTCATAACTTATAAAGAGCGCATAGCCTGATAGGCATTTATCTTGCAAGGCCACAGATTGGACCAGTCAATAGCTCTTGGGGACGCTGTAGGATGTCTCAGACATATGGCGTGATCTGGACGCTCTCCATTTGGCACTTCTGTCATGAGAGGTAGGAAACCTGCACAACATTCTCGTGTCAGCTCTCTCGACGACGCGGAGGTCGAAGAGAGTACTGTTAAGGGTGGTAGAGTGCGCTGTGTGCATATAAATTTGCCAGTTCTGCTATTATTCTGCACATTGCTCAGTCAACGGTTGGAGCCGGTTCTCATGCTCTTGTGCAGTGAGAAGTGGTAAGTATCATGATGAGCACAAGTACGCAATCTGCTACTGGAATAGTTTGAGAAGCCCGAAAACTCACAAACCTACCAGACATCCTTCTTCAAAGGCTGAATCCCAGGGAAACTGAGTCGTAACAGCGGCCGTGTAGCTGGCCGCCCAGCTCCTTGGGCAGAATGAGAGCCTTAGACTGGATGTAACTTGAAGAAGGTGGTGATATGTACGCAAGCTTAACTGTGTCCTTGCTCGCAAAGCGGAGCTCTCGTGTCTCCGCCATTTGTTGCAGCTGGAGATGATTGTCGTAGGGCTCAATTGGAACCATAATGAGCTTTAGATGTTGCAGTGTGACCTGTTTCATAGCCAGTGGTCTCTGTATCAAGAAAGCTAGTGAGGCAAACACGCGCGTCAATGGCTTTTCCCACAATACGATATGATCAGGGCCAACAGCGCTGCAATCGCGCACGTCGGATGAAGGAATCCATTCTCCACTGTCATGCATGATCCAGAAGAAGGATTCAGAGTATCGCGGGGACATAATTCCCGATCCTGCCAGTTTCGCTTGCCCAAAATCTTGGTGCCGATGCCGTAAACGGAAAACGTACCTGTGTATCCCGTATCAGCGATCATAGTCGCGGACCGGAACGACTTCACTAAGCGTTTCGCGTCGCGACTGAGAGTCCGCCCGGTCCTATTTCCTGCAAAAAGAAGATTCCAAAGAATGCTGTGACGCGCTGCTACCGTGCACTGCCAGGGTCAACGACACGTGTCGCGTGCAGTATATCGGCCCCAGGCAATGGTTGTGGTCGCGTGATAGATGCTCTTGTGGTGCATTCTGCCTTCAAATGCAGCAAGGATAATGAAGTGAAGGAGGGACAACGCAGTGGTGGGGAACTCTGAAGCCATGGGGAAATAAGCGATAAAATGACCATTCGATGTATCGTCAAGCTCCCGAGGTCCGTCGGTGCGCTCTCTCAAGCGCTTAGTCTTTACGAGCTTCTACAGCCAGATCGCTGTCTGCATGCTGATTAGGATAGTCCAGGAACCTGGGTGCACGAGGTCACCATCGGCGAAGTAGTGGTGTTGCAGGACTTGGGTGAAGCTCTCGAGACCGACGCCGCGTGCGAAGGAGGTGGGGCGCGTGTGCTCCCGGCATCCGCGTCGCCAAGCTTTGGAGGATGACAACCCGGAGAAACGCCATCCTAGGCCACATATGGCTGGGAGAAGGGGAGGACAGAGTGTGACACCTTACCAACTTTATCTCGACGTCCGAAGAAAAGACATCGGCGCGTGCATATCAGCGAAGGTAGAGTGTGCTTGGTTTCCCCACTAAGTATAACCCCTGCTTTTGTCTGATGTTTGGTCACGATGCAACCTTAAGTCAAGCCTTATCGGATGATTGTCAAACCTCTGCCACGTCCGAGCTGACATTGTTTTGGAATAGGCAGGCCGGAGCTACTCTTACCTGCCTAGTGAGGGCGAGCAGCTTACACGTAGACATCCAATTGCCATTCGGGGTCAGACATAATCTTGCAATGGCCTCAAAATGGACAAGTACTCTTCTACTGTGTTGCACGGGCGACAGAAGGATCTCGTAAGAGCACAAAATGTCTGCCTGTGTGTAATAGCCTAGCGGGCTCTGTGCGCCGACGGCTGCTGGGATAAGAAGGTAGGATCGATGAATGGATACGTCCCGGGCCGCACCGCTGTTGTGATTGCAACGGCAACTTGGCCTAAGTATCCTGGATAAGCCAATCATCTTAGGCAGGCTTAGGACTGATCGATTGTCTGGAAGGTCATCTTCTATGAAGGTACTTCATATGATTGGTCAACTGGAACTTAAGGTGTCCCTGAAGGTCAGAAGCTCTTATCTAGACCTCTAGATATTCGACAAGATTCTATCTATACCCCTCGATCCACGGCCCTGGGTTAACCAAAACGGTGGCTTTGAGATGACTGGGCGAGGAGAGGTGGATATTTCCTTCACGCAGGCAAATTGAGGCGCTCCTCCAACGGAGATAGGGAACCGCTCCGTTTATGCCTATCCAAAGATGTTCACCCCAGACAGCCTTGTACCTCGGCAGAGAAGCTCCAGTGCGCAGAGCAGTCGCGTGAAGGTTCAGACGCCGAAGAGCAGTCTGCGAGGCCAATCAGGACATGAGTTTACGCTTCGCAAACAAACAAGAGCATTCAGTCATTCTACCCTCCCATACGGCACGCACACCGGCTACGCTTATTCCTCAGGTGGGATCCCTTCGGGTATACGGAACACATTTCGTACGAGCCGTAGACAATGAGCTCAAAGACCTTTGGATTGTTCTATGAACAACTGGCGCCTGCAGGAAGTGCCCAGGATGTGCCTCAGAGATAGCAACCCTGGTGCGTGGTCTTTTCCGTAGGCCGGCAAAGATAGCTCTTACGCGTCGTGCAATGCACCGGAGCTCAATGTACGCGCCTAATGCCGGTATATCGCTTCGCGCGTTCCCGTGAACAGTCTCGGTCGCGGTTGGTCATCTCATCTCTGGCCAACGAGGGTACTACACCGGCCGAAGAGATAGCTGCCGCGGGTGATTTGACGCATCTGATAGCACT
This sequence comes from Viridothelium virens, assembly GCA_010094025.1. Lineage (NCBI taxonomy): Eukaryota > Fungi > Ascomycota > Dothideomycetes > Trypetheliales > Trypetheliaceae > Viridothelium > Viridothelium virens. Next base: position 15,840 of record ML991779.1, read on the forward strand.
CTCCCACCCCAGCACGGGTCGTCAAAGTCGCCAAAAGCCCCTGCGTAGTAGTCGAGTTGCTTTGGTATCATCGGACAAAACTAAGGCAAGGTTGCGTGGTTTCGCTGAAACATGGCATCTGAGCGATTGGTGTATGCCTCATGGTTTGACAACATGAAGATGGAACGGTGGATGTAGAATTGCTGTAACGTATCATTTCTCAAGTTCAGGTGCAGTGCCCATGTGGGAAAAACCAGCCAAAGAAGTATAAAAGAGAAGGAAAATCCGACCAAGTCCTATTAAATCGCAGTTGACAGCACTGGATCAGTTGCGATCTCGAAACGATTGAGGATCTGACATCTTTCGCCATCCAATCCCCACATCGCATCGCAAGAATGCCATCAAGAATGCCACAAGTCATCAGTCCTTGGTCCCTGGCGATCACAGCCCTTGCTTTCAAGGTAGCGCATGCAGCACTAGACCTAAGCTCGGGTTCGAATGTCGCCGTATACTGGGGTCAAAATTCGTATGGCCAAGGCACTGGGAATCTTGCGCAGCAGACATTGGCAACCTACTGTGCAAGTCAGTCTTCCTCACGAAAGAGATTTAAAAGGCAGATATGATACTGATTATAAGATGCGTCAGACACTGATATCGATGTTATCCCTATGGCATTCCTCGACGTTATCAACGGACCTGGTGGCGAACCCGAAATCAATTTTGCCAACCAAGGCAACGATTGCTCAACTTTCTCTGGTACTGCTCTCCTTGATTGTCCGCAGATTGGGTAAGTGACGCCTCAATTGCATTTCTGGGTTTCGGTCGACTGATCGCGTCAAAGTAACGACATCGTAACATGCCAGAAGACGTATGGCAAAACCATCCTCTTGTCTATTGGAGGAGCGACGTATAGTGAGGGAGGATTTTCGTCTACCAGTGCTGCGGTGGCCGGTGCTAATTCCATATGGGCATCCTTTGGTCCGGTTCGCTCGGGTTCCACTGCTCCTCGGCCTTTTGGTAACGCCGTCGTCGATGGCTTCGATTTTGACTTCGAGTCAACCGTATCCAATATGCCAGCCTTTGCCAATCAGCTTCGTTCTTTGATGAATGGAGATACATCCAAGAAATATTATCTCACTGCTGCACCCCAATGTCCGTATCCTGACGCTGCTGATAACCCCATGCTTTCTGGTGGGGTCTATTTTGATGCCATCTGGGTGCAATTCTATAACAACTATTGTGGTGTTCAATCTTTCACCCCAGGTAGCACCACGCAAAACAACTTCAACTTCGACACCTGGAATACATGGGCGACTACGGTCTCGGCTAATCCGAATGTCAAGGTGCTTCTTGGCGTGCCGGCCGGACCGAGTGCTGCTGGTAGCGGTTATGAGTCTGCGAGCCAGCTCTCTGCTGTGATCAATTATTCCAAGTCTTTCAAAAGCTTTGGAGGCGTGATGATGTGGGATGCGTCCCAGGCGTACGCTAATTCGGGCTTCTTAGACGGTGTCCGATCCGACTTGACGAGTGCCCACTCCAACATCACTTTTGCACCAACAAGAACAATGAGAAGAGGCGCAAGGACCGTTCGGTAGAGGCTTTCCTTTTGCACCCCGCAAGCCGAGGTCTTATCAGTTGTTTCAAGTCCGTTTCTGTTCGGGCTGAAGGTGGCGTTCAGATTTACCATTTACTATTCATTGTTCATATTAGTTCCATTCTCGTCATCAGATTAGGCCAAGCGCAAAATTCTATGGAATTTCAGGTTGCCATATCCCATATTCGTTCGCTGCATAGCAGAGGAACCAACCGGCAAATTACAGACACAAGAAGCTCTGAACGAATGCGATATTATCTCGTTCGAAATTGGTGCGCTAGATTTGTGATGAATGATGTTGTTGTTTTTTTTCTTCGTCTTCTCCGCGAAGTAGCAACCAATAGAGATAGGCAGCTCGAGCTCGCCCATGGACTTGCGGCTGAACCTTGATATTTGTTGAACTACGGAGTACGACCAAGGAGAACGAAAAAAGGCTGACGTAAAAATGACCACGTGATATAGACCAATCAGGGTTGTGGGGTAAAATGCCCCAATAATGTTAGGCCAAATTCCGGTACTCTACTGGCATAAACGGGAACGAGCAAGAAGAGACCAGAATAATGAAATCGATCTGCTCCAAACACCATGAATCAACATCAGCCCATAAGCAGGATCGACTTCCCCACTCATCGCTAGGAAATGAGGATGAGTGGGTGACTCATAGTTTGAGAGTTGACTCAGAGGGTTCACCCTTGGCGTGCTCTGCAGCAACACACGAACGGGAGAGCTGGAGCATCCTCTTCCGTTACAGCACCACCTTGTTACTGACCTGGTCTCTCTAGAAGATCATGTATCCGATAGAGCCAATAGCCAATACGGAGTACAGTGAATCGACACCGTCATCCGTGACTAAGTAGGCCTCGGTCCCGGAAACGGCCTCTCCCGAATGAGATTGCTCGCTTATGCTTGCTTTCGGAAGGTGGAGGAGCTAGAGCTATCGAGTACGCTGATTGGTGTATTGTTTATCGATCCTGGTGCTTTGGACGACGCTGTTGCAGGATCCAAAGGTGCAAAGCCAAATTATCGTATTCCCGCCAAGATTCTGCTAAGTCTCCATATTTCGTCCAAGGGGATTTTTCTCGAATCGTTTCGCTTTTTGCAACATTAATCTCTGGCACCGATTTTACATCCGTTGATCTTTCTAATACCTCTTCATTGCGTCTCATTGTGTTTGTGTTTCCATCGCTCTCGATTTGGGTACTACCTAAGCTCTTGTCGTCCGAATCATTCAAGCATTTCAACGTCCCTACCTTCCAGAAATAGTCAACGCCAAAACATGGGGGAATCGGAGCAATTACACTTCGACGACAAGACCAGCATGCCGTTCTCCGATCTGACCAGCCACGATAACAGCACTGTTCCATTAGAGATGGAGAAGCCAGAAGGGGCAAGAGAGACCCAAGCCGAAACATCGTCAAGGCCATCGTCAAGGCCATCGTCAAGGCCATCGTCAAGACCATCGTCAAAACCATCACCAAGACCATCATGCACGCACGACGAAAAACAAGCAGAAAGAGTTGCGGTTGAAGATGCTTCAGCAGTAAACGCAGATGCTGCGCAGTATGAGCACGAGTATCCTAAAGCAATGAAACTTGCACTTATCACTCTTGCTCTGATGCTTTCTGTGAGAAGTCTTCTCCATCCAATAGAAGACACTAGCTAATCCACGTTTCCAGGTGTTTTGCATGGCTTTAGGTATTTTCAGTGATGAATGTATCGTACTGAAGAGAAAGCTAAATGGCGGCAGACAATACTATCATTGCTGTAGCCATTCCTAAGATCACGGATCACTTCAATGCTTTAGACGATGTTGGATGGTACGGAAGCGCCTACTTGCTGACTACCTGCGCTTTCCAGCTCCTGTATGGCAAATTTTATGCGTTCTTCCCTATCAAAATCGTGAGTTCCATCGCTGCCTAACCTCTCCAAGTTAATAAATCTCAGGTTTATCTTACGGCCATCTTCATCTTTGAGCTTGGGTCACTAGTCTGCGGAGTCGCCCCTAGCTCTACTGCCCTGATTATAGGCCGAGCCATTGCTGGTCTCGGAGCAGCGGGCGTCTTCACAGGCGCCATCTTAATCGTCTCTTTCACTGTGCCATTACATCAACGACCTACCTATACCGGTCTTGTTGGGGCCATGTACGGTCTCGCGTCCGTAGCCGGGCCCCTGCTGGGTGGTGCTTTCACGGATAACTTGACTTGGCGTTGGTGCTTCTATATTAATCTTCCATTTGGTGCGGTCACTGTTGCATTCATCATCATATTTTTCACCGATCCCAAACGACCGTATATTGCCAGTAAAGGCTGGAAAGAGCGGATCAAGGAATTCGACATATACGGAACTACTGTTTTTCTTCCCGCTATTGTATGCCTACTTCTCGCTCTACAATGGGGTGGTTCTAAATATCCATGGTCTGACGGTCATATCATCGCCCTCTTCGTTCTCTTTGGGGTTCTTATCATCGCATTTGTTGCCATTCAGATCTGGCGTCAAGAGTACGCCACCGTCCCTCCGCGGATCATTACTCAACGAACTGTCGGAGCGTGTGCCTGGTACGGTGCATGCCTGGCGGGTTCCTTCTTTGTCATACTTTACTACCTTCCGATTTGGTTCCAAGCCATCAAGTCCGTATCAGCAGAAAAATCGGGTATCATGAATCTACCGATGATTCTGGGCGTGGTTCTTCTTTCCGTCGTTGCTGGTGCTCTGGTTACAACACTTGGATACTACGCTCCCTTCATCATTACATCTAGTATTTTGATGTCGGTAGGAGCTGGACTGCTAAGTACGTTCAAAACAGACACCGGTCACTCCATGTGGATTGGGTATCAGATTGTGTTTGGTTTCGGTGCCGGCATGGGCATGCAGCAGCCGTTGATTGCAGTGCAAACAGTATTATCTAAAAAAGACCATCCGGTTGGCACTGCTATCCAGATGTTTGCTCAGACCCTTGGGGGAGCTCTTTTTATCTCAAGTAAGTCTACGCTATCCTTAGTAGTCTTCTATCAGGATTTGAGCGGCGTGCTGATTATTCACCTTCTCTAGCCGCTCAAAACGTCTTTACTAACCGCCTCATATCTGCCCTCACCGCCAGTGTTCCCGACCTCAACCCAGGTATTGTTCTCAGCACCGGTGCCACATCTCTGAAAGATCACGTACCGCCACGCTTTCTCGCCGGTGTCCTGGTCGCGTACAATGCTGCCGTGACAGACACGTTCTATGTCAGTGTGGCCACGGCAGCTCTCAGCCTGCTTGGCGCTGTGTTTGTTCAGTGGAGAAGCGTAAAGGGAAAGAACATCGAGATGGGCGGCGGAGCGTGATAATGTGAGATGGGTTTTTTCAGGAGTTTCTCAATGCTTTTGTAGTATACCCGCATCAGAATCTTTGCACATCTGGACCTGGCAGGTATGGATTTAGTACGCAACCTCTCTCCCAAAAGAGACAGTAGATGATTATGCGGATAGACAGATTTTGTAATAATATAAGAGAGCCTTGGAAGGCAAGATTTCATGGCGTGACCAAGTACCACGAACCACATAGCTGTAATCGATGTCCAGGAGAGCAAACATTGCGAGCTTTACTTGCAAAGGAGTCCCCGAAACAGGGCCCTGTCAAGATGTCTTGCATATAGAGGGATGCAGTGAATTAATGTATGTACATTTGCTGTTTAGGAGTGCTAGTCGGACTTACCAACAGTATTCAGACCTGAAGTCGTGCAAGCAAAGTCGAGACCCATAGCCTCGTCCATAAAACGACAGTGGTATAGAACGCCTCTGAATGCAGCTACAATCGCGATGCTTCTTTCCAACATAATGTGCTCATGCCTCACCACTGCTTCCCCACCCCACCTCAAACCCTGTTACCTCCAAGACTATGTTACCCGTTGTTCCCAGCACCCACAATGCCACCAATCCCCATCCGATTTTTCGGTCCATCCACCACTTGTTCATCGGCACCGCAATCAGCAGCCCTGCGAGGGTCACCAGCAGCACAACTCCCGAGATCAGAAGTGTACCACCAACATCAATCTCGTACGGCTTATACTTGAACTCTTTCTGCGGATGCCGATGATGCCTCTTGTCGGCGGCTCTCACCATCATGGCCAGTCCAGAAATCCCGATACCGAGCAAGATATTCAGCATCGGTCCTCCAAAGCACGCGCTGAGAGCCATAACCGGGTATCCAAGCCGCGCTACCGTCACATCGGCGACAAGATCACCTAGCGAGTTGCCTACCGCAAAGATGGTCAATCCGAGGATCGCATCCGACATATTGAGAATCACGCCAAGCGTCTTCAGTACGCCAACGACCTCTCCGGCCACAGTGCTGATCCAGGTTATGGAGACAGCAAAACCCACAAAGCAGAGCAAGGGACGCCATTTTGGGGGCATAGAGGGAGTAGTCGTTAGGAGGAGGAGGGTCAGAGCAACAAGCGAACAAAGGAGGGATATGAGCGACGGTTTGAGGAGATCGCCGGGAGAAGGTGACGCGTCCGGATTGCTGGGGTCTTCGGGGGTGAATGTGCCGTTAGCCCAAAGAATGGAAACAATGAAGAAGGGAGCAGTAAAGCATTGGACGATGACGAGCCAGCGATTCCAATCCCGGTTCGAGGAGGGTGAAGAAGAGAGGGTGCCGGGACCAGGGGACAGTCCGTTTTCGGTGGACGCACCGCGTGAAGTTTGGTGTTGTGGCAACTGTAGCGAAGGAGATTTTTGATTGGTGGGTTGAAGCGAGGGAGGTGAGGAAGATCGATGCTCGTGTTGTTGATGGCGCGCTTCAGTCTCAATGGCAATAGTTGCCGTGTCACCGTGGCCGCCAAATGATCTATGGTGAATCGGAGGATTCGGAAATGTCTCTGCGTTTCCCTGCAGCAGAGGGCTCTCGCATGCGAGGTCATTCCTTGGCCGTTGGGTATCCTTGGGAACTATAGAGGTAGCACCATCATCATTCGGCATGTCTGGAAGCGCGGCGTGCTCAGTATCATCGTCTTTGGAGGGATCGATGACAGGCAACGTGACCGTTAGGAGAAAGACGCTCGGTGCGGCTACAAGACCTAAGCATTTTTCCCAAATGTTCTTTTCTTGCCAGCAGTAAAGTGTTGGAAATAGGGTAGAGAGAAGAACACCAGGAGATGGCAATAGAGAATATGGCCACCATCGCAGCGGTCTTTCCTGGGGTGTATCGCGGAAAGAGCTATGAGGGTAGTACGCATCTTCGGAAGCGCTGGTTGGGTACTCAAGTGTGGATAGCCCGATCGGGCTCTGAGACCGCGGGGCATCAGTGTACGTAGGAAATGGCGACATAGGGGTCGATGCTCCAGAGTGCTGACGTGAGTGGGTCCGAAGACCTGATACATCGAGCTTAGGCAAATTTCGAGCATGAGAATTTGGGGAGTCAGGAAGGGAGTCATTGTCGTTGGATGTGCATCCCATTGGAGGCTGATTAAGAACTCGTCGCTCAAGGTTTCCAGCATCTTCCGGGGCAAGATGATTAGGCGAAGGCTGCCTTGAAGGTTGACGAAGTGGACTGGACCCTCTAGATCCCATATGATCCGACAATGGGGGAGAAAAAGAGAAACTTGGTGATCTAGCTCTATCGATTGGTGACAAGGACGACTGCGATGCCGTCGGTGCTGCTGCAAAGGACTGTAAGTCTGAGCTGCGCTCTGGCGTAGAACTAAGCAGATCGATTTCAGGGACCGAAACAAGTGTTGGAGTCGTCGCTGCCTCGCGAGCATTAGGACCGAGACTCAAATTGACAGCCGGAGCGGCTGAAACGGCTCGTCCACGAGCAGAAGGCCCTCTGAAATCCTCCAAAGTGGGCTGGGGAACAGAAACCGACTTGCTAGATTGCCGGCCAACCTCATAGGATTCTGCAGCGGCAGGACCAGAAGCGGTGGACAACTGATCTGTCTGCTGATTAAGGGCCATGGCGGGATCGTCAGAATATCTTCGAAGGTTTATGGGAAGATTTTGGATATTTCTTGACCTTTGTAAGGAGTCGAGAACCGAGCGAAACTCGAGGGCGCCCACGAGACTGGGTCTGATTGGGTTGAGGGTGCCGCTTCGGCCACGTGTGACTGTATTTGGTCTTCGAAGTCGCATATTGTTACTCAACTCGCCAAGCACCCTTCCTGTCTCAGCCTCTTCTTCTTCCTCCTCATTCTCTTGTCCGGGAATTCTCGCACTGCCTCCACGCTCCAAGGCGGAAAAGTCATCTGCCGAGGGTTCCCGTGATATCCTTGGCGTTCGCTGTGGGGTGTCCTCCGGATCGTCGTGATAAGGTGCTTGAATTTGCGTCTCTTCTCCAGGGCCTGTGAAATGCCCTCTCGCAGCGACTTCTTTCTCCAGCCTATGCCTTCTCCGTCCACGCCACCAGTGCCACAAAACAACAAAGACGACATAGAAAACATAGAATGCTACCATGGCAGCGCATTCCCACAGCGTAAGTTTACCATCGTAAAGAAACACCAAACTAAAGCTAGCAGCTACAATGAAAAAGCCTATGTCTCGGACAAAGCTTTTTCTTGCAACTCGGAAAGGCCGAACCAACGCCATGCTCCCTGCTACCACAGCTGTTATGAACCCCGCTGCTCCTATCAGCTCTCCTATTGCCAAGCTTCCGCTATGTGTGCTCATAGCTGCATAAGTAGAAAAGACATCGGGACTCCCATTTCCAAAGGCTAAGAAGGTCACGCCAGCCAAAGATTCACTCATTCCAAGGATATTAGCAATTGTGCTGAGATTGATGCAGAAAAAGTCCGATGCAGCGATCCCTATGGTGCTGAATAAGAGAGCCAGCCACGATATGATGAGGACAAATGCGACCGCTTGAGCGTGAGGGAGGAGACAATAGTAGAGCTCGAGGTAGGAGAGAAGACCCGCTTCTTCGTCAGGGCAGGATGATCGTACGAAGGCACATTTGTCGGGCGCATGGTGGACTAGGCGACACTGTGCGGTACACGTCAGTAAGTTCAAAGAGTATGAGACTCTTGCGGTTGCGCAGATGCAACTGACCTCCTCGTTCTCTTCTGAGCTAGCAAGATCTCTCGGCCACAGAGATCCATGATGTGAAATGAGCTGGTCTGGAGAATTCAAGTAGCGATATCGCGAAAGAAGGGTAATCACGCTAATAGCAATGATAGTCAGGAAAAAAGGTCTGGTAGAGTACTTGTGCCTCCGAGGCACTGCATGATAGTAGGTCATTGCCAACTGATGACCTCCGGAAATGGAGACGTAGCCCAATACATGACTGATCCTGTTGAAATTATGAAGTCAAACGTGTAGAGACAAGAGCGATAGAGGACGAGGAACAAGAAGGGAGGCGATCGTGTAGCAATGCTCAGGTTGGAATGATATCCGGAAAGCGGAGTGATCGAGGAGATGACGCGCGCCCCACCAGTACAGTCAGGGCATGTACTGCCGTAAGGTACGTGACTAATCACGTAAACTCCGTGGCTGAAGGAAGCTACATACCAGTGCTACGCTAGGTAGGCACGCCACTGCACTAGCCTCATCAACCGCGTACGCCGTTCTGGGTAAGGTTTGTTTACTCTCCCACCGTCCTACAACACGCAAGATCTTGCCGCTCGAGAGCCCCCACCTGCTGCAGCGCGAGCAATCCTGAGACTTCTGAACTACCTGACATGCCTCGCGTCACAAATGCATCGCGTGTTAGCAGTGCGCAACACGCCCAAACTCCGTACAAAGGCAGTCCCATTAAGTATGGCTATGAATCGCCTTGGACGAATCCCTCTGACAGAAATGCCAGGATTCCTCTCAACGATGACAAGCAAGAGAAAGCCAAGCGGCTACAGTCGCGGCAAGCTCAGCATGAATCGCAAATGGATCAAATCCGAGCTGCAGCTACCCCGGCGCGACGCAGAAAGTCGCTTGTAGGCGGGACTTCAAGTCCACATACGCCAGGCCAAGATCCATTACGAAGAATTTCTGTTGGAGGAAATGCTGTCACGCCTATGAAAAGAGTACCAATATTAGCAAATTTTGAAGAGTGGATGAAGATGGCTACAGATAATGTACGTTAGCTGAAGGGTTTCAAGCATTGGCCTCCAAGCTAATAGCCTCCAAGAAAATCAACGCGACAAATGCCTGGAACTTTGCGTTAATCGACTACTTTCACGACATGTCACTGTTGAAGGAAGGCGATGGAGTCAATTTCCAGAAAGCAAGTTGTACACTCGATGGCTGTGTGAAGATTTACACCAGCAGAGTGGACGGAGTAGCTACCGAGACTGGAAGGATGTTGAGCAGTCTGGCGGACAGTGGGAATAAAAAAAGGAAAGATGGTGACGCAGAAGGTGAAGAGGGGGAGGAAGAGGGCGAGGAGGGCGAAGATGGTGTCAAGAAACGACCAAAGAAAAGGGTATGGACTGTCATCAGAAAGCGCCATAGAGAAGGACATGAGCGCTGATTATAATGTAGACACAAAAAACTGCGGAAGCGACCCTGGCAACATCATTTGCCCAACTGCAATTGAAAAAGATGGAATTGGAATTCTCGGTCGATCCTTTATTCAAGAAAGCATCTGCGGACTTTGACGAGGGAGGCGCAAAGGGGCTTCTGCTTAACCATCTTGCAATAGACGGAGAGGGTAGGATCGTCTTCGACAGCAGCGACGACGCACAAGACGAAAGTCAGAAGAGCCGGGAAGGCGGGTTGACCGATGCAGAGGGTGACAAGAATGAGGAACACACAATAGAATCATCGTCAGTACAGCCAGAAGAAAAGGATGGAGAGATCGACATTGCTGCTCTTGGCGCCAAATTCTTCCCTAATCTGGCCGTCGTGGAAGAGCAAAAGATATGCCCCTCACTAGAGTCATTTGAGCTCGGTAATGCTAATGGTACACTGGATCTTCCTTTCCTGAAGACACCTCCAGAAGATTGGAAGAGTCCGAAAAAGGGAGGTCAGCAGGACCATGACGCAGGTTCTGGCATCTTCATGGACCAAGACAATGCGGCCGGCTTCGACGATGATGATAGCCATATGGGTGGGTTTGATCTTCCGCTGGACATCGGATTCGGCGAGGGCGGTGAAGCGTGGGCCAAAGAAGCTGCTCTTGAGCCACAGAAACATGTTCAGACCCTACCAGGCATGGACGCGGTTGGGGATGAAGATGCGGTGAAGGTAGAGATTGGTGGCTTCGATCCGGACAGTACGCAGTATGGCGTTACCCTAGGCAAAGGCAAAGAGGACCAAGAGAATATACTAAGTTACTTTGACGAAGCACTGAAAAAGCAATGGGCAGGTCCTGAACATTGGAAAATCAAGAGAATTAAGGAGAATACGAAGGAGGACACCCCCAAGCAAAAAAGAAAGGAAAGGGAACCTTTCGAAATCGATTTTCCGGCACCGATGACCCAAGCTATGGCAGACATGTTGTATACTCCGGCCAGCTCGAGCTCCGCAATATCTTTACCCAAAACTCAGTGGAAATCCAGGACCAGGAATCTGCTTCCGGACGATAAACACTTTAATTCACGTCAATTGCTCCGACTGTTTCTAAAGCCAAAGGCCCGCCTCGGCGCTCGTAGAAATGGAGTAGCTAATCAGTCAAGAGGACCTCCTGAGAGGAATGGCGAAGCAGACGTGGACGATGCCTACTGGACCCACGACAATGGTCCTATACAGGGAGAAGACCAAGCGCCTCGTGGAGACTACGACGCCAATTTTTTCCAGGATGATGGTCTTGATCAGCCAGCAGGAGGCATGGAGGATGACGACGATATCTTCGCAGATGCAAGAGAAATGTTTTCACCGCCGGTCGATGGTGCCGAGGGTGTTCTAGAACCGATGAGGGATGCACTGGATGGTAGTCAAGAGGCAGCTTTTGGCGCGCAGCTTGTGGCGCAGAGCAGACGAGTAAGGCCCGAATATGTCCAATATGCCAGAGTTGCAAAGAAAGTCGATGTGAGACGACTGAAAGAGGAGCTATGGCGAGGAATTGGGTACGATGAGGTACGAAACGCTTCAACTTCTATCCTTTCAAAACGCTAATCATTGCACAGTCGTTACCACCAGCCCCACCAACTTCTTCGGAGTCAGTCGCTGCTGCCGACAAGCAATCTGAGGATGAATGTCTCAGGTTCACCGACATAATGAACAGCCTGCAAGAAGTGTATCCTAAGCAAGCCATGGCAGATATCTCGACTTCTTACTGCTTCATTTGCTTACTACATCTGGCCAATGAGAAAGGTTTGGTGCTGAATAATGAAGAAGGATTCACAGACTTAGGAATCAGAAGAGATTTGACATTTGACAGCGCATCAGCTGCTGAGGGGTGAAAGATTCGTGAATAGTAACTCGAGGTTGGAAATGATTGGCATGACTCGGAGTTTTTGGCATTGGGTGGAGGTCGGCGCTGTCAGTATTGGGACCATAGCGTGCGTAGCCACTTTCCGTTCTCTCCATTGAGTAGATACATTACAGTTCCGCATTATGAGCGAGCTGCAATCTTCATGCACTTCGTCAGCACGTCGCGGACAGAAAGCAACGAATGGAAATGTATAGACATTGCTTGATTTACCGCATACTCGGTACATTTAATGTGGTGATATGGCGACGTCACGCTTGCTGAGGCCCGGCCCAGCGCTAGAGCGCCGACGTCGAGCTCGAAGTTGTCGGCGCGTTGGCAACATTTCACTATTTCACCATTTGATCTCGTCCATTCACCGTCCAAGCAATCTTGCCATGGATGACTCCAACTCGGAGCGATGCTGAGGTCGTAGGCTTTGCGAAGCCCTTCTTGCCGATTGTACAGTCAATATGACTCCCCCACCACCTCACCGTCTACGACGCAACGCCCTAGAGAAACTCGCCGTCCTCTCGGCAGAACGGTCAAACACTCAATCGCAAAGCGCGGATTTGAAGAGGCTGTGCCGGCTGTACTCTCGCAAACCCCTACAATCCAATGGATCAGCTTGCTCCGGTGGCAAACATGGCGTATTGGGTGCGAAAGCTCCCACGGTATGTCATCTTAAACTCAGAATAGTACTCCACCCGAATTGACACGAAAGTCCCCAGAGTCTACGCGAGCTAGAGACCATCATTGCCTTGAGTCGAGCTGCTACCCATCTGTCGAATGCTCAAGATGGCGAACAATTAATCCCCTATCTTAAACAATACCTTCCAACTGCTCCACAACAGACCTTCTCTGAGTCCCCGTTTCTCCGAGACTTCGAGCCCTCGCCGTGGGAGGCCTTCACCTTTAACGTGACCGCTGGGCTACTCGCCGCGGGTAAAAAAGCCGTATATCTACGCGACGAGGTCATATCTGCCATCAACGATTACATCGAGGTATGCACCAACCTTGCAAGGAACAGTACGAATCTCAACGTCAATGGGGATATGGGTAGAGAGTATGCGGGCTATGAGGACTCTCTCCCACCTGAACTAGCTCTGGTCATCCGGCTCGCAATTTCATTACTCGGGTTCCTGGAGGCCGTGGCGAAAGATGCAAGTTTCTTCAATACTAAAGAAAGAGTGCGACTCGTTATGACTATCAAGGACATCTTATCTACTGGATTTATGACTGCTCTCGAAACTGCACTATCTACCCTTCGGAACGCCAAAGGTTCGCAACATGAAGTAAAAGAGTGGAAGAGATGGGTAAAACATTATGCAGCGATCCGGCGACCGTTGGGTGGGATGCTTCTTAAACAAGGCTTCATGGCATTCGTTTGTTCGTGTACCTCCATTCTAGTCGCGCCCCCCGAAGCGATCGAGCGTGAGGATGTTCTCAGTTATTTACGGTCGAAAAGAGTGTTACAAGATGTTAAGAACACTGCAAGCAGTTTCGAAGTTGTCGAGGTCCTTGCAGACATTGCTGCGGATGAATATGCAATAATAGAAGCCGGATCGGACTACTTGCAGCTTGGCTCGGCTTGGCAGCACCGTTTGGCATTCCAAGTCAAAGGACATGCACTAGAGAGCTTTCTCCACTGTTCACTTTTGCAAGAGCATGCTGCCGACCCCGATTTACTCTTAGCATGGCTCGAATCTACGCTTGGAGACCCAATTCAGATGGCTGATGAAGGTCTTGCTACTATAGTTCTTAGGAGTTTAGCGGTACTTGGCCTCACGTCTTCAACCATCGCCTCGAATCTCAGCAGATCAGTGCCGCGATATATTGTTCAAGGTGGCTTCGATCCGCGTCTTGCACCCATCGCCGCAAGCACTTTATCAAGCATACTTAGTCTGCTACCTGATGATACGACAATAACGACGTTGTACAGCCTCGGAAATGTGCTGAGCTCGAATTCAGGAGCTGACCGGGCTGGCAATCCGACCTCGGTCAATACTCCAACCTTTAAAGGTCATCAGGTTGTCAACGGCATCAAGCAACAACCGGCAGGCAGTTCTATCTCCCTTGAATTCAGCGAGCTAGATGACTCTTCTCTTGTTTATGGAACGGTCATTCACACGATTGTGGGTGTTGCTAGTCAGAGCCAAGACCAAAAAATGATTGCCCTTGCGCAGTCAATGCTCGTACAAAAGATCAGTCGAGTGAATACCGCGGTCGACGCGAAAATCATCACCGAGGTCGCCACTTTGAGCATTTACGGAGGACTTTTGGAGTTCAAGTCTCTCCTCAAATTATACTCCAAACTGTCACATGATGCTCTTATCCAGCGTGATCAGCTACTCTTGAGTTCAGTAAGTACTAGAATAGCAAATGACAGGGATAGTGCGCTGATATCATCTACGAAGGTCAACGCAGCATTACTCCGAATCTCTCGACAAATATCACAAGATTCTGACAAGTATGAGATCTATCTCACTCACCTCCTTGAAACTATCATCAGTAAGGGAGATGCACATACAAGCGACAATAGCCGTGCTGCGGATGCCGAGCTCGCTTCTCAAGAAATCGAACAACTTCTAGAGCCGCTCGCGATACTCTATATTGTCCACGAAACAGGATCAGACAAGACTCATCAGCAGGATAAAATAAGCCTCCTTCAGCGCGATGCCTGGTTCAACATGATCGTTCATGGGTTTAGTATAATATCTAAGTTTGGTCAACGACATCGTAAGGAGATGGAGGTGATCGCCAAGTACACGCGGCCCACCATTCCTGAGAGTCCTCATGATCAGGTGGAGAGTGATGTGGAGCTGAACACAGTATTACGCAGAGCAATGAGCCCCCAGCATACCACTGAGCAAAAACAGAAATTGATTCGTCTCCTTCCTGGGTGCGAGTCGGACATCAAATCACTCGGCTATCCAGAAGTCATCTTTCTCCATACAACCTACGTCATCTCATTTCTTCGAGCCATCACTGGAGATTTTGGTCAGAATCTCTATTCTTTCCTCGACCCAAAATTAAAGTCCAATGCAATGAGCAATTGTATGCTTGCCATAACAGGCACAGCTATCAACGCATACCTCGGTAAAGCACTTAAGGGAAGTTTCCACGCCTTCTCAGCTCCCTACGTGGCGCAGCAGTTATCGACCCTCTTTGTGAGCTGCTGCCACCGTATTGAGCGAGTTCAGCAAGCAGCCGTTCTCTGCGCAGACAGAATTGTCGCTCAAATCCCTTCGGCGCTCTGCCAGAAGCGTTCAATGTTTACATTGCTCGAGCTGTTGTCGATCATGTACTACAGTTGTCTCGAAGCCGATGTCGAGGAGTACGATTGGAAGTCGAAACACACGTCTAGAAAGGAGAATGTCTCCGTGGAGCTTTCGGACAACTACACTTTCCGCCAAACAACCCTGAGCAACTTCCATCGAAAAGCAAAGAGCTGGGTACTGGCCGTGATGAACTTCGCACCGCTAGACATGAAGGGTCTTCTCCAGACATATCTCTCCGAACATGATGATGATGGCGCATATGGCCACATTGCTCTTGGCAGGTCTTTTGCACTTGAGATGGGTTCCGTGATACCATCGACAGATCAAAGACTGGCCGCTATCGAGAAACAAGGGGAATTCAGTATCAATACAGGTTCCGACTTCATTGCTCAATACACCACACGGCAAGAGTATCGCTTCGATGATTCGGTTGCAGATCCGGATCACGAGTGGCTGCGCTTTAGTAATAGCGAAGCCTACAATCACACTCTTACAAGGAATGGCAGGCGCATGGATGAGGCTGCATCGATCCTCGCTGAGATCGAGGGGCGTGCCCTCAGTCACAGGCCGGTGCCAATTCGTGAGATGCGAGATGGCTTAAGAAGAGCAGCAGCTGTGCTTTGCCGAACAATCAGCGATCAATGCACCCTTGTGCACCATCTCGTCGGCATTCCGTTCGCGGTTTTTACGAAGCAGTCCATAAAGCTTGGGATATCTCTGTGGATGGGTGTCATCAAAGAGAATCCGCGGATGGAAACGAGGATTCTAGTCGAGATTGCCTCCAATTTCGAAACTACTGTTCGCAAAAGGATGGGCATGTTCCACGATAAATTCAAGTATGTGTCGCTTGAGTCCTTATCATACGAAGCTAATCAAAGGCAGCTATGTTGATCCATTCTACATCAAAGAAGAGTTCGCCCCGTCCGATCGAGGAGCTGTCACAAAACGTCAGCAAGCTGCACAAAACCTCATCGCTCCCCACTTCCGGCTGCTTCAATTTCTCTCAAGTCACTTTCACGCCACAAGACTATACAGCGTCTACGTGGAGAGGACTTATGACCGACTGATGCATATAGTACTAGATCATATGCAAACTACTATGCAATCCCCTCTTGGACGAGAAACCCATTTTCATGTCGTCCTACTGGGTCTGAGAGTCCTTCAATATAGTACGAACGCCACCATCGCTCTGCGTTGGCGACTTAAGGATAGGATTCTCTCAGCTGCTCTAGCTTGGTTTGCTCTGCCTCCGAGGTGAGCATTATCATTCCCCAACTTTCAACATTGTGCCTCATTTATGCTGACACCTATAGATGGTCCTTTGGGAACAACAGGCTTCAAGTCAAGGCAGAAGTTCACCTCCTCAGCGATGTTGTGAAGGCTCTGGACGCCGTCTCCGCGATTGGAGCGAAGCCAGCGACGCATATGAAGTCATTGGAAGCCAGACAGGAACTACTTCTCAAACTCATCAACAGTGAAGAGTCTCGACTGACAGTTTGGCTCTTCCCTCTCGATCAAGAGCGAAAGCATTATTTGACATCAAGCAACCACGCCCGGCCTCCTACAGACGTGAGTAGATTGGTCATATTCTTATGCTGTAAATTAACAAAGCACAAGGCCACTCTGACGTCTCTACTGAGTTCTGCATGGTCAGAAAGCCCTGCTATTGCTGTACAACTCGCCACGAGATTCACTTCACAGAGGCTACAAAATGAGCTTCGGGGACTAATCGTCCACTACCCGGAAAAGTTCGGAGACGTAGCAGAGGCGCTCCCCCTCCTGCTCGGTTCTGCCTTGCCTAGAGATCTCTCTTGGCAGCTCAAGGTTGGTTTCGTCCCCTGTTTGGCCTCAATCTCCCATTGATCACCCACAGTATCTACTCTACTGGACACCGGTAAACCCTATCACCGCAGTCACGTATTTTCTTCCTGCGTACGGCAATCATCCCTTCATTATACAATACGCGATGCGCGCGCTGGACTCGCACTCTGTTGATGTCACCTTCTTCTTTGTTCCACAAATCGTGCAAACTCTCCGATATGATGTTCTGGGCTACGTCGAACGATATATCATCGAGACTGCCAAATTTTCTCAATTGTTTGCCCACCAGATAATCTGGAATATGAAAGCAAACGCCTACAAAGATGAAGACGCTACGATTGTAAGTACTGTAACTCAGCTCATCCGCCGGTCGCTCTAACATTTCATCAGCCTGACGGAATCAAGCCAGCCCTCGACAATGTTATGAACAGCTTAATCGACAGTTTCTCCGACCCAGACCGCGACTTCTACGAACGCGAATTCTCCTTCTTCAACGAAGTTACCAGTATCTCTGGCAAGCTCAAGCCATTCATCAAAGAACCCAAGCCTGTCAAGAAACAGAAAATCGAGGAAGAACTCCGCAAAATTAAAGTCGATGTCGGCGTTTACCTCCCTAGCAACCCCGACGGTGTCGTTGTAGGAATCGATCGCAAATCCGGCAAACCCTTGCAATCTCACGCCAAAGCCCCGTATATGGCAACATTTCGCATCCGTAAAGAACGATCCGACATTGACGACCTCGAATCTAACGACCAAGCCGGAAACCCAAATGCCTTGTCTTCCAAGCCTGAGCACACGTACGAAGTCTGGCAATCCGCCATCTTCAAAGTTGGCGACGACTGCCGTCAAGACGTACTAGCGCTGCAAATGATCTCGTGCTTCCGTGGGATCTTTGCCAGCATCGGACTGGACGTGTATGTGCATCCGTACCGTGTCACAGCGACAGCACCGGGATGCGGCGTCATCGACTTCCTACCCAACTCGATCTCGCGCGACATGCTAGGCCGTGAGGCGGTCAACGGACTGTACGAGTACTTCGTCACCAAATACGGCGGCGAAGACAGCGTCCGCTTCCAGGCCGCGCGTACAAATTTCGTCAAGAGTATGGCGGCGTATAGCGTCATTAGCTATTTGTTGCAGTTCAAGGATCGGCATAACGGGAATATCATGCTCGACGATGCGGGACATATCCTGCACATCGATTTCGGATTCTGCTTTGACATTGCGCCAGGTGGGGTCAAGTTCGAGCGGGCCCCGTTCAAACTCACAAGCGAGATGGTGGCCGTCATGTCCGGGCCGGATCGGTCGACCAACTCGCAGAGCTACAAATGGTTTGAAGAGCTGTGCATCAAATCATTTCTGGCAAGTCGACAGCACGCAGAGAAACTCGTTCAGGTGGTTGTTGTGATGCTCGATAGTGGGTTACCGTGCTTCAAGCCCGAGACAATCGATCGGTTCAGGGAACGGTTTGTGCTGGAGAAGACGGAAAGAGAGGCAGCTGATCATATGAAAGAACTTTGCAAAAAGAGCTACGGGGATTACAGTACTCGAGTTTACGATCAGTTCCAATACATGACGAATGGAATTCCGTATCAATGAGAGCAACAACACCTCAAGGCTGTGGATAGAGAGCGGTGAGGACAGGAGAGGATACAATGAGATCGTGATTCTATGGGCTTCCTTCTACCTTGTCGTATGATACCCCGGCATGTCAATAGCAGGCGATTGAATTAGTATTAGCATATCTTCTATCGTAATCGTCCATGGCAAAGAATCTATTATGATAGCTTGCGCTAGTAATCCGAGTATGATGATACATGGTGCTGGAAAACGGTCAACCATCGAACTACTTCCCCGCCTTCCCATTGCTGCCGTTTTCTAGTCTTGTCTGCCTTTCAGTAATCTCTTAGTTACCTTATCCTTCTCTATTATATAAACGTGTGCCCCCCAGCCAGACAGCGCATCCCTATCCACTCCATTCAGTAGTGCTTGTGAGATTGTCTCGAAAAGATCGTCCGGCTCCTGTGTTCCCATTAGCATGGAAGGCTACGAAGGTGTGATATTGTGGTAATCGTGATCATACCAAGTCCGGTTCCCATAATCCTTCGCACGTTCCGAACAGCTGATCACTTGCTGTTCCGCTTACAATGAAATCCTTTGCGAAATCGATGCAACCGATACTATCAAACCCGCAGATAAATGGTTTTCCTGTTGTATGGTTGATCCCTGCAATGACCGGACTGACAAAGTATGGTCCAAACCGCTTTTCGTATAATGTTGAGCTCACGAGATTCGCCATGGTCTCGGGGGAAATGGGGCGTTCCTCTCGGAGCCGATATAGATTCACCTTGTAGCGGAAGAGGTCAGAGACGGTTGTGACATCTGTGGCAAGACCGGTGAGACCAAGGTAGACCGAGCCGTAAGAGAAGATTTTGGGGAAGGTGTTGGAGACGGTGAGGGCTTGCATGCCGAGACGGAGGTCGCAGGCAATGGCGACACAGTCTTTGCCGACCATAGCGACACAGGCGCCGCCATCTGCGCAGTGTGATCAGTCCTGAAGCTGGACCAGACGGTGAAAGGATACATACTGATTGAGAAAGGATTTGACTAGTACAAGCTATTAGTATTTCTGCTGTCAATTCATAGCATCAAGGTTCACGTACCATATTTCCGTCTTTTACATTAGCATGCGGCAGAGGGTTTTCGCCTTGAATGCAAGCGATATAGGTCGAAGAAGTATTTCTCAACGACCAAGAAGTGTCAAAAAGAAAGGTGAAGTGTAGGCAGGTGGGATGGATTGCGAAGTTGAAGCTGCTCAGCGAGGCAGAAGCTCACGACGCGGCAAGCTCATCCAACGTCCGTGCACCCAATGCTTTTCTGCGATGTCTAGGTACGATGCCGTCCCAACTTACTTCCATCTACCATGGCCGTGGCAATACGAGAGCAGCACATTGCGCAAGCCAGGGCGCTGCCGCGAAGACTGCTTAACTTCCTCCGTCATAACCCTCACCCTACGATTGTCGCACAACCAGCACCTTCATCATCTCAATCCGAAGCAGTGGAGACGGCCGAAACGACTTCCCTTTCTGATCCTAATGCCTCTATGACCACGATTCATGCAACTCGCTCTGTAAGCTCAGATCCGTGGGCGGTATTCAACCCTTTTCGTCCATGGAAGAATCCCGAAACTGGCCGCTGGCATGAGCCTGTGTACTCATTGCGTAAGCAAGCGGATCTGGTAAAAATGGCCCGGCAACGAGGCCTAGAGGACCTGCTGCCACCCGGAATGAAGAGTACAACAGAAAGAGAACGCAGAACTGTAGAGCAGGGGCTGCGTGTCAAAGGTACCGGAGCAGGGCAGAAAGTCAAGGGCAAGTTATGGGAGAGGACAATAAAGGGACGCCTAGAGCGGAGAAGGCAGGCTATGTTGGACATGCCAAGGATGATTGAGAAGTGGAAGCAGGTAAGTCACGCTATTCGCTGCCTTGCTACGAGGAAGAGGAAATATTCACATAACCGCAGTTGGGCCACGGAAGAGGCTGGACGAAATGGCCAAAATGAAAGATCCAGGGCATGTGTACCCTTGCGCTGCATATTAGCTTCTGAATGCTTTCGCCTGACGCTTGCCGGTTTGATTTTTGAATGGAAATAACTTTTGACTTGGATCTGAATTTGGCGCGATCGATCCGCGATCCGGGAACATATATCTGCAAGCACGGCACATGCGGTTTCTAGCATAGAATGGTCTCATACTGGTGTAGAGAGGGTTCGGTTACGATAAAATCGACAAGTGGCTTTTGGGACCCAAAGCTTTCGTATTCAGTTTTCGAATGCCAATCGAAAGCTGGAAATATTGCCGATCCTACACCAGCCTCCACAAAGACGATTCAAAGGAAAGAAAGAGAGTTTCTATCCGTTTGAGTGTAATTGATCGCAGTCGCAATTGAGTCAATTCAGTAAAATTGGGTACATGATCGGAAGTGTCAGGGCATACTTTTTTCTACGCTAAAAGATTTCCATAAACTTAGCACAGATCGTCTGCTGCACGTGTTCATCCTCCATATTCAACCTCTTTCCTTCCTTGCCGTCTTTCCCACCTCCAATATCAATCTCTCGTAACTGTCTACGGCACCGACCAGCTCTCTTACTGTCAATCCCTCATCCCTCCCATGCGCCACTAAAATGCTCCCTGGTCCGTACAAGTACCTCTTCTGCCCTTCACTGGTCTTCTCCAGGTTCGGTATATCTGTCCCATAATTCACAACCCCGCTCTCAAACCCCTCCACATCATGATCGATATCAATTGGTCCGTAGCCCCTGCTGCTGAAGTCCACCTCGATTTCCGCCGCCGGATACGTCTCGGCGACTGCCTCCATCGCCTCCAACACCGCGCTCCTGAGCTCCTGCGGCGTGCCCTCGGCAATTCGCACTGCAAATAGCGCGCTCGCCCGTTCTGCAACCACGTTCGCCGCCACCCCTCCGGCCATCCTCCCAACATTGATCGTTGTGTTGCCAAATTTCTCGCTCCGCGGCAACACGCTCTCGAGCTGTTTGATTACTGCAACCGCTTCGAGCAGGACGTCGTTGGCAGAGACTCCGAGCCAGGGATACCCACTGTGCGCCGCCTTCCCCGTGACGTGAAGGGTAAAAGCGAGTCTGCCTTTGTGGCCAGAGGCGAGGAGGCCGGAGGTGGGTTCGCCGAAGATGATGGCGGAGGGATGCAGAGAGAGGGCGTTGGCGGCGCGCATGCCGTCGCCGCCAGTTTCTTCGCCGACAACGAAGAGGAGAGAGAGCGACGGGGTGGACGAGGAAACTTGGCGGAGGAGATTGGTGACGGCGAAGACTTGGGCGGCGACGCTCGCTTTGGCGTCGACCGTACCGCGGCCAGCAATGAGGGAAGAAAGGGGGTCAGTGCGATTGTGATGGAAGGAATACGGGATGAACGGTGGGACCTGAGTGGATAGAAATTAGTTATTGAACAGCTTGACTAGTACTAGCTCTCATGAGGTAGACTAAAATGAGCATATGTACCGTATCGATGTGACTCGTCACCAACACGTCCGCATCTCTTTCTTCTCCAGTATGGGCCAGAATATTGAACCTCTTTTCTCCAACCCTTTGCGTCTCAAGTGAATACTTGACTCCATGATGAGGAGAGCTCAAGTACGTCGCCAGCGCCGTGCCGACAGCAAATTCATTTCCAGTCACCGATTCTGCTTCAACCAAGAGACGATGAAAGGCAAGCAGCTCACGGGTCTGAGTACTGAAGGCACTGTGTGAAGTGGCATGTTTAAGGGGAGATTGGTCATCGGCGACGAAAGCTTCCGAGGGATCATAGTCTGGAGGCTGGTTCCGGAGGTAATTGGGAGCGCTGATTGCGCCAGCATCCAGACATATCGCAAGTGCGGGAATCCACAGAAGCCTCATAATGTTTTCCCCGGAGCTCGATAACCTGTTCTTATGGAGCGACTAGAACAACCTTGGTGCGTCTTGTGGGGAGGAAGGTTTGATGGGAGAATGTTTGCGGGGGCGCAAGTCCTGCTATAAATTACCTGACGTGGAAGTTTTCCCACCGATCGCACCATCCAACTTGTATGTCAAACACAACTTCAAGCACAACTTCAAGCTAACGCTTTCGGCGTCATATGAAAGTATTGAAATTCAATTGAATAAATGGCCAAAATGCCTGATCAGACACAATCGCCACCAGATTTTCATTTGGGTAATCAAGATGAAGACATTGGAATGACGTCAGCGTATACATGATACTGTGTTAGGGATAGTTTCAACTGAGAGGATGCGCCATGTAATAGGCCGGCTCATACCGTAGTGCCTCTGTCATGATTGAAAGACTGATGTTTCTTATGAGAGTCCAAATGATTTTGTCGCAAGCATATACCTACCTAAGCTACCTAAGCAACTTGGAAAACCAATTGATGTTTACCCAGGTTGACGTAGCGTGGTAACCTCCCAGCGCTCCGTAACGAAGCGCAATTACAGTACTCCGTAAATAGTACTGTACCCTGTGTTTACCGCCTGACGTCCCTGTGGCAGAAAAAGTTCCCCAGAATCCGTTGGCGGGGCTGATTACAAGAAGATGCGATACCGCCCTAAACTATGGTGGGTATCGAACCAGAATTTGTTCAGAACAGGAAGACACGCAAAACAAGTATTTCCTCATAAGTCAGATCGCGGCTATGAAGCTCCTCACTCTTAATTTCGTCACCTGCGCCCGCAAATCTTGCAAGACTCTCCCCGCCGCCTTCCCCTTGCATCCGCGCGATGCTGAGCTCGAAATCGTTGAGATGGAACTTAATCCCAAATTCTTGGTCAATATTCTACCACGTGTCGAGTGGCAGGCGCTCAGAACTGTATGTCAGGAGGTTCGTTCATCCAAAAATCTCTTAATTGCTCCTATAATCTTAGTAACAACTCGATTGGCAACGCAATCCATATGGGCTAAGTTTCCTGACAATGTATAGCTCGGCCTCCCTACTCTCCCAGACATCATGCCCGTGCAACAAGACTTACTTCAACCACCTTCACTACCTGGCCGGGAATCCGAATCGCAAGAAGGGGAAGCAGAAGGAGAGGGAGGAAGCGAAGAAGAAGACGCGTTGCAGAAGCCTAGTCAAACGGCGCAAGACTTGCACCGTGTGCTGCTCGAGACAACGATCGCGAACGGAAAATTGGTGTGTGGAGCGTGCGGACACGAATATGCTGTCAAGGAGGGGATTGCAAATTTTTTGCTCCCGAGCCATATGGTGTGAGTTAAGTTCTGAGACTGGGTGATAGTGGAATCTCCTGCGACTAGATGGACAAAGTTTGGAATGGAAGTTGGCAGACTGGAAAAATTGGAATGGGGTCGGTTCCAAGGTACATGGCTGGAAGCGAGCAACTGCACAAAGCCATTGCGATAACCTAGGCTGGCTAAAGATGGATCTGGTAAGCTGAAACCGATCTTGCATACTGTACGGCTTTCCAGCAAAGAGCGAAAATGCTCTTCCGGTCATTCAGGAAAGCAAAGACAAAGTAGCCGGCATTGGGTCATAGGGTAGAGAGCAGAGGGCTGGACTAAGATGTGATCAGACTGTGATAAGTAAAACGCCTGCATTGATAGCTTAGTGGTCTATTTAAGTGCATGGGCAATGTCTTATCCCAGTTCTCGCATTCCAGTGCCAACAACAGCTGATCACCATATTACTAAAACAGGTCGGGTACTCGAAGGACAATCTCCCGTCTGGGGGAGATGAGGAATCACGGCAAAAAGGGCCGACTCTCAGAAGCCTCCCCTTTTGTTTTCTATTTCCAAGTAATCCAACACGCAGTGACAATCCGTCAAGCTCTACTCCACCGTCACACTCTTGGCCAAGTTCCTTGGGAAATCGACGTTCAAGCCTTCCGCAACGGCAAGCCAGTATGCCATCAGTTGCAGTGGAATGACGTTGAGCAAGCCCTGTAACACATCGACGGTCCGAGGCACCTCGATCTTGTCCGTCTTTTCACCCGGGAACTCAGCATCGTTCTGATTACAAATGACGATGGGACGACCCTTCCGGGCGATGACTTGCTGGTAGGCGTTGAGAGACTTGGCGAAAAGCGGGTCGCGAGTGAGGATCATGACGATGGGGAGATTCTCATCAACAAGGGCGAGGACACCATGCTTAAGCTCACCAGACATGACGGCTTCACAGTGGAGATATGAGATTTCTTTGATCTTGAGGGCACCTGCAGCATGTAAGCTTAGATTCGGAGTTAAGGACTGCATTCCAGAGGATTACGTACCCTCGAGCGCAGTAGCATGCTGGGCACCGCGTCCAAGCAGCAGTAGCGATTTCTGGTCTTTGAATTTCTGGCAAAGCTGCTTGATCGTCTGATCCATTTTCAGTGCTTCCTTGAATTGATCGGAGATCTTTGCGAGGCCTTCCATAATCTCTTCACGCCTATGCTGTTTGCTGTACTTGTCTTCCGACAGAGACAGCGCAAACATAACCATGCAGACGAATTGAGACGTGTACGCCTTCGTAGAAGCAACACCGATCTCAGGGCCTGCATTGATGTGGACACCGCAGTGGGTAAGAAGAGAGATGGAGGAACCAACAACATTGACGATACCCACCGTCAGTGCACCGCGTTCGAGACAGTGACGGAGGGCCATAAGCGAGTCGGCAGTTTCGCCAGACTGAGACACGAATATGCAGGTGTCATCACGGAACACAGGTGCTTGGCGATCCAAGAAGTCGGAAGCCAGCTCAACGGAGATAGGAATTTCGGTCAACTCCTCGAAGATACCACGCACTGCCATACAGCTGTGGTAAGACGTGCCGCAGGCAAGGAAGATGAGTCGTCGGCATCGCCGAATCGTATCAATGTATTGACGCAGACCACCAAGGGTAACCTTTTTGTTGGCAACATCGAGACGACCACGCATAGCGTTCACGACAGACTCCGGCTGCTCGAAGATTTCCTTTTGCATAAAGTGGTCAAAGCTACCCTTCATCATCTCTTGGAGCTCGATCTCCAATGTCTGGATGGCACGAGCATTACTCGCACCATCGACCTTGCTCAAACGGTGAATGTTGAGCTGACCCTCGTGAATATGGGCAATGTCGTCGTCTTCGAGGTACAAGACCTTCTTGGTGTGCTCGACAATGGCGGATGGGTCAGAGGATAGGAAAAACTCGGTAGGCATGGGAGCGCCATCGTCACTAAGAAAGGCGCGAGATTGGCTACGGTGGAGGAGCGATTTGTCCGGGGGAGCGAGAAGGTTTGCGCCGAGGTTAGCGCCAAGCAGGGTGTTGTTTTTCTTCATGGCCAAGTTCTGCGATGCTTGCTCGGCAGGAAGCGCCTCACCCTCTTGGGAGTATTCGACGTCAACGAAGTCGACCTTCATCTTCTTTTGTGTGCGGACACCCACGACTAGGGGTGAACCCTTACGGGCAGCAATGACCTCATGTGGATAGTGAACGGACTTGAGGAGCAAGCCGAATGCACCCTGGAGCTCCTTAATGACAGCCTTGGCCAGGACGGTGAAGTCAATAGTTGGGTGCTCATCATAGATGTATTTGGCGAGCTTGGCAATGGCTTCTGTGTCAGTCTCCGTCTCGAACCTGAAGCCCTTACTCTCCAACAACGCCCTCAGTTCCTTGTAATTTGTGATGATACCATTGTGGACGACAGAAAACTCCCACTTCGGGTCGGATCTATAGTGGGAGAGCCAGATGTCAGCTCATCTCCATGTGCGGTGGCCATTACCCGAAAACGGAAAGGGTGGTACCCAAGAGACAGCTGAATGCAAAAAGGCTATGATTCTAGGCGCTTACCTGTGAGGATGACAGTTCAGTCTGGATGGTGGGCCGTGAGTGGCCCAACGAGTGTGTGCAATTCCCACATGCGAGTCGAAGACCTTAGTGAAGTCGGGCTTCTCCTCCTCAATGAGAGCCTTGAGCTTAGCGACCTTGCCGACTTCTTTGAAGGCAAAAACCTCATTCTTCTTGTCACCGTCAACAGCCAGTCCAGCGGAGTCATAGCCACGGTACTCGAGACGTGAAAGGCCTATCCAATTCGTTAAGTTGGTGGGTGGTGGAGGTGGAGGAGGCCGATGTTCAGGGGAAAGTACGTACCGTTCACGAGAGTGTCGAGAATGTACCTTCTGTCCTTTTCCACCAGGTAATTGATGTAACCAAAGATACCGCTGTGGCAGGAGTTAGCTAGCCTCGCACACCTATCAGGCAGAAGAAGATTCCAAATGCCATTGCGGCGCTCGAAGTCGTGAAATTGGGCGGGGTAGGGTCAGCACTCACCACATTGTGAAAGAAAGTCGAGATCAATGAAAGGCGTAGAGCTGCTATACGGGAATCGTGGAGGTCGTCAAAGGTATCGTGAGCTTGTCGTTGCCAGGGACCTCGCTTTCGGGTAGTGATGGAATTGCAATGAAAGCGGTTGGTGAAGTGTGGGGAGTCAATGGGGATGGAGCGAGGAGGAAGTGGTGGAAGCTTTTATGAATGAGCTCACAGTTGCAAACCTTTTTGTTGCCCGGGAAGGCACTAATTAGCTTGGGTGCTAACATGAAGGGAAGGCACCGAAGGGGTCCATGGGGCCCTGAGCTTGTGCAGCGCTATGCCCGAAGCAGGCGCGGACAGCTTTCGTTCGGCCACTCCACTCCTCCCACCACTACTGACGAGTTTCAGCCTCTCCGATCGCAACAACTCGGTGACTCGTTCGCCCAGCCTGCTTGCATGCCCAGCTCCTGTAATCATCCGAGACCCCTATCAGCTCCATTCGTCAAGCCACATATCAACCAGCTCGCCCATCTCAGACCGCCATGAACCCCTTTTCTGAACCGTCACCACCGTCACTCCCGTCACCGTAAGCTCGATACGACGCATGCTGTTCCCAGCTGCATGCACGCGGCCAGTCGATCTGCTCGGCAACAGATTCCCTACATCGGCTGAACACCTCGCCTAGCGCCCTGCTGCTTTCCTTTTAGTGCCTGTGGCGTACAGCGTCAACGTCTCCGTCCCTGGAGAGCGACCGGGGTGGCGGAGAGGCGCAGCTAGATCGCCTGCAGCTAAGAATAGGGCTAGAAGTCTCCTGGCCTTCTCTGCGCTCGATACATCTGGATACGATTACGTCGTCGTTGCCAGGTTCAGTCCTTATGTGAATAGGGGCAATATATTGCTTCCAGTACGGAGTATTCTGCCCATGTCATCGTCCATGTGTCTCAGACAATGTCCAACCCGGTGATTTTTGTCGCCGTCTTCCGCCTGGGTATCGCCGAAGTCCAGCAGGTCTTACCACAATATTGAAGCGTCTATTGATCCTCAAGAGCAAGTATATGCCAGCAATGCGGCATTTGAGTCAGTGCATTGGCCAAATTTGGAGTTCTACTCTACGGACACACCAAATGATTTTCTAGAATGACGTCTTTTGATCCGAGGAAAAGCCCATAACATGAGAAGGATGGCTTAATCTTCAGAGACGGATAACGTGCTTCGCACAGTCCTATCAGACGCAGCTAGCAACCAACATTATCGACAATCCCGCGTTCTTTTCTTCTCTAGTCAGATATATATATATCCTGTAAAGAGAATTCCTTCTTCTTGAACGAAGTATTTGATTCAGGGACAGAATCCCTTCAGGTACGACGTAACGGCCAAAACAAAATCGTCTGGATTCATGATTAGTCGAATTGCCTACCGAATACGGACGTTTTTGCTAGGACATATTTCTGTCTGAACACCACAACTTCTATTGCAGCAGCCATTCCTCTCCCCTCTGTTACATCGGATACTAGGATGAGGAGTGCAATAGGAGGATCGCGATCCGGGGGTCAAAGACACCGTACGCGACGGAAAAGAGCAGCTTCGGCATAACCTCCGTGTATATTATTGTATAAAATGAGAAAAAGTCTAGCATGCACTCTATCAGAACGTACCATACCCTACATTTATATGTTGGTTCTATGTTGCGTGGACCAATAGCTCTCTCTTCATCCCTTCTAGTTGGGCAGTTCCTTTGTCGTCTCACCTTGCGCCTGCTCCCCCAGAGACTCTCTTACCTTTTCTACTCGCTCCTCCGGAAAATCCCCCTTCACAATTGGCGCCTTCCCTTTCTCAGATATACTCAACCCCCCTCCCTTCTCCTCGGTCTCTTTCCATTCCTTCAAGACCAGCCCGTACTCGTTCGAGCCGGTGAATTCATAGACGCGGTAATCAGCGTTGTTCCATTGTGCCTGACCGATGGCGGTTCGGAGAAAGCCAGAATGGCTCACGACCGCAATCACTTTCTCCGGTCGCTTGCGGAGGTCTGCGAGGGCGGACATGCCTCGCCCAATCACGGCTGGTTGTGTGAAGGCATATTGACCATCTTTTGATGGATAGTCCGGATCAATGGTGTCGAGAGAACCAGATGAGGCGAGCTCGGCGAATTCCTGCTTCATTGTTGATACTGAGCTACCGGTATCGCAGGGCTTATCGGAATTTTCTGTACAAAGTTTTCAGTAACCGGACGCGAGATTTTCTACTAGTACGGTAGGTCCATTTGGGTCTTTGGGATGGGACTGGCCGAGTTTCATGACCGACGTCTTCTATGGAAAGAGATAGGAAAGACTTCCCGTAAATGTTACCTAGCTTTTTCTTTTCTTCTTAACTCCAAAATGGGCGGGGCATTGTTGAAGCCGTTCCTAAGGAAATTTCCATGGCTTACCTTGCCAACGGGCATCGGTCTCAGCCTTGATTCCTTTCTGCATAAGCCACTCGAGGCTCTCCTGCATCGTTTGGAGAGTCCGCCTCATCGGGCTCGCTACAATATACTCGATCTGAGCTGCTAAGGGCTGATGCGTCCGGAGGTGCTCTTGCAATCTCTGGCACTGCTCATGGCCGAGCTTTGATAATGGTGGATCGTGTAGAGAGTAGTCGCGGTCCACATTGTGGAGTGCTTGAGCATGACGGATTAATATTAAGGTAGGTGCCATAAACGCTAATCTTGCAAAGACGATATGAAAGAACCGAGTCTCGCCAAAAAAGGAGATTAAATAAGTGAGAAAGCTTTTCAAAGGCTACTGGATCGCCAATACTGATATGGACGCGTTAAGTGACCAACACAGGCACAAGTAAAAGAACGATAAAGAATAGGTTAACTGTCCCAGAAGAGAGATGGCGTTTATGGATACCTTAGGTAGGTAATGCGCGGGACGTAAAGATGGTGATGGTCACGTTGCCGCAAGAAGGACCGAATCCCTGGGCTTCCTGTGATGTCATTGGCCAAGAAGTTCGTAGGTTAGGTACCGTACCTTACTAGGTAGGTTAGGTAGTGGCCGTCTCACTAAGCCCGACTCCAAACGTTTGACCTACCTAACCTAAGGTACCTAAGGTAGGTATATTCGTCCTATAAATTTTGGATGATGCCAAAGTAATACTATGATACCGCTGCTGCATGCAAATGCATCCCAAGCGTTACCCAATTAGAATGAGGAAGGGATCATTGGTGTGTTGTCCTTGTATGGCCATGGGAAGAGGAGACAGTTCTGAATCACCTCAACGGAGTATGCTCAACCTCGTTTCACTGAGATACAATCACTGCGTCCTTTTCGATGTCAAACGTGCCTGGTCTGAAGATCGCGCTGCATTGCTCTCGGAACTCCCTCGTTTCTAAGCATACGCTTTCCAGTCCTCCATACCACTTTGTTCCTTAATATTCTTCTCTCGGCTCGGTAAACCAACAATCATGCCGTACTTTGATCTCGACTTCCACTAACCGCACAACAGTGGGCGATCTTTGCAGACCCTCAGTCTCCGCTGCTATTCAAATCCTCGGCGCTCAGAGCTCTTCATGATGTGTGAAATGGTCCATAACCTCTCCGCTGTCGCGGCTTACACCCTGCTTGGAGCCTTGGTAAAACCCCATCGACTCGCTTTCCGTATTTCTGCGTTCCTCCTTGATATTGTCCGCAATCTTCTCAGCAAGCATGTATACAGTACTCTGAATGTGTCCCGGCGGACTATTCGGGAACGAGCTCGCGTCTACAACTCTTAGTCCTTTTACTCCGAGAACCTTTGCCTGACTGTTAAGCACCCTCATCTTGTCTCCTTCCTTTCCCATCCGATTCGTTGCACTCGCATGGTGAATCGGAATCGTAGTCTGCCTCAAATAAGCAAGTACCTCTTCATTACTTTGCACATCTGGGCCCGGAGCCACTTCTTCACCGACGGTAATCCCCGTTGCGGCAAGGGCCTGACGCGCACGCTTGATACCTGCGATGCAGACTTCTTGGTCGGTCTTGTCTACTAGCCAGTTGGGTGAGACGAGGGGATTCTGGAAGGGATCGGCAGACGCGAGTGTGACATTGCCCCGTGACAGAGGAGCAACATTTACAATGAACATCGATGAATACATATTGGGGTCATCGGGAGAGATGGGAGCGAGTTGAGCCGCCATTGGCAGAAATTCGAGTTCTGGCCAATCCTCCGGAAAGTTTGAGAGAGTTGTCAAAGACAAGTCTGAGAGTTCTGAGCGCAATGGTTCAGGAATCTTCTCCCAGCCAAGCGCATCGTAGTATGGACTAGATAATGGCCCAGAACCATCTCTAAGGAACTCTCGAAGAGCGCGATCCATGTACTTAGGTTTCGTCTGAAGAGCAGTACCTGTGGTGACATTGACTTTGCTCACAACACCGAAAAGAGGCTGATCCCACATATTCTGCCCGACACCGGGAAGGTCAGAGATTACGGGAATCCCAAACTCGTGAAGCGTCGCAGCAGGACCGATGCCGGAAAGCATTAGAAGTTGAGGGGACTTGAAAGCGCCTGCAGAAAGTATGACTTCTTTTCGCGCAGAGAGCACGTATTCACTCCCTGCCGTTGATACTTTCACATTGGTAGCTTTTTTGTCGTTATCAAAGAGAATTTTCGTCGCAAACGTGTTGTGATATACTTGCAAGTTGATGCGAGGGCTATTTAGAACCTCCGCAAGAAAAGATGTATGCGAGGAGCTGCGCGTTCCATCCTTTGGGTCAATCGTGAGCGTCGCGTCCGCATAACCCATCAATTTACCACTGTTCAGTCCATCAATTGGCGCCATGCCAAGTTGCTGAAAGGCTTTCTTAACGAATGGTGACTGCGGCTGATAGTAACTCGAGTACGAAACCTGGAGAGGCCCACCAGAGGAGCTGAAAGCATCTGGATCATGCTCAATGAATGCAGCAGTCTCCGAGCCCAGCTTATCCGGATTGGGAGGCGTGAAGCGCACGCTTTTCTCAAAATAGGGCAGTATGTTCTTCCATGCATAGGTTGAGTCA
Source organism: Viridothelium virens (assembly GCA_010094025.1). Taxonomy (NCBI): domain Eukaryota; kingdom Fungi; phylum Ascomycota; class Dothideomycetes; order Trypetheliales; family Trypetheliaceae; genus Viridothelium; species Viridothelium virens. The sequence continues at coordinate 47,626 of ML991779.1, forward strand.
CCAAGGAGATCAGCCCATTGGTCAAAAGTTCCGACTGTTCCTCTATGATATGCCATGTAATTTCTAGAAGAACCTCCGCCAAATGTTTTACCTTGAGTGTAGTGAATGAGCCTGCCATCTAATCCGGGTTGGGGCTGGGTGACAAGCGACCAGTCCACAAGAGGTTGCGGTGTGGCAGGTTGGCCATCAACGACCATCGGTGATGAATATCGAGGTGCATCTGCAGGAATCTGACTAACATTTCCGTTATCGAATTCATAGAAGCTGCCGGCTTCGATGACAGCTACGGTAATCGAAGGGTCTTGTGTGAGCCGATTGGCCAGCGTGAGGCCAGCAGTCCCGCCTCCAATGACCTTGGGAAGTAATCAGGAGGATGCAATCGAACATCACAAGAGGAAATACCCATACCACATAATCGAAGGTTGCGTTGATTGCTAGGACTCCAAAGGACGATCCGAGCAGTTTTCCCTGCTGGTGGATGAACTGGGCAGAGGAAGCGATGAGGAAATGGAAAAGCACGAAGACGCCATACATCATCACAACTTCAGAAATGCAAGACTTTGAAGTGAGCCGAGAGTTAAAAATGAAATTCGGAGGAAGCGCATCTTAAACCAAGGCATCAAAAGCTAGTAGATTGTTTTGTCAGAGGACCCATTTACTTGCCAAGCCAATTCAGGTTAAAGATACTCGGGCAGAAGACCCGCCGGTACATGGAGATGTTTGAGACGGCTTACGAAGTCATGGGTGGGTTTGCAGAATTCGCCCCAAGAGCAAGAACTACTAATTGTAAGAGCTGACATTTTTAACCTGTGCTGGTCTAGTCTCTGCCAATCAAGCAGTGGGTTACGCTTTAACGGGGGTCCTGTAGGGTGGCTCGTTACGTAGAGCCGTGAATTCTGATCGAAAGCGACTTGCATCGAGGTAGATGCTCTGAATGGGTAGTATCGAAAGCAGGCCGAATTTGCAGACCTCTGTCGAAGCTGAGCTTTTCAGCTGGTGCCAACCGGTCAACGATGTTGCTCGATCATGTAATGGGGTGAGGTTCTTGCGTCGAGACGAGACGAGACGAGGTTCATTCAACTGGCCAATCAGTCCCTGAAACATGCCCATCCCTGCTACTCCGGTTTCCGAGCAGCAAATTCCCGGATGGGAAGACTCCAGAACCCGAATATGTCATTTTCCTCCTTCTCCGACCTGCTCCACAATGTCAGCCTTGAAGGCGCCTGGGAGAAAGTATGGTCGATGGTCGAGCTTCGAAGAAATCGAGGGCAGGTTGCCTAACCTGTAAATTGAGGAAAGTGAAAGTATGCAAGCCTGCTGCGGCGCATATGCACTGTAACTGATATGCGGCTGGCTAATCCGTGCGATAGTGTGACGAGACTCGCCCGACCTGTGGCAATTGCAATAGATATTTCCAACATGCCGGCGCTTGCCAGTGGGCCCCGCGGGAAATTTCCGTGGAGAAGTCAAGTCGACCGGATGGGAGGCATTTTGAAGCTTATCAACACAGTCGTGCTCAGTCTAACTTGTCTCCGAACTTGAGGCTCCATGGTCATATCGTTGGCACCATATCCACGGAGGAAAACCAGTTATTCCATCATTTCACTGCCATCACTTGTAGAACCCTTCCGCTTTGCCCCGAGCCTGCAGCCTTGAACCTTTGGACGTATGCCATCCCCCAGATCGCATCTGAGCATGGATATCTACGGTCTGCCATGATTGCAACAGCTGCTCTGCACTACTATCATCTCAAACCTGATGATGAGTCCATGCTCAACAGAGCCTCTCATTTCTATGGAAGGTCTCTGCGAGCTCTTAGCAGGGATTTAGCAGAGCCTAGCCGTACCAACGCTGAGCCACTGGTCATGGCATCATTGCTGATCAGCATGCTCTCGAGCCAGTTCACTCGGACTTTCTCCAAAAGTCTGAACTTCACACCAGCGATAGACTACTTTCGTGTAGCCAAGGGCAACGCTGCGCTCCTTAGAGCAACGGCCAAGTGGACCAAGGACAGTGCATTGAAGGGATATCTAGAATCAAGGTCAACATATTCGACCAGCATAGGTCCTCGATCTCCTTCCCATGATGCCAATCGTTCCCTAGCTATAGAAGCACCAAAGGAAACTCCAACCGAGCCAAACCGAAACCTCCTTTTCATCCAGCAAAATGGCCCTGCGCTCGACCACAAAGCCGTGAGGACTGTTAGGTCACGCGTTATGGTTGAGTACCGGCGCAGCAAACGCAAGCTCGTGTCGCAGTTACCTTCTCGGGGATCTTCCAATCGAATAGCACCTCTTGAACCAGAGCAGCAGGATCCGAGACTTTCTAGCAGCAACATCACGGTGTCGCAAGATCTTCTCCAAACTATTGCACCTCCATCCAGCCCAACATTCTCGTACTTGCTCCACGGAATATCACCTACACATCCCAGTCACGACACCTTCACCGCCTATCTTGCGCACCTCGAATCTACCCTTGAAGCTATGCATGCCGGTGAGCCGCTGCATCTCCTCCGCATCCGCAGCTCCACGATGCCCGGGAAGACACCCCCAGAATTCGTCGAGCTAGTCGAGGGAAGGGACGAGAGGGCGCTCGTAATGATGATGCATCATTATGCACTGTTGAAGCTTGTGGACGACGTGTGGTGGATGCGGGGCATTGCGAAGTACAACTTTGACGGTTTGAGGGGTATGGTGAGTCGGGATTGGGATTGGGCACTGGAAGGGCCGATGAAGGTGATGAAGTGGATCAATGAAGGCGAAAAGATGATGGCTATTGAATGAAAATCGACGATAGCACAATTTGTACATAATAATGAGTGGAAACCGGCCTTGCTATTAAGGTTGCCTGACGCTACACCCTGCGCAAATGGTTTCTATTAAAAGCATCTGTCTCGGGGCGCGGACTACGCGACAGGCTTACCCGCAATATCCCATGCTTGAATTTCAGAGTAAGCGTTCCTAGACTGGGCGGGAGTGCCAGCAGAGGCAATAACAGTTAGAGGAGAAGCTGATACAGAGCCACCGTACACCCAGCATTGCATGCAGCGGAAGTTTGCTGTGGCAAGACGCTGTCTACAACGTGTACGATAAGTCGCTTTCGACAGCGCCTCTCTCTGAACCCTTCTAGGGTAACCCGAGCGATCCAAAGATAAATTTGAAAGGAGCGTCAGAATAATTCTTCTAAGAGTGAGGGGATGAGGCGCGTGAAGATAAGAGCCCATAGTATATGCGAAATTACATCTAGCAAAAAAGGATCAAGAAAATATTCGGGTAGAATGAATAGTCAAGAATATTATAATGGCTTGCCCAAGGTTATTTCCTCTCGCTTGTGGAGATCATGACTCTCATGAGGATCTACATAGGACGGAGCAATCACAGTCGCTGCAAAGATGACAGGAACTTTGGTAGAGAAAAGCCGTGCTCGAGTTGGATGTAGCAATGGGGCGAAGAGCAAAGGAAAACCCTCTTTAGTGGAAGCAATCGCTGAGGTCATGTGACCATTGTTGCTCACCACAAGGCTCTTCCATGGCATCATCACCGCCAATAAATTGTCTAGCCCCGCCAGATTGGAACTTCGGAGGTTGAAACTTGGTCCGCAAACTACGGACGTTTGGACTGGCCTGTCGAGTCATCAATCGTGTTTGCATACCAAAGCTCACATAAAAGGTTGCACACCAAGACGTTCTCGACCGTGGGAATTTATAGCCATGGAGAACGGCGCCGCCGATGCCAAAGATCCGTCAGGATTTCTCTCTGAAATTCTAGGGGCACCTGTCACTGTCAAATTGAACTCAGGCGTTGTCTACAAAGGTAAATAGCCATCCACGCTCTTAGCGTTCAATCGACCAGGAATACGGCTTGGAGGAGTCACTCTCTAGGACTAGCTACTGATGGTATTTCCAGGGGAGCTCCAGTCTGTGGATGGCTATATGAACATTGCGCTGGAAGATACTAAAGAATATGTCGACGGAAAATTGCGGAGAAATTATGGGGATGCATTTGTGCGGGGAAACAATGGTAACATTCCCATTTCGAGTTCACTTTAGTTACAGCAGTCAGTGGTTGCGGCTTGAGCATATTTAGCTGACCTGCATGCGTAACAGTCATGTACATTTCGGCGGATACATAACAGTTTGACATGCAGAGAATGCCTAGGGCTGGCTTGCCGGACGCGCGTGAATGAAGAGGAGATCTCGAGGTACAAAGCAAGCTTGAGATTGCTTTAAGCAGTTCCACATTGAAGGGTCGGAAAGGGCAGAGGTTGGATTGATTCACTGCATGACAACGCCGCCAGCACTAAAAAAAGCCTCTTCCTTATTTGTGTAGAGGTCTTATGTTCATCGACACCAATTTGATTCAGTTTAGAGTTTTTCATCTATTGAAAATGCTTGAATCTATTAGAGTGATGTGTGGATTGGCCCCATCAATCCATTGGTTGCGGCTCCGATGGTATCTTGGTTGTCCAAAAGCTGTACGTGGACCCATGCACTGCTATCTCGCCTTTTTGGTTGACCTCAACGTCAGGACTTTCAAGTGCTTTCAAGAAAGCCTGACGTGTTTTCTGTCCCTTGCATTAGCATCAAATGCAAAGTCGCTTCTTTTGGATCTTTACCTCTTTTTCGTCACCCTCTAGTACTGCAACCTGTGACAGCGTCCAGTAACGCTTCATCAAATCATCTTTGGTGAGCCAGACCGTCCATTTGCATTCGTGTGCAGCAAGTGGAAGCGAGAAGAGTGGATCTGCAGTTGCGATAATGCTCAATGGATTGGATTTCAGCTGCTTGTCAAAGACTTCCTTCCATTTCTCATGTCGATAACGTGGAGCGCCATCGTCAAAGGACCAGGTCAAGTCCTGCAATTCAGCTTCCCAGGACGTAGCGGCCACATGGGATCTTGCTGCATTGTCTGCACAACGAAAGTCAGTGCAACCGTACTCCGTACGCCTCGGAAATTTCAATCCATCTCACAATCTTCGATGTTCCACACAAGTCCCAGGGCACCGTGCGGCTTAAGGACGCGATGAAATTCACGAAGAGATTCGACATTAGCGAACCAGTGAAAGGCCTACGAGGGATCAGTTTGGGAATTCATGAGTTCGGCGAATTGAAACGACGAAAGGGTGGGTCTCGATATTGGGTATCTTCGGAAACGAAAGTGCAATCTTTATCTGAAAAGATCGACGACCACGATGTAAATGAATCGGGCCGTGGTTAAATTTTGTGGTTTGATTGCTTCCATGATCCTCGTAAGCACGGATGCCAAGAGCGTCTTACCTGAGCGACAATTACGGCATCTACCGTGTGATCGTCAACCGGGATTTGATTGGCCATACCCTCCTTCACTTCAACGTTTTTCAGATGCTTAGCTTGCAAGACCTGGCGCATGCCTTCGTGCGGCTCTACTGCGGTTATCCGAAATTCTTCATGGCGTCGAGCCAGGATTTCCGTAAACTTCCCAGTTCCGGCGCCAAGGTCAACAATTGCGGCGCCAGGCAGATCAGCGACTCTGACAGCTTCGAGTAATGTATTGACACTCCCTTCCGGAAATGAAGGTCGATACTGATCATAGTTGGTGCCATCCGCAAATCCAGAGCGGGCGTGATTTGAGTATGCAGTGGTACTCATGTCGGTCATCAATGGAGGAGCTCCAGCGTGTATGGAGGTATGCAGCGGGCGAAGCACGGCGTGGCGGGGGAGGCGCTCAACACAAATTGATCCAGCTAATTACATGTGCTCCCTACGGAGTACAGACCGCTCACCATGCTGACGATCGGCAATGAATTCGGCCAGACCCTTTTAAGCCGCAACTTCTCCCAATCACCGCAATCGTGGTGCGGTTGCTGCAGCGTCTGTATGCAGCTCCCCGGAATCGCCTAGCGGGTATGTAGCACATCAAGCGGTACATTGCAGGTCTAAAGTGTGTCTTCAGCTAAACGCACGGAAGCAAGAACGAATTAAGCTCAGAAGGTAGTTGGCCGTGAGTACAAGACCTCGCCGTGTATAGACGGGCGACGGGGAAGGTCCGTTTCAAAAAGTGTTGGCGGTGCAAAATAAGCATAGTAGGATGAAGGTGGTTCCCTTCTCGGCGTGCGCCCGCGGGCACATGAAACCGTTGTGGGGTGTGGAAGCGGCGAAGAGGATTGGGGTTCGGCCTGTTTCAACGCTGCTCACCCAATGGCAGACGCGGACTTGGACGCGTGAAATTTGGCGTCTTGGGAGTCGTGGGAGGCTGCTGAGGCGCAGATGTTGCCTCTGGCTGGGTTGAAGGAGTCGCCACCGTACTTAGGTAGGTTGCCCAGGCTCAGCAGGGCACAGTGCTTGGTAGCATGGCACGATCATGACACCATGAGTAGAGACGTCAGAAACAATCATGATATTTTTAGCGGGATCGACCGTGGAATTGAGCGCGATCCCAGTCGTGGAAGTGGCATTATTGTGGATACGATGGGCCCTAAGGTGCTAAGGTACGGAGTGTGAGCCTACATAGTGCGATGGTGTACGTATGCCACCGTAACCCGACTCGGCCGCTCCCCTGAAGACGTCGGACGAGCCAACCATTGCGAAATCCGATCCTTTCAGCCTTCATTCTGTGTCATTCTCTTTCATCTCCTCATCCACTCGTTTTGAAGCTGCTGTGTGGGAGCAGCTAATAGCTAATTGTGCTTTCCTAAGGTGAGCTCTCTGCCGTCTTGCATTCTCCTGCCCCCTCAACACCAGCCATCCTCGGGCTCTGGTCGAGATTTTCTCGGGTGCAGTCAACAACCGACCTCCCTTGCCCAACAACCCTCGCTGCTGCTTCAAGACACCATTGCTCCTCCTTCACAATCTCCAGCTCCGCTCGCGCGAAGAAGAACAGTTTCTGTGCCTCTCTTCCACGTGCTTGGTCCACTACGAAGTACAGTTGTCGGCATTCTACCCCTGCCAAGCATTGCCTGTTTACTCGCTTCCGAACGTCCATCGCTTTACTAAACCCCATCTGCATGGTTACGATTGACGACGAATGACGCTGTCTGGTTGCCCGACACTTCTACACGTTAAGTCACGTTGGCTGACTGTCTTCTGGTTCTGCAGGTAGCCTTTTTCATTCCCGTCCTCGGATCGGTGGCGCTTTCGTTCGTGCAGTTGTACAACCCAGGCCTTTGGATTCCACCCTTTGACCTTTCAGCACGTTGATACCCCTCGTTCTCCAGCCGGACGGTTGCTAGCATACTTAATCAGTGTGGATTCGTCAAATTTTTTGGGGAGAAAAAATCAAGCTGGGCACGATCAGTAGCGCTGCGGCTCATCGACGCCTTCCATTTCCGTCAGCTTTCCCCCGTAAGCTGCATACGAGCGCCCAACGAACTAGCCCGTTCACCATTTGAACTTTATCCTCCTCTATTCCATATATTTTCCCTATGCCTATGAAATTTGCCAAAGGCTTTGGGAGGAGGAAATCATCTGGAAATGCTCTCGATTATGAATTACCTTCCGAAAATGCACCATCCTCCTTCCGAGTCCTTGAACGACCTCAGTCAAATGCTACAATGTCTTTCGACTCTTCTCCAGCGGTGACAAGTCGGAACAGTGGAGGCAGGCATTTCGGCTCACCCCAAACGAGATCCAGCGGTGAAGACGATGGCCTTGGCAGCAATAGGTCAAATAACAAGCGTGACTCTAGACGTCTCACCTGGCGGCTGACTTGGGACAGGGGAAGCGGCGGCAGCGGTAATACGACAAATTCGGCCTCCACAGGGTATTATGATTCTTCATCGGCGGCATCAGCACGATTTAGCTCCCATTCAACCCTTCCTCAGGCAGACCCGGATGAAGAGCTCTTCCCTGTACGAAGATCGAAAACGTTCCACCCCGAAGTTAATACATTCAAAGATCTTCCACCTCCTCCCAAACACAAAGAGAGGACATTTTCTTTTGGCAGGATTGGAAAGAGAGCATCTTCTCCACCGAGGCCAAAGACAGGCGTCGACCTGAAACAGAGTCAAGATATCAACCCTCCAACAACACGGGAACGGGCGCAAACAACGAGCAGCTACGCGACTGAAAGTAGCTACGCTAGCACAGTTGTCCCTCCACCACCAAACCTCGATCCTAGTCCCAGCCTCGTCGACTCGGACTTTGGGGCCGACTTCGGAACAAACATGTTCGATGGCCTTGGGAAGAGATCCAGTGTGACTCTGGACCAGTTACCCAGAAAGACCCCCTCTCCGACGGCACCCTTGCCGCGATCAGTAAGTTAATATTTCGAGGAAGGGCCTTTCGACACTGATCAAAAGCCTGCAGGACTCCGAGCCTCTATTCCCACCAAAAGCAATCTCTCGATCAAGTCATACGCCCTCACCATTGAGACTAGATCGAGGCCGCGAAGTAGAGGAATCCCCCTATTCATGGGGAAGTCAGACTTCCCATGATGGGCTGATATCTTCCCCATCACGAACACGGGCATCGCCTAGTCCGGAGCGAAGAGGAGACATACTGAGACACAGTCGAATGCAATCGACAGATTCCACTTTTGACGATGTCTCGCTGAAACATCCAAGTGTAAGTCGTGCAAAGTTTAATGAATACGGGTCGCCAAGGGCAACTGCTCCTCGAAATCGGGACTCCAGAGTGTACAGCGGCCTTTTGCAGGATGAGGATTCACAAGCTGTGCTGGATTCTGTGCGCGCTGGTGAATCCTTAGGCAGACAGGCAACCATCGAAGTTACGAGTCCACAAGAGTCCTTGGCCAGCTCAAAGTACAGCGACCGACCGGGCTCCTCCAAGCCGTCCTCAACCGACTCCTACAAAGCTTCATCTAATGCAACCGCAGCGTCCAGCCTCACACCCCTGAGAGATACCACCGCCACTAGTCTTTTTGATGAAGAATCGTCCGAGTCAACATGGAGGGCAGAATCCCAAGACGCAACGCCACGTGCGACGCGATTACAGCCATATCAGCAAGGGAATGACAATTTGTTTGACTCGTCACCGCTCGGTCCAGCAAGTATGGCCGTAAGACCAAAAGCAAAGGAAATTTCACCCACGCGAGCAGGTCAACAATTAGGGAAAGTCATGACTCCCGCTCAATACGAAATCTACAAACGTCACCAAGAAGCCACACAGCTCAATGAAGAAGCCAAGAGCGAGAACTCGGACGACTCGGACGCATATGACGAGGAAGACGAAGCTGAACACAATCGGCAATTGGCAAAGCAAAGGCGGAAGCAGGAAGCCCATCTAGCAGTATATCGTCAAAAAATGATGAAAGTGACTGGAGAGCAACCTTCGGAATTACCAAGCACTCAAACCCGCCCTGGGGTAGATCGCTCAAGTACTGTTGGATCAAATCTCACCACTGGATTCGAGTCTTCCATTAACTTTGATAGTTCTCCAGCTCACAGTTCAAAGACGAGTGATGAAGACGAGGATGAAGACGTTCCGCTGGGAATCCTTGCCGCACATGGCTTCCCTAGCAAGAGTCGGCCACCAACCCGACTTAGTCAGTCCACACATTCCATTCCAACTCAATCTGCTTTTCCTGGTGCTCCAGGCTCTATCATGGGTGGTCCTACAGCAGGCGGAATTCTTCCACCGTTTGCAAAGAACCTTCCCATGGATCCGTATTTTGGTGCTGGTTTAGTCCAACAACCCATGCGCGAGACACTCCCCTTCAACAATGGAGGGCCAGGCTCAACGTACGGAGGGTCAAATTCTGGGCCCAGCCTCCCTCCTGGTGGTCTGGTGGGAGTTATTGCAGGCGAAGAACGAGCTCGAGCTGCACGACGAGGCAGTCCTAATGGAGCCTCGGGCTTTGGGTCTAGCTTGCCCCTGCCCAACAACATGCCTGGGCGAATGTCTCAAGCTGGTACGACGGGCATGCAACCTGGAATGGGCATGGGCATGGGACCAGGAATGGGCCTGCCGGGAATGCCTCCAATGATGGACCCCGCGCAAATGTCACAAATGCAGATGAACCAGCAAATGACGCAATACATGGCCATGCAAATGCAGTGGATGCAACAGATGATGGCTATGCAACAAGGTCAACAGCCAAATGCTGGGACGCCACAGCTACCGCCGATGCCTCAGATGCCTGGCCTTGGCCAGATGCCCAGCATGCTAAACGTGCCAGGACAACAACCTCAGATGCAAAGTCAAAACGGCTTCCTTGCCCCTCCGTCACTTGGCGCAAATGGCAGGACTATGAGCATGACAACCCCACCTACCTCAAATAACGCCAGACACACTATTGGGACCGGCTCTCCGTCACTGGGAGCTCAGATATCCATGCAGAACCAATCTAGCCCTCGCACAATGAGCATGATGAACCCACCATCCGGAGGCTATGCCAGCTCAGTACATGGACTGGGGCTCTCGGGAACCCAACAAGGTGGATATGCACCCTCCATTGCCCCTTCCGAGCGCAGCACGATCGGGCAACCCTCACGCTACAGACCAGTAACCGCAGATGCAGGCAACGGTAGCGTGGCCTCCGAGAACACAGTGCAACCGCTGCACGCCACCAGCGGCAATGCAACTGCTCGCTCCTCGACGATGTCCGGTCCACAACGACCGCTATCGGCGGGAGGGCTTCTTGCCGATCCCGAGAACAAGCGTGCTACAGTTACGGCAGTGGAGAAGCGGAGAGGATCTCCAACAAGAGTGAGTCGGTTGAATCAACAGAATATGACCGCGGATGGAGATGATGAAGATGATGAGGCAGGGTGGGCCGAGATGAAGAAGATGAAGGAGAGGATGAAGATGGGGTGGAAGAGGAAGGGTAAAAGTAAGAGCGAGCTCCCCGAGCCGAAACAAAACGAGGGGTTCGAGGGGTTGTACTACGGTGACGTGTGAGACGATGACTGCGATTATTTGAGCATACAAAGGCAAGCGCATACACGGTCTTCTCAAGGGAAAATTCTACTTCTGAGAAACGGTCCTCTTTTTGGTGAAAACAGACGTGGCGGCTTTAATCAAGTGGTTCTCATTGAGGTCAGCCGGTGGCTTTTCTGTCCCCTCCTCCCCAACTTACGTGCCCGTCACGTTCAAGCTCTTATTCATTCTTGCATTCGGACTTGGGAGGGCTACCGTGTTGGCAAAAACGGGTTGGGAAGATTTTTTTTGGACTGCATACGGATGGATCTAGTGTTGGACTTTCTCGGAGCAATAGGCCCTGTGTGCATGTATATAATAATGTCAAGTGTCCGACTTCTTCCAGACTTGGCGCTTTTTCCCTTTTCTTATTTTTATTGCCCCATCGGCCTCATCCACTCGTTCGTCCCTGGCTCGACAATTTAGAGTTTGCCTACCAAATGGGACGGTCGTATCACAGCCGTGGCATTGCTCACAAGGTACGTACGGTTGATATATCAGCACCCTTTTAGTGGCGACCATTAACCTTCACTTAGGTTTGTGGCCCCGCCTATTGCACGCCTATTCCACGCACATTCTGCTTTTGCCCTATTTGTATGTTCAATATCCGCCTAGTGTCACCAAATGGACCGGCAGTCAGAATGATTAGGTAGTTTTAAGAGTTCTCCAAGCCATCACCACCACTCACATCTTCCAGAGTACGCAAACAATAACCAGGACGTCCTACAGACCATCACAACTCCACCATGGCAGGAACGCATAGAACAGAATGCCGGCCCCAAAATGCCAGCCGCGAGGATAGCGCTTGGAGCGTTGCGCGGAAGCGCGCACAGTCCACCATTGTGACATCCGTCAATCCGAGCTCTAAAAATACTATTTGTTCTACGGCTGCGACCGATGACGGAAAGAGCAACAAGAGATACAAAAGCGCCAAGCCGGTCCAGGAACCCATGCCGGTTGACGCATCTACCCAAAGTCAGACCAATAAAGCCGGAGGGGGAGACGTAGATCCCCCAGACTCCGGCCGTCATAGCATCCTTGGCCTCCGCAAGGCCCTCTCTCGTACAAGGGCCTTTGTCAAGGAAGTGTGCCAGGCAGACATCAGCGAGGCTCGTGGCGTGAACGCGTATCTGGACAAAAGTCGCAGCCGAGATGGAGAAGGATTGAACACGCCAGTGGACTTTTTGTCTGTGGAAGAGGTGGAGGCCGCCCGTAAGGAATGGCTCGCATTTTCGTGCAGCAACACACCAGGTAATAGGACGCCGGTAGAAGAGAAGGGAGATCCGTTGGCGGCAGCGCAGATTGGGCAGCCTACCCTGGGATTGGCTGGTGGACAGACAGAAACGATCACCAATCAAACTCCTACCAGTGAGAAAAGACAGAAAATCTGGTGGAAGATCAGAAAAGGGAAAGCCGATTGCACTCAGACATCGGCTTCTGCAACTTCTTCCCAAGGACAACCCTTCTCACCCCGCCAACCACTTCCTTCATTCTCTGCCGCCCAAACCCCCTTTCTGAAGGCACCTGGGCCCAACAACTGGTTCGATCAGCACTTCCCTCCTGATGCATCCGGCTCCCCTCTTTCCCTCCCCCAGCCAGTCTCACCTCTGCAATCTCTCACGCCAAAGTCCCGCTGCGCTCTTGCGCGGCCTTCAGATTCGTCCTCTCTAAGCTCTCTTGCGCGCCCACTCACGTACGACCCGTCTCTGCTATCCTCCCTCTTCGCTGCAACCCGCGCACATTACCGTGCCCACCTCCTCGAACGTTACGCCGCGTGCCTCCCCTGCCGGATGGGAAAGCGTTCAAGTCTGCACCTGCTTCGCACCCCCTCGCCATCGTGGGATGCGAACTGGGCTCTTGTTCCGCGCGAGCTCGAGGCGGAGAGCGCCGCACTCGACCGATGGGAACAGGACTGTGCTAAGTGGGACTCGAAGAGTGTGTTTGGCAGGAGAGGGAGGAAGGGCAGCAACGTGGTGGGCCCAAGGCCGAAGACGTCGTGGCTGGACGGGGTGGAAGAGGGGTTGAGATTGGCGAATGAGAGAGGTGGGTTTGAGGGTTTGCGGACGAAGCCAGTGTGTGCATGGATCCAGGCATACGTAAGGGTGGAGAAGGCGCGTAGAGAGAAACACGAACGGCAAAAAGATTCCAAGGACGCCTGCTGCGAAGATGATTGCCACGTGGATGATCATGAGAACGAGGATGACGATGGCGGCCTTCATGAGGGAGAAGAGGATAGGGCCTCGGACAACGAAGACACTATGATGGGACCGACGTGGATTGAGGATTTGGTGGAGGACTGCGCGTTCGATGCTTTGGCGCGGACGCTGAAAGACGACCTGCAGCTGGTACAGTGGGTATTCAATTCTGACTCTCCTTGCACAGACCACGAAAAGGGAGAGGACAGGGTACTGCTGCGGGAAATCGATCAAGTCATAAAGAAAACCCAAGGTGAGTGGTTCACTTCTGTATTTGTACAACCCGCTTGTCCACGGGATGGGCAGAGAGCAGAAATTCCGGCCCGGGTTTTTAAGATAATTTCGAAAAAAGCAGAGCGAAGGGTGAAACGGCGCGCAAGAGGTTCGTCACGAAGACAAAGAAAGAATAACGGTGAGACTTCGGAGATGGCGGCTCAGCGGCACATGGAGGACGCAGCAGGGGAGAAAGAGGAGCAGGTGAAACAGCAGGAGGAGAGGTGAAGAAGGGGCAAGATATCTAAAGCGCCAAACACAAGGACGACACCTACACGGACCTCTTTCACTACAATGATAGCCTCAATATTGTCAGAAGCAGAGTCCGTTCTCAAACGGATTGACTGATTTGGGCTCTGGTATAGTTCAATCTAGGACTACAACATATTATCCGATCTTAAGCACCCACTCTCCCCATCGCTATTCCAAAGGCTTCTTTGCGGCTCCTTTAGTTGGCTTTTGCTGCGCTGCCTCGTGCTTCCGTAACTCCTCAGGCACCCGACTAATACTACTCTTCTGCAGCATTTGCTTAAGGTCATACATAACATCCGTATCCTCATTCCCCAAGAATGTGAGTGCGACACCGCTCTTCCCTGCACGACCCGTCCGTCCGACGCGATGCGTGTAGCTCTCAATATTCGTCGCCATGTTGAAGTTGATCACTAGGCTGACATCCTGCACATCTATACCACGACCCGCAAGATCCGTCGCCACGAGTACATCCGTGTTTCCGTTGCGCAAGCTCGCGAGCGCTGCTTCACGCTGCTCCTGTGATTTGCTCCCATGCAAAGTGACCGAGTTGAAACCCATGTGCTTGATATCCTTGGCGACAGCATCGCAGTTGCGCTTGATATTGACAAAGACGATGATCGGAGGAGTGAACTCGCCGCTCCTAAGGATTTGCTCGAGCCGCTTCTTGCGCTTGTCTTCACCCGCCACAAACTCAACGCGCTGTTCAACAGTTTCGACGGCTTCGCCCACGTTGCCAATGGTGACGATAGCTGGCCGGCGAAGGTATTTCTTAGCAATACGCTCAACAGCGGGAGGCATCGTAGCCGTGTACATCATAGTCTGTCTGTATCGATCCTTGCCGCCTAAATGTTGACTCATTACAATCGCGTCTTCAGCATCTTCAGTATCAGGCTTTTCGTTCTGGACTGGGAGCGCATCGAGGATCTTGTTGACAGGTTCTTCAAATCCAAGGTCTATCATTCGATCTGCTTCGTCCATAATAATGTAGCAGCATTGGCCAAGCACAAGCACGCGTCGTTCAATGCAATCGACGAGACGACCAGGAGTGGCGATGATGATTTCAGCGCCATCTCGAAGCGCGTAGGATTGCTCTTCGATACTATGACCACCCACGATACTTACGCAAGTAAAGCCCAATGGCGTGGCAAACTTCCTCGCTTCAATTTCAATCTGTTGCGCAAGCTCACGAGTGGGTGCGAGAATGATGGCGTAAGGTCCATCACTTTTGCTAACCTCATTGAGAGTGGGTAGTTCGGAGATGTAGACCAACAGAGGGAGAAGAAATGCTGCTGTTTTACCGGAACCGGTAACAGCGACACCAATCAAATCACGAGATTGCAGAGCAATAGGTATCGCGGCTCTTTGAACGGGCGAGGGCTCAACGTAACCCACCGAATCCACAACGTCCAGAAGCCGCCTTGGTAACCCAGATTCGGACCAGTCTCGCATGGGATTTGGTATCGAACCTCCCTTCGTGCTGATGTTGAAGTCTTCTTTGAAGATCCGCCAATCTCTCTCTCGCATTTGATCGATTCTCTTCTCGCTCCAGTGCTTGTCGAGAGCGTTCCTTCCACCTTCCTCCCGCCTTCTCCGCTCCATCTCCAAAATTTCACGTGCTCGAGCAGCACCAGCCTCACCATCGCGAGCCTCGAGCGCTCTGGCGTATTTTCGGGCTCCTGCATCCATGTCATTTGCGAAGCCCCCAAGATGACCTCTACCAAAGAAATTAGCTTCGGCGCGGGCCTGATACAATGGGTTATAATCTGGACTTGTGTCCTCTTCGGCATTCCACTCGAAATTGAACTTCTTTTCAGTTGTTCGCTTCCGCTTTTTCTTAGCAGAGAATGTCGAAGTATTTGTATCTGCTCCCATATATCGCTGCCGAATCAGCGCAGCCTCAGCTTCTTCCGGAGTCGAGCGCTTTTCTGCTTTCGAACCTGTAGGGGCAGCAATCGCGACTGCTTTAGGTGCTAGGGGCGGGGCCATGTCATAACCTTTATTAGGCCCGGAATTCCTCATGGCCGCAGGTCCTGTCGGGATTTCTCCTTGCCGTAGAGCTTTTGGTCCAGTCGGTATGGCAGGTCGGTTGCTACCATTTACCTGGTCTTTCATCTTTGTGTGGCCATTAATGCCGTTTGTTAGAGCACCGTTCGTTGCAGATTTGGTTGCCAAGCGCTCTGCTTCAATCTTCCGCTTTTGCTCTTCTGCCTCTTTCTGCCTCTTTGCGAGCGCCAGCTTCTCCCTTTGTGCCTTACTCAAGAACTTAGGCTGTAGAAGAGTGGTAGAGTTAGTCAAACCTAATTCCGCCGAAGAAATGCAGCGAATAATGTCTTTCGAATACGCTTGATTCGCAGGTCGTTTGCTTACCTTTGCGGCTGCTTCATCGGCTTCTTTTTTCTTCTTCAAGATGTCCTCTATACTCAAAGGTTGTGCTTTCGGAGCTCCCCATTCTTTCTTCTTACTTGGTGCTTGAGCTGCGTCTCCTGCCTTGTTTGCTGGAGGAGATGGAGCAAATGTTTGTGGGGGTGGAGGTGGAGCCTGGAGCTCGGGTGGTGGAGGAGGTGGGGACGAGGGACGATCAATCGGATCTGTAGGTGGCGGAGGAGGTATAGTCTCCATTGCTGTGTTCAATTTTGGTATCTGATGTTGCGTTCTTAGAGTTTGGCGGGGGACTCGAAAGTTGACCTACAAACCTTTAGGTTGCGCGATCATGTGACCGCGCGCCGTGGGGCAGCGCATGAGGAATCGTGAATTAATCTTCGCTCTCTACACCTTTCTCCTAGGCGCAAAGCCTCGAGACCGCTACTCGTTCCTTTTTTGGCGTACTGGGTGCATTCATAGATCGAAATATATGCTCATGGAAGCCTCTGCCTCAGTCGACGGGCCGCCTACCAAACCAGCCAAAAAGTCCCTATTCAATCGCCCCGCGGGTCGCAAGGCACTCCCACAAGTTACCTCCACACCTGAAAATCTATTTGAAAGATCGAAGGAATCCTTCGACGCAATACTTGCTGAGCGACAGCGAAAACATCAGGCAAAGGAAGTGCGGGAGAAAGAGCGACAGGAAGCAGCAAGACAGCTAGAACTTGATGGCGTCGGATCGAGAAAGAAGAGGCGGGTCAGCAATGATATGGATAAGGATTATGGAGGTGCTAGCGACTCCCGGGCAGGCAGAAAGAGGTGTGCTGCAAGAGAAGTCGGGGAAGTGACAGGACAGACAGTACTAATCAAGAAGTAGACAATCACCCAAGGATGCTCGAATCGCGTCTCCTGGACCTTCACAAAAATCACTGGTGCCACAAGAAGAAATCAGCAAGGCAGGTTATGTACCAGCAGAGGTTCCAAAGTCCCCTGCCCAATCTACTTCGGAGATCATAGACCTTGGTAGTGGATCAGATTCGGAGCCGGACATTGAGATTACCCAGGCCTCAAAACCCTGTCCTGGGCTAATTGAGAAGTCTCAGGACAACGAAGATGAAGATAATGAGTCCGTGGAGGAATTCCCTGAACTTGCTGCCGCGGCCCGTGCGAGAGCCCGTCAGCGTGAACTTGAGAACGCAAGTCTTGCACAAGGAATGGGTAGAAATTATTTGTCGAGAGAGTACATGACTTCCTCGGCTGGAGCAAAGAAGTCACCATCAACTGAGGCCCCAGATCCTGTCGTGCAACTACTGATCACATCCCCTATTGAAGGGTCCTGTCCCCTCATCGTCAAAAGGAAATTATCTCAACGGTTACAGGAGGTAAGAGCTGCTTGGTGTTCAAGACAGCAATTTCCACCACCGATAACCGAGGTCGACGTATTTCTGACCTGGAGAGGGAGAAGAATATTCGATGTGACGAGCTGCAAGAGTTTAGGGATCGCAGTGGACGCTTTGGGAACCACTTTCATTCCTGGACAAAAGAAAGGATTCAGTGATAGAGAGGGATTCAAAGATGATGATGAAGATGGTGCAGTGAAAGTGCACCTCGAAGCTGTGACTGAAGAGATCCTCGAGCTGTCGAAAAAGGAAAAGGCAGGTAAGAAAACTCAAGCTGGACCTGCTACGCATTCCAGCTACTCTGGGGATGAGGCTATCGATCCTAGTTCAAGAGTAGACCAGTCTCGAGAGGCGGATGCACAAGTAAGAATCATCTTGAAAGCGAAGGGGATGGCGGACTACAAGATCATTGTGAAACCGGTAGGTGTTATTGTCCTGCCACCGATATTAATTGCTGACTTATAAGCAGACAACTAAGATAATGCAGATAGTTAATGTCGCCCGAAAGGCTTTTAAGACCGCAGCGGCACAGATAGTATTCATCGAATTTGACGGTGAGAGGCTCAAGGAGATCGACATGATACAAGATACAGAAATCAGCGATTTGGACGGGTTGGATGTCCATATCAAATAGACATACTATGAAGCAATAATCATCAAAAGCTCCAGCAAATTGTTTGGTGATGTAGCTCTGGTAATTTGATTCTACCTGCTCTGTGCTCGCGGGCCTATTCTTAAACGCAACCTTGCACTTGCCTAGGAGACGCACCAACTGCCGCCCGACATCTTTCTATTACCATACGAAGTACAAGCCAGGGCAATCCACGCAGCTCCTGCGGTGACTACCAAATAGCCATACCGAAGACCTCCCCTCTTTATTCTGCGCATCAAGATGATTTGTCTCAACAGTGTCAACCGATGTAGTCGGTGACTGGCGTCAATCTCCTCGCGTCGAATCAAAAGATCTGCTTACGCGGCAGACTTACGACTACACTGCGTTCCAAACTGGGACATGAATTGATTGCATCCGGAGTGCCACCGAAAAAAGAAAAAAAGGTTCAAAACTACTTCAAATAGACCAAACCCCAGATAATCTGCATCTCTCATGGATTGTGGAAATCTCTCATTTTTAGCTGCCTGAACAATCTCTACATGGGATCATTCAGCCTGCCACTGTACTATGTCTTTTCTTTTTTCAACATACTGTTTCTTGCTGGCTGCTCGCTCCACTGTAGGCATTGTCTTGCCTTCATTTGAGCCAAACAGAGAGCCATCCGCACCATTGCAAAATGCTAACCATATATTCAATGCAATTCATTCATCCATGCGTCAGTGGGGTTCGTCCTTAAACCATAACGGTATGTCATTCTTCCTCGCCTCCGTAGCAGAGGGAACGCAGCTATATCATGGAAGGGGCTCGAACGAGTCTGTACCAGGCCCGGAGTGGCTTGCTTTTGAACCAGAGCATGCAATGATGTTTGCTCGACCTCTGCCGAGGCGCAAACACCCTGCGGATGATAGTACTAGGACAGAGCTGTCGCAAGCACCAGAAGACGTGTTTCATTCGACGGAAGAGTACAGGCACGCACCGGCATCCACCCAGCCTAAGCCGTGGAAACTCTTGCCACTGCTTTGGGAAGCTGTTCGCTACAAAAGACGACCTAAATATTTCGATGTCGAGCAAGGGCCACGCATACAAAGCCATTCAGAGGCAGTTCTATCGATGGCTGCACCACAAGGGCGTCAGCAAAAGCCAATGCAAGTAGAAGGGGGCAAGGAAGATAGAGGAGGCTTTTTGTTTACATATCGTACCAAGCATCCACTATCACTTCTCTACATTGATGGCATGTCTGCCGGCAAGACCTTCAATGGAACTCTCGACTCGACCGATTACATTTTACAACCCTCCAACACCAGCACACATCATCCTATGATGGGAGAGTGGGCTCGTGCATATGGCTTATGCAATTTATCCATCACTGATTGGGGAGGTCGTATTGACGGCTTCCTTCGCATGGAAATGGGCTTCGAGATCATCCTTTGTGACTTTGAGAAACATCTCGAAATCGACTTCATTTCACGGACTTCTGTGCGGGAAGGCCTGAAAGGAGGATTTGGTACAGAGATGGCTTACTACCGAGCAGTCGCGTCCCGATTTGACGGAATTGGCGGTGATCGCGTACGGCTCGACTATGATCATTTTGTGACGTGCTTCGGGTATGGCATCAACCTATTTGAGGACAACTCGGAGCATCCTCGAATCGCGAACGTTTCAAATATCACTCGCACTGGAATTCGAGACGATATTTCTAAAATGATCATATCAAATGCGCCAATAGCTGATAAGAGAGAAAAGGAAGTTACCGAGAGAAACTGGCAAAGCGTTGCGGATATGATCGTCGCCCGCTATTCTGATCGCCTGGCGCACCTCTCCTCTCGTTTGGTAGATTCCCTCGACCAGCTGCAAGCCGAGGTCAAAGCTCTGCTCGCGCCATACATTGATTACAGCAACCGGAATGACAGGTTGGAAATCGAGCGCTGCGCGGTACAATATCTTCCCCCTTCCTGGTCCACCTCACCTCGCTCGATGGCCGCAAATGCCATCTACACTGTCACAGAAACCCTTTGCAGCACACTCGTCGACACGACTCATGCATCCTCTCTCAAAGCAGCACAAACTTCAGTTCAGAATTTGGTTGAGTACCTACGCTGGACCCCCTGGAAGAAATGCGGAAACTGCGAGTTGGATGAGGTGTGCTTTATTCCCATCTGGCCGTTGGGGAGGAAGCAGGACTATGAGCACCCAGCCTGTCAGCGCAGCATACCGCCCATTCAGAATGATTCGTACTGGGGTGGGTTTGGAGGACTTGAGAGGCGACGAAGGGGTGAGAGAAGCCAGGATGTAAGCTGGAGAAAGTTTGACTTCGTAAATTTTGCAGAAGATCATCGTGCCCACGAAATTTTTGAGGACTCTTCAGATCGAGAAGTCGTCAATGAAGCATGATCAGAAGAAAGAGATCGCTTTTTGGATTGATGTCTTACTGATCCAACTGTTCATCTTCTGTAGATCTTAAGCGTGATTGGCTCGGGCCCACAAGTGGATGTTTTGCATAAGACGATGAGCGTGTAGATATCACTTCGATTTCTGGCAAAGTAGCAGCGCCACACTAGCCAGCGTCATTGGAACTCATTGACCTAAAGAGTCCGAGCAGGATGGCTGCACAACACGAAGTACGGAGTACGGAGTATTAGCTGAGGTCTTGTAGTTACCCGCGCGCGTAAATAGGACATCATGCTTCGCGTCGGAGCTCTGCCTAGCAGCTCCAACTGCATCACTCAACGCCGCTTCCATATCCTCCAGACAATCGAGTCCCTGCGGCCCAAATTCCTAATTACTGACAAGTCGCCCTCTTTGCTTTTGTCATCGTCTGCAGGAAAACATGAACCACTTTCCCCATGGCTGGGGCAGGGTAAGCTTCCCAGCGACCCCAAAAGCCGAAGTCACTGCTAAGAAACTCTTCCTGTAGCCACGAGATGATGTCTATGGCGCATACAACCATGCCTACCTCCAACCTGACGGTTCAAAACAACATACGCAGTCACCCATCGTCACTGGCACCTCTGTTATAGCAGTGAAATTCAAAGACGGCGTCGTCATTGCCGCCGACAACCTAGGTGCGTGCACTCCAATATCAATGTCTCTATCGACCTCCCCTCTCGGCATTCGCTAACCCACGGCCTTTTCTCAGCTTCCTATGGCTCTCTCGCCCGCTTCACTGACGTCAAACGCCTCCGCCGTTTCAACTCTCGCGTCGTCCTCGGCTTCGGCGGTGACGTCTCAGACATGCAGCACCTCGACCGCCTCCTTTCCACCCTCTCCATCCGCGAGGACTACAGCAGCACCGCTTCAGAGTCGGACAATGCCGCGCGCGAGCTGAACGCCCGGAACCTGCACACCTACCTCGCGAAGGTCATGTATAAGCGCCGGAGCGAGTTCAACCCGCTGTGGAACGCGATCTTGGTGGTCGGCTTGGACGGCGAGAGCCAGCCGTTCTTGGCGACCGTGGATCTTTTGGGGACGACATTCTCGGCGCCGACGTTGGCGACCGGGTTCGGCGCGCATCTGGCGCAGCCCATTTTGAGGAGGGCGGTGCCGGATGAGGCGGCGGTGGCGGAGATGACGAGAGAGAAGGCGGTGGGAGTGGTGAGGGAATGTATGAAGGTGTTGTTCTATCGGGATGCGAGGAGTATAGATAAATACAGTATGGCAGTGGTTGAGAAGGAGAAGGAGGTAGAGTTGGTGGAAGATGAGCAATTGGAGCAGCAGAGCTGGGCGTTTGCGGAGGGCATAAAGGGATATGGAACGCAGACGGTGTAGTCCAGAGGCCATCTCTAATGAGAAGACTCGAGATAGAATATCGCTTGGTCTCGGATAGTCCTTAGCCGAGCCTCTTATATCGAATCTGTATACTATTGTCCGCATCTCAGCGGCAGGATGTGCTGTACCAGACTCATCTGCCTACATAACGGACACTCAGGCTTTTCCCTACACCAATCACTTATGCAGGTCCAACAGAAGACATGCCCGCACGTCGTCACGCTCGGATTTTCCATCTCTTCAAGACATAACGTGCATTTTCTTTGCTGCCGAGTGCCCAGCCACCTCAACGTCTCTTTATCCTTCAAGCTGTACCTTGCCTTGGCCAACGCGGGCGTGTGTGTGATCTTCTCGAGCCCTTCCGGACTCGTTTCTGGCGTGGGTACTCCCGATGACTCGAACAAGAGTGCATTATTCGAGGAGTACATGTTGGGATCCAACGAGACTTCCACACCTCCATCGATCACCGCACGACCGGCGGGGACTCCAGCACCAACCGGTATATTTGCGGTATGCGACATTGATGTGGCACTCGAATCAAGTGTCTTGCGCAGATGCAGCCAAGACTGTACCGTCAGTTGTAGCACCAGCAGCACACCCAATACCTCATACCCTACGCGCTGCTCCCCCTCTTCCACCCTCCGGGTGAAGATGTATCGTAGCCCCCATATTCTCTTTCCAAGCTGGTAGTACGCCCCTGAGAAGTAGAATACCGCTAGACTAAGCGCGTATACGGGTGAAGGCGACGTAATCGTGTCCAAATTCTCCAGGACATATTGCTGTAGCTTTCGCAGGCTAGGACTCGGCTTCGCGAGTGCATCGCCCGGTTGTCCCGCTGCCGATTTTCTCAGCGTAGCTTCCAGCTTCGCCCTTACCTTCCTCCTAAATGCCGGTAGTATTCTTCCCAGCCCATATGGCACTAGCACACTGCTCACAATGTAGCCGGCCCGCCTCTGCACGCCGGGCAACGCGAGCGTCGCATCTTCCACCTGTACAATGTCGCAGTATTCCTCGCCTAGCGTACGGTTCCCAATCAGGGTTGTCAGACCCAGATAGAGCAGCTCGCCAAGGACGTGGAGCTCAGAGGTGTAGGTATGCGCAGCGCGTGCACCAAGAAGGCTTCGCAGGAGGGCAGAGAGGTGATCCGAGAGGTGGGCGGTGAAGTAGGCGTCTTTTTGGTGGGAACGAATAATATCTGGGGAGGCGGCGAAGGAGTACTGGTAGGTGGACATACCTACCTACCTATACAAGGGCGCGACCGTGTGAGTGAGTCATTGATGTAGGGGAGTCGTGAGGTTGTGTAATCACCAGGTAGCCAAAGCTCAGTGTCGATGCATTCGAGCTTTCATGTGCCTCGGCTGGAAAGCTCCGACAACAGACAACGGGAACTTTGCTCATGCTTCATAGCTAGGATTAGCTTCTATGTTGAGCGACCAGCAGGGATTCCAACTCTGAATTTTGTCACTGAAGCATCTGAACATCTTCTTTGCCTTTGAGACCAACTACACTTCGCTGTTTTCGCATCACTTCTAATTAATCTCGCCGCGCGCCCAGCTAGGTTCCATAGTCGGCTTCGCGCGATGACCCAGCAACATTACGCGCGGCTCAACCTCGGCTCAGCTCAGCTCGCTCTCTGTTCACTTGTAGGTGAATTTAATACTCAGCCTTACTCAGCCTCCCGTTTCTGGGACCCTCTCATTTGCATGTCGTAGCGCAACGTGCTCGGACAATGTTGTATGTCATTTGTATTCACTGTCTCTGTACTGGCGCAGTTTCCGCTGGATAAGGTATGTACCTACATGGCTGCTGTCATCAGGCTATCGAACCGACCGATCCAAACGATCCTAGACTGAGGATCCCAGAACGTGGGGATTTGGTCAGGTAGTCGCCTTGACCTTGCTCGCCCATGTTATCAAGGACCATAGGTATGGATAATAGTTATGTTTATGCGCGACAAGATACAGGACGGGGCACTCCCTCAAACAGAACATAGACGAATGTAGGATGAGAGGATCACCTCTGGTATGCTTAATCCTTTTAACGAATTCTTCCTCTTCCATGATAAGCCAAGGTACGAGCACTACTAAGTCATAAATAAAGAATAGCCAGAGGAATGGCCATGTTCTAGTTATAACTCAACAGAATCGAAAGGACTACCAAGCCAGCAGAGGCTACGGTCCTGGAAATGGGCGATATGACGGGGAGGGATAAACCATTAAAGTACCTAGTCTCAGAAATCCGTGAATCCCGTGGCCGCCAATCGCGTCAGCGCAAGTGGCTGCGTGTATTCGCGTCCTTTCCTGCTTCTCACCCTCATGCCACCTCCCTCATGCGACTCCTCAGAGAGCGCAGCACCAGTCCACTTGCTGGCCCCCTGCTGGCGACCTCTCTTTATCCTTTGACAGTATTGCCTTGCAAGTCCTTCGAGTCTTTCAAGTTACTTCAGAATTTCCAGAAGGCCATATACTCTAATGAAGAGTGCCAGGGCAAGTCTCAAACTTTATATGAGTCTCATTGCGCAGGCGATCGTGATCGCTGGTCAAAACGACTTCTTGATCCACTTGACCGTCCACTCTTCCGATCTGTAGCCCTCAGTTGTGACTGTGGTCCTTTTCCATCAAGCTCTGCCAGGATTCGTTCTGCTGCACTATGCCCTGCTCTTGGCGCCGTACCTGGGGTCGTACTCCTGCTTGACGTGCCGGATCCAGACGCCTTAACAAAATTTAGCGATTCTCGTTGCTTCTTTGATGCCTCCTCTTCCCTCTTCTTAGCGATGGCCTTCTGCGCCTTGTCTAATTGATCTCCGTATGCCCACTCCGGAAATTTGGTAGGTATGGCTGCCTCAGCTGGGAGTGTCGTTGCATACTGATCTTCCTCACTAATTCCCGCGAAACCAATCAGCTTCTGCAACAGCGTTGGGTTTCGCAGAGCTGAAGAGTTAGCTAGAGTCTCGTTGAAGTGTCTACCTTTTTGCTTGAGTTCCAGGAACTGTTCAAACTTTTTGGTGACCTGGGCTGGCGGCGATCCTGGAGGTGATGGAGGTACGCTGAAGTTGGGTACAGGAGGCATGGTGACACTTCGAAGTTGCGATCGAATAATGGAATAGGGCGATTGAGGGTGTGAGATTGATTCATCTGCCGTTTCCGCGCCAGGGGGCCTGGCAGGTCCAAGTGACGGTCCTGGTAAAGGCGAATGCTCGGAAGCTGGTAAATGGGATGATGCTGAAGATCCCTGAATGGTAGTGTCTTCCACGGCTGTAGCAGGTGCTGCATCCTCAGGTTGTCTCTTTGATTCTATAGAAGGCTTCGTGGGAATCTTCGAGGGATTTTCTCTCTGAGGGATAGATGTCCCTCGAACGTCGGTCGACTGGGGAGCCTCCTTGGCTAGCATGGCTCCATTGTCAGCGATTGGACTTGGAACCATGAGAATCGCATACTAGAGCCTCTCGGTTGCAAGTCTGGTTCATGTGGAATATCGCGGTCCTGTTATTGTCTTGGTCATTAGTAGCCATCCATCCTTTCAAAATCGTTCGAGAAAAATGAGCAGAGTTCAATCTTACCTCCCGATCTGGCCTGGGCGCAATTTGCCCCTCTTCGTCGCTACTTCCATAGTCGACTAAGCCGAGCGCAGCGGACATGGTTGACCACGCTCGAGCATATAGCTTTCGCAAGAGGATGAGGTGATGTGCGCGTGTAGAGGCGTACAGGAATACAGCGCCTAAACGCGCGGGTAACTATTTTTCTTAATCTACTAAGACCTCCTAGTCTCGTTTTTGCCAGTTCTGCCAAGTGCTTAGATTCTGCTTGGATCATTGACAATAGTACTCGTCGGAAGAGGCGCAGCTCCATAACTCCTCCAGATTCTGGTCTTCGTTTCTGACATGGCTCATTCTTGTTATACTACTTTTTAAAGCAGCAAAATACACGTTAGACCAAAGGGCAAGGGTTGTAGTGTCCATTGCACGCAGCGGCAATTATTCGCGCTACTCCATAGCTAGCGCGCTACTGCACGAAGAGTAGGCAGTCGGAGCGCGCGTCATCTACAAGAGCAGCTTCAATTCATCAGCTTCCACAATCACCCCATTTTCTCCGTTACCTTTCACCAAATA
This sequence comes from Viridothelium virens, assembly GCA_010094025.1. Lineage (NCBI taxonomy): Eukaryota > Fungi > Ascomycota > Dothideomycetes > Trypetheliales > Trypetheliaceae > Viridothelium > Viridothelium virens. Next base: position 73,445 of record ML991779.1, read on the forward strand.
CCTCAGTAGCTCGATCCCTCCTCTTCCGGCCTCCTCATCAATCTAAATCCCCCAATATGGCCTCTGTGTTCTCAGCATCAATACCACAAGAAGCACCAGGCTACTCTTTCAACCACCTATCTTCAGGCACGAGAGAACACGCCTTCAACCCGTAGGTGACTGTCTACCGCTTAGAGCTCCTCGCAGACTGACCTTCAACCTAGCTACACCGACAACGGCGGCTCCACCTTGGGTATCTCGGGTGCAGACTTTACCATCTTCGCCGGTGACACCAGGTCTACCTCAGGCTACAACATCAACACCCGCTACGCCCCGAAACTCTTCAAGATCGGCGGTGAGGGCCCATCCAACGAAAATGCACGGATTGTGCTGTCGGTGGTCGGCTTCGCTGCCGACGGTAACGCCCTCAAGGAGCGCCTCGATACCGTCGTCAAGATGTACAAGTACCAGCACGGGAAGCCCATGACCGTCGCCGCGTGCGCCCAACGGCTAAGTCACATCCTATACTCGAAGCGATTTTTCCCTTACTACGTACACGCGATCCTGGGAGGTCTAGACGAGGATGGCAAAGGTGCGTTGTACAGCTATGATCCTGTAGGCAGCTATGAGCGAGAGCAATGTCGAGCGGCGGGATCAGCGTCGAGTCTCATTATGCCATTCCTGGACAATCAAGTCAACTTCAAAAATCAATATGTTCCAGGGAGCGGAGTTGGCCATGCGTTAGAGCAACGGGTGCCGGAGCCCTTGCCTAGAAAGGATGTGGAACAATTGGTCAAGGATGCGTTTACGAGTGCGACTGAGCGGCAGATTGAGGTTGGTGATGGGCTGCAGATGATGACCATTACAAAGGATGGGATAGAGGAGGTGTATAGCCCGTTGAAGAAGGACTGATTGTAGTTGACTGAGGGGTACGGCTTAATGTACTATATCTCACAATCAAGTGATACCACTATCCAGCGTAGGCCTGCTCCCAAGTTCAAGTATCTCCATTTTCTGTCTATGCTTGTGCTCAAAATGCATTTCTGCCCTCGACTGTCAGCCTGAACACCTGAGTATGTCCCAGCCGTACTACGTGTGCCTTGTATGCTCGTATGCTCTATAATGCATGCAGTCTTTGCTAAACTTCCTGGTATCATTGCTTTTCATTCATCCCTACCAAATACCGTGATTAAGAGTCGAAACCCGAAGCCAAACTTCGACAGGGTTATGATTATACCTCCCTCTCAACACCCGCATCTCTCCCTCGATGATCAAAGAGCCCAGCCGCACGATTCACCGTGCGTTCGCCTTTACGTAGCACCCATTGCACAGTACGAGGACCCTGCCCACATTAGTTAGTGGTGCCGTTGAGTAACACAGATTTCTGGGTTAATGGCTCAGGGACGGAAAGCAGCATACCTTCCACTGCATCAGCCCTCGATTCCTCCTGTGCAACTGCTGTCTGTGCTTCTTGTAATCCTCAATCTGGCTGATTGGCCCTCTCTCACCGGAGTTCTCCAACTTTTCATTTTCTTTATCTTTCTTCCCCTCTTTCTGCTCCTCCGCTTCTCCCGTTTTTTCCTCAATTTGGTCATCTTCACTACTATCACTAACCTCTCGCACAACCTCCTCAGAGGCGTCCTCTACCTCGCCCGTCTCATGACTCGCATCCAGCGCCTCCATCACATCTTCAAGTGAGGGGTCCTTACGAGTGTACTGAAGGTGGTATCCGCTGAGTCCATTGTGGAATTTAACCTTCATCCTGATTGTCCCAACCTTGTCCCCGTACTCTTGCATGCAACACTTCTCCGCCCTCTCCAGGTCCCCCTTCCACACCGGCAACGTAATTTCCCTTTCCTCATCGTCCGGCACATCCTTCAGCCACAGGATTCCAAACGCCTGCGTCTTCTTTTTGTCAGATACATGCCTGTGACTTCTAAATTCCACCACCAGGTTCTCCGCGTATCGCTTCCGCACGGCCAAATGCAGGCTCTGCCCTCGTTTACTCATCCACTTTCCCTCAGCCCCAGGCGTTGCATGCATCTTTCCACTCGCCAGCGAGCATCTTATCTTCAATCGCATATCCCTTAGCTCCCTCGGAAGCTCACTCCCATCTGCGACATAGACATCCGGTGACAGGACCAAAGTCCCGTATTCCCAACCTTTTAACTCTCGTGGAAGCTGCGTCTTGACCGCACGAAACACAGTCGAGATCCTGATCCTCCCATATCCGATCCCGCCAGCAATCGGATATACTCCGACGCATTGGCTTCTCTCCTCAAAGAGGTGTTGCAGAGGCAGAGTCACGACGCCAAGTAGCGCGTCCATCTCGTGGATACGCGCATCTCGTACTGCAATTAGTACTTCGCTGTTCCGCCAATCTCGGATGAAGCGCTCCGTGCCCGCATTGAAGAAGGGCTTCGCATTCTTCGGCTTCGTGCGTGTCTTGAAAATCTTCTGATGATTGAGGATCACGGTGCAGTACGAGCTCGGCAGGTCGTCATCCTGCTCCGCTTCGTCCCCGTCGTCGACGTCAGCAGTTGCCTTACTCGCTTGTCGCTTGTTGATTTGCTCGTATTCGAGACCGGTGATCTGGTGGATTTGGATGGAAAGAATGCCTGAAGGATAGTCTTCAGGGGGAGGAGCAGCGCAAATGAGCTCGTCTTGGCGCACTTTGAAGTCTTGAGCCTGTTGCTGAGAGAGTTCGCGGGATTCGTCGTGTTTGGCTTCACGTAGCTTGCGGCTGCTCTCCACGTCGACCTTCTCCTTGAGTTGCGAGACGGTGCGGATCGAGGTATCCAGCGTCTGCTTGGAGAGTTGGCTGTCACGGATGGGAACTTTAGAGAAGTATCCGACACTCCATTCAAGCTTGCCAGGCATTTTCTCATCCTTTGAGAGGGCCTTGAAGCCGTCGACTCGATTTTCTTGCATTCTGCCGTTCGTGGCTGGGTCCTGCATGATTTGCTTGAGGTCCACTTCAATACGTCCAAGATCATCATCCGCGGTTGTTCGGTCTGAGTCCCAGAGCTGGACGCGTAGGCGCTCATCAACGTTCAGCTCCTCCTGCGTTACAAGAACGAATGCAGTCTCTTCCCAGCAAGGCTCCATGTCGCTTTGAATGACACGCGTAGACCAAACAGGTTTCCCAAATTTCGCCCAGCCGACAGAAACGTAAGGATCTGCAGATCCATCCTTCAGTGGACCCCAACTACTATCGCCTTCTTTGAAGTCGTACCCCCGAACGATCCTCACGACAAGAACCCCGCGCGCGTTGGTGTCTTTCTTGAAGTCATCACCCACAATCATGTCTTTCAGATTGAGAGTCTTGCTCTTTGGGGCGACATATTCAGCAATGGCGGCGTCGATGGAGCTCTGGACGAAATTGGAGATGATAGGTAAGTCAAGAACATTAACACCTTTCCGAGTAAGTGGCATACAGGAGACATCGACTTTCGGCTGGCCAAGAAAAGTCATTGTGCAAAGAGCGAAGAATGGTGGATCGGGAGTAAGTTGCAAGCGCATACGCATAGTTCCGACGATACCACGAAGCTCTGCCCAGACTGGCAATTTAATTCCAGCAGGGAGATAGAGGGCCATATAAATGTGCGCATTCTTAACTTTATCGCGGAATCGTTTACTGGCTGACCTCGAACGATAGGCAAAAGCAACCTCGAGGTTCACGAAATCGCCTTCCTCGGCTTCCATGCCTTCTGCGACGTTTTCTCCTTCTTGCTCTTCTTGCTCTCGTTGTTTATGGTCCTCTGTGTCATTTGAGTTTCGGTTATTATTGTCAGATGGATCGACATCTTGTTCGACCTCGCCTTGGCCAGGCACTGTTCTATCACTGTTCTCGTGATTTTCGGAGCCAGTCTTGATGTGCCCATCCTCGGATACAGAATGAGCAGCTGCACCAGTTGGCAGCCACCGAATTCCTAAAATGCGAATCGATTCGCTGCCCTGACCGATATCGTCCACACTGACCATGCGGATAAGGCGAGGGAGAGATGCTTGCATGACGTCCTGTCAAGTGTAAGCAGCATCACTGTAAGCAGGTCACCGGACTAGGAGTGTCAAATTCAAAATCAAGGGGCTTGCGCGATGGTTCTTGGAGATAGAAAGGGTGCCAGCTTGACTGCCTATAAAAATTCGCAACCCACCTCGAGCGTGTCTGCTAAACTTGTGAACAGGTCTGGATTGATCAATGGCCAGACCGAAGCGAGCAAACCGTTAAGCCATTGAGGAGATTCGGAGGCTTTGGTTCCTTGCAAACGCTTACCCTCTTGACGCTCTGCTTCCCATAACTCAGTCTCCCAAATTGCGCTGACTTTGGTTTCAATCCATTGGTGCATTCCAAGCACGATCACAGAGCCGAGGCCTATCCCGAGGCCTAGAATGATTATACTAGAAGCGATGTTGCCAGAAGAAGGCCGTCCAATGATAGAGCTTTGGACTAGTTCACTGAAGCCAACGACTTTGTCAAGTACAAACAAGGAAAGTAGAGCTACAACGATCAGACCAATCCCGATATTGAATGCGAGATAGTACAGTCTAATGAGCTCAGCACGAGTAGCATCAAAGTTTGGAGGGGGAAAGGCTCTCTCCATGCCAATGTGGTTTTGCTGCGCTTCACGAGCCTCATCTTCCAAAGAGCCAGTGCTCTTCGAAGCAGCGTCCACTCCAGTCGCGGTTCTGTGATCTGCGCCTACCGGTTGTTCATTCTTGGGGATGTTCTTGAAATCACCCGCCGTCATGTCATGTACTATTACTGGGAGATGAGTTACGGGGTCCGTAACTTCACGCTCAGCACGTTCATCCTTGCGCTTCTGCATGGTCTTCCGTGACTCTCTTGGGTCTTGAGCGCCGGTGACAGCCTCGGAAGTATCCTCAGTCACATCCTGAGCTTTTACCTGGTCCTCTTGTGATAAGCCAGCCATGCCGGCTTCGCCTTGCTCACTCTTTTCATGAGCCATTGCTCCAGCCTGACCGTCCCCCTGCTGCCACTCAGGGCCTTTGTCGTTCCTTTCATTGGATTGGACAATGCCATGATCAGTGGCTCCTGCCTGTGCTCTTGCTCGCCGGTGTTCCTTTTCCTCACGATAGTCTTGTACGGTTGGGATTGGATGTCGGGAAGTGTAAGGATCTCTGGGGCGGCGCTTGCGTCCTTTAGTGTCATCGTCGTCGGACATCTTGTGCAGTGCGTCGAGGGTGTCCGACCGTGAGTTAGCAGACAATAGTTAGGTAGTCGATGGCAGCCATAATTTCGTGACAAGCTGCTGAATTACTACGTGGTAGTCGCCATTGGCGTGCAGAAAGGCTTTCATGCAGAACAACATGAGACTGGCCTCATACGCAATTCACGGAAACGAGCGCCAATTGGTGAATGATCACAATCATTGGTTCGGAAGGCAGTTCCTGGACATGGTAGACAACAAGTTTCGACACGCGGAGACGCGCTTGCAGGGACGTGGAGCAATGACGTCGGCAGCTTCACACGTGCTTCGCGGTTGCCTGTTTGCCTGAGCAAATGGAATGCCTGATAGCTCAGGTTGGGTGTAGCAGATGCTACGGTGCTTCCATCCCCATTACCTCCTTGCGGTGAAAATGCCAGCAAACAGAAAGCCACATCTCAAACCCACCTAAATTATCTCCGCCACAAGCGCACAGTGTTCCTCCAACGTTGGATAGCTAGGCAAGCCACGCCGGTGAGGCTCTTCAGCCCCAATGGTTGGTGCATGCAACGATGGGATGTCGCAATAAAAGTTTCACAGTAACCGAGTAACGCAAGGAGAGACGATTAGGCTCCCGCGTTTCTCGCGTTGAGATTCGCCGAGAGAATGCTCTATACTGGACATACATGAACATGAACATGACCATATTGCAGGTTCCCGCACTGGCCCAGACAGCCACGACTACTCTAACATCGAGGGTCCACCGCCCTTTAAGCCACCACGTCAATCCAACCGACCCAGCAATTTGGAATCGGGACGCGAACGCGACCAGGTATGTAGCCCAGTCGATGCGGTTCGCACGGCAATTTTGCACCTTTGCATCTTCTACAGTCTGCAGCAACTTTCCAACTGTTCTTTCTCTCCCTTCATTTCAGGCAGTTGGTTACCTAGAATGCCTGGCCAAGATCGTGACTCTAGATCTGATGCTTAAGCTGCAAGGCAGGTCGATAAAACGCTTCGAGGAATTGTGGCACTTTCGAGACGCCCCGTACGTCGCAACTAACCACCACCAGTTATTCCTCCGCGCGATTACCTCAGCTCCGCTGACTGCCTCCCCCACCACCTTGTCTAAACTGGAGCTAGCCACGGCAGTCGGCGCTGATTGCAGGGGTTTCTACAATTTAGCCAGCATCTGGGCTTTGTACTACATGGGCGAACGTCTTTGATGCGGTGATGCTGGTACGGAGTACTACTGGGGAGGATGCAGTCAGAAAAGCATGCTCGCTAGATCTTCCGATCAGCAATATCCAAACCTAATCAACGCCCATCGCACATGCCATCGCATCGTGCCGGCCTACCCATCCCATGTCGCAACAGGGTCAAGCGACGACAGCTCAGCTCTTCGGGTCGGTTTCTAGGAGATTGCACTGGATTGGACGAGATTCCACTGGTTTGGGTTTTGCTAAGTTAGATTAGTGTTTCTTATAGCGCAGATCCGACGTTTTTTCACCGGTGAGCTTTGCGGGGACTTTTAGGATTAGTGAGGGCGCATGGGCGCAACCATTTCCTGCAGCCTGAAAATAGGTGCAGCTCTCGAGCACGAGAGCAACGCTTGACTTGAACACTGCGTGACGGTGCCTGGGATGTCAGGGCTGCCAAACCATAGTGAGCATGGTAGGGCTGAGTGGTTCGTGAGCTCCGGACGACCTGCGACCTTTATCTCCCTTTGATGCCCCTGCGTCGAGCTCATAAACCGTTGGACGACGTTAGGTTTTCTATTCACGCTGGGAAAGAAGGACATAGCCGCCCGCAATAATCTCGCTGCCTATCTCTTGACTTAGAACCACCGACCAGATGAGTATCGAAGTTTTGGCCGAACCGTACGATTCCCCGTTGGACGGACTGGATGATCTTGAACAGGTGTACGCCGCCAGTGCTGCTTCTACCGGTGTTGGACCTGCGAATAGCGATGACTGGGACTGGCTTGGTGGGCTGGGATTTTCGATTACGCACCCTCTTTCTTTCTCCCCTGATTCATCCCCCGGCGAAATGTCCAATTCTAATGAAAACACCTACCCCGAAAGTCTGTCTGCGTCGGTCAGCACGTCCGTCACTTTAGACCAGGATCGCCCCCATCTTTTGGAAACTAGTAGCATTCCCGATCACTCCAGAGATATGGACCATTTCTTGCACATGCAGGACTTGAATGGGAGTTCTAACAACCTTTCTGATACTTCTTGGGAATTCCCCGTTTCGGACACCCACCAAAAGAATGAGAATGATCATCGCTATTCATTGCCGCCACCCGACATATCCAGCTATCCAAGTCAACCCACCTTATCGTCTTTTGACCCCTTCCCAGGAGGTCGAACTGCAGAACTCGCCGGCTATCAATCAGAAGTTCCACCTTTCGGAGCCAATGTAGCGGACTTCGGACTCGGCATCTCTGATGATTTCCATGGGATACCGGCCGGAGGTCCCGCTTTGCAGGCCTCCCTGGCGCAACCTTCAATTCATTCGATATTTTCCAGCAGGCTGGGACCAAGAGGCTTGACCGTACCTCACAACTCCCCCAACAATTTCCATCATTATGAAGACCTTACAATCCATCCACACGTCCATTCACCTTTCAATTCTCACAGAGCTCTGTCAGAGCGTATCGAAGATCTGGCAAACAATCACCCCGGTAAGGACCACGGCCCTTCGTCTTGATGTTCGTAGTGGCTAATTCACAGAAAAGCATATCTACATCCAGCAGACTCAGACTCTACGCATCATCACCAGAGACTCAGCGCACCACCGCAACTGGCCTTCGAAGATGAACCTCACCATTACACACCACCTCTGCGGCCAACTAGCTCGAATCGAAACAGTTTTCATAGCTCTGTGGTGGGAAGCTCCTCTGGTATCTATCATTCAGATCCCTTCTCCCACCGTTCTTTAGGTCACTATGAGTCTAATCCAACTCCGCCCATCGTCCCATCCATGGAAGACGACGGCCAATTCTCTCTCGATCAATCCTCACGGTTTCTGGATGCCGAAAGTGGCCAAGCTTTATCCAGCGCTTCTCATCAGTCCACCCGAAGTGCCTCAGTGACAAGCGCAAAGGCGTCAGCTTCGTCAAATTCCCAGATAAAGCGGCGAAGAAGGGAAGATTCCATGAAGGCTGGTGGACGAAAGCGCGGCTCTCACTTGGCTGATAACACGAAAGCTAGCGCACGAGAGATGCGAGACGTTGTCTCGTGTTGGAGATGTGTCTTCCAAAGAGACAAGGTATGGAAATCCGGACCTGCCACTTCGAGATTTGAGACTAATTCCCACGAGTGTGGTCCTGGCCAAATATGTCACAGATGTTTGAAGCGTATCAATCGAGCACGGCCAAACGGTGCTCTTGGTTGCGATCGGACCAGGTTAATGGATCTCCAACTACAATTCCTGCCAGGTGCGGTCGAGTACCGAACGACTAGAAAGTTCACAACTGACTAGAATGAACAGGAGTGATGGGAATGATCCACGAACGTCAAGCTTTACGGAGCTTCTGTCAGACACAAATTGGCCACCTCGATGAGACTCCAATCACGATCAAGCTCAGCATAGGTTTAGCGCATCCAATCGTTTGTACCGTACACGAATTTGCTCCAACTACTCCAGAGTTGGCAAAGCAAGCACAATATATCAGAAATCCCAATACTGGTCATAGCGAGCGTATTATCAAACGATCGCCTCCCTTGGCCCTATATCACGTGCAAGACGCTGATGCACGAATCTATGAAAGATATATTGACGACGTTGTCCGGCGTCACCTGTCCGATTTACCGAGGAAGTTCTATCAAGAGGAGGACGATGACTTTGCGAAGCGTCTCCTCAAGCTCATGGTCGACCTTTTCTACGAGGATCCCGATAGCAAGGTGAGCTCACATGACGACCAGTACTGTCAGGTAGACAGTCGTTCTGACACGAAATAGCATCAACCTCTCCTTGGACAAATTATGCGTCTTATCCTGGTGACCTATATGATGGGCCGCACACTAACCTTTACCCCGGAAACCCAGGAATCACTTCTCCATTGGCTTAGTCACAGGCATCACTTTCCGCTTCCCCATGATCCTTATACTTCTCCGCGCATGGCGAACCGTCAACTAAAGTACCTCTTCTCTCTACTCCACCGGGAGCTTCTCACGAACCTTCTCAACAAGCTTCAGCAAATTCTCCACTCCTCCAACGTGCGGGGAAACTGGGTTCCTGCATTTTTATGCCTTCTGGGTCTCGCAATGGCACAAGAGGATATGCAAAGAACTGTTTATATCATTATGGACGATCGGTGGCAACGCAGAGAAATCGTGGGAGCACATGCAGCCAACGAGGCGGATGGAGCTGCTGAAGCGATTGATGAGAGGTTTCACTTCTTGTGCAGTCTATTCTCCTCCAAGTTCAACAAGAGTCTGAACCCGCTCAAAGACAATGGATACGAGCACATGACCAAATGGATTGGAGACAGGGAAATGCGATTTGTGAGGGACGTGTCAGATTTGGTGGACGAAAAGAGTACGTGAATATTTCCCCTACATTAACTCTCGCATTCTACACTGCTCTCTACGACAGCGCCTGTCTGTACAGTGGTCGGTTCTCTGCACGTGGAAGAATGTTTACGCTAACCTCGTTGGTCACAGAGTCATATCTGCAAGAGCGGCAAGCGATGCCAATCTCGTTGGAAACGCAGACACTAAGCACGTCACGACTCCTGGCTCGTTTTCTACTGGGGCTGAAAAGTACGCAACAGTGAATGTCTCAGAATCAACGGGGTCGGCTATTTGTGTATCCACTCATTTACTAGCATCTCATTGGCATTTGCAAGCAGGGATACTCGCTATAATTTCCATAAGCGGCGACCAATAGGCCCTCAGGCGTTCTACTGCAGCTCGTGAGCCGCTGGAGACGGGAAAGCAAAGAAATTTGGCGCTTTTCGTCACGCTTTGTCGCATTTACAAGCATTGGAACGCAGAACTGAGACATGTGTATCATGATCATTAGCACTATACCACTTTTAGCGGCTACATGCGCGCACGAACCTATCGATTGAGATGATTATATATCTTAGATAATCATTCTCGGCTAGCAGGCAAGAGTGACTATGCGAGGAAATTCCGTATGCTGTAGGTGATCCTAAAGCTCCCTACGTCACAGCTACATTGGACGCAAAAATTGCTCCATCCAACTGGTGATCAATCTTTTGGGTTACAAGGGACTCAATGTCGCCTATCATCTACGCGTGATTGTGGCTGATCTAATTTCGGTGTCGACCTTTCGCACGGAATTCAGTAAAGGTACTTTAGACTTTGTATTGCCGCCAAAGCACCCAAGACCCTAACTAACCTCACGTGGCAGATGCCGGCCCGATCAGATTTGCACATCCCTAAATCCTACAAAATCGGGGCACCGGTGTGAACCCTGAAATTGCGGCTGAACGGTCAACGAGAATATGAAGATGCCGTACGGCTGATTGTGGGGTGGTCCAGATAGAGTGGGTACTATGATCTAGGACCAGCACATGGCATACGTTAGATCCTTGCAGGTGGCCTTCTTTGGGATGGCTTACTCCGTAGATAGATTCGTAGCTTGATACACACGTGGCGGCGACAGGGGGTAACAAAGCGGATGGGAAACTAGAGGGAAGGGGAGGGATCGGACTACTGCGGTGGCAGCCTTCATTATGCTCGTCACGTTGCCGAAGATTGTAGCTTCACCGGCATCAAAGTTCCCAATCAGGAGAGCTTAAAACCATCGCTGCTGCTATCACGGCGACTACAAATACATGTGATCATGGGTCTAGTGAATCTTCACACCGTGGCATCTACTTGGATTGATACTTGCAGGCTTGATGGGCATGCAAGCGCTTTTTTCGGGCTGGTCCATCCGAACCCTAAAGCTAAAACTTCACAGACAGGAATTAAACAGTCCGGTGGCTATTGGGTGCCTTGCATGGCTTACCCAAGTTCCTACGCTCAGTAGATGGAAACTGCAACTAAGACAAGTAATCATACAAGGAATATTAGTGGCGCTTCCCCAGAACCATGGATGGTGAAACCAACGTGAGCAATGATGGACTGACTGCGCGAACGGGGGCACTGAGCAGGAAAGGAAAAACAGAGACGAAATAGACAAGAGAAGTAAAGACGACAGCCTAAGTATAGCAGCAGGAAGTGGTCTTGCTGAGGATTTGTCAGGTCGGAAAGTTGCTGGCAAGCTCCAAATCGCCATCTCCTGTTCCATCCCCCTATTGGGGTAGCCCAGCGTTGACCGGTCAAAGGGTGGAGGAAATGAAGGGACTCGTATTTCTGATAAACAGAAGCATAAAAAAGCACGAAAAAAGGCAGATGTACGTCTGCTATAGTCCTGCACAATTCTATCAAGAGAAGAGAACGGCAGGGTGGAGTAAAGATGCAGACGCGGTCCTTGCGACAGACCTGGAGTTTCCTCCTTTGCTCTTCCACTGACTGATGAAGTAGCGCTGGGATCATGGAAGAACGAGATCGAAACGCAGGCAAATCGTGGGTTCTGGATGGACAAGACTTTCAAAGCGTCATTTGCTAATTCTAGCAAGACGACGACTGTTTCGTGATCCGTCCTGAGGATTGCTACCCGGATGTGAGAGCATCGTGTCAGACCGGGAACGATATTCAGCTTCGGGCTTGGCCTATTGTCGAGCTAAATGAAGCTCGATTCCATCAAGGACGAGGTTTTCAGGATGGTGGACTAGCTTGAAGTCATTGCAAGTACAGAGTAAGTCTCGTGGGCATGGCGGAAGGGAGCGCTGATTGGGCGGAAGTTTACGAGCAAGCCAATGACAGGAGAAGGAGGAGAAGATGCATAGGTAGGTAGAGGTACCTAAGGCAGGCAGAGAGGTAGAGGTGAGCACCAGCACCGCACCTTAGTAGTTGATAATGAAAGTGCTCGGCCGAGCTCCGGAGGCGAGTTGTCCGGCCGTGCGGTGCGTACCTTAACGTACCGTATCCATACCTGTGCCTACGCCTGTGCCACCCCCACCGACGAGTTCTAGTTACATACATAACTAATTTCTGACGCGCCTTTTCTCTTCTTCTTCTTTTCCTCATACAATTTCTACGAACGCATAATCAACCTCCAATTCTGGACTGATCTTCGGAAAGGTCCGTCTATAGGCTGGATGGTCATATTGGCGTTCCAGACCAAGAGGACGCAAAAAAGGCTCCCAGCCAAGGCATTCGAGTGGATGTTGAGATGGTTTGGGCAGTCACCTGCGCGCCCGACACGATTGATCGACAGGATGAGCTTGGTGAGCTTCAGTTTTTACTGACGCCAGGCGGTGAAGAGTGCAATCAGCTGTAATCATGTAATCATGTAATCATGTCATCATGTGTCACTGTGGAGTTCGGGATTCGTGTGGGCTGCAAGCTTCCTGTCGGAAAAGTTAAAACAAAAACCTCGCACTTTGTTGGCGGCGCAGATCTGTAGCTCGTAGAACGTGTGAATGCCAGATGATAGATGCCTGGAGATGCTCTTCCTCCCTCCAGTCTACTGTATCGAGAAGCCAAGTGACTGCGTACCTCCTAATCAGGTACTCATCACATCGTCATGTTTTGTTACGCATCGACCCAAGCGGAAGAGGAGCCCCTGTGCCGCTCCACAAGTCGTGCACCCGAGCACATGGCCAGAGCCAGATCTGTCGCCTTTCCGCCCGTCTCACTCTACCACCAGCGCTTTGTGTACGCAACACCGTCAACACTGCATCAGTATAATCCATCCTGTTTTGTTACGACCTCGAACGAGATTATGATTCCTACAGTCCTCCTCTAATCTTAACTTACCTATACACTATGCAAGCCCGGGTCTAGACGGAAGTTTTCCGAGCCATTCTTTATAATCCTGACTGCAAGCCATTGAGCCTGCACGCTCCCACTCGTGATAGTAATAACCCATAATGACGGCAGCTCTGAGCAAGCGCCAGCAGGCGCGAAACGAACGCGCATTGCAAGAGTTGATCAGGACGGTGCCAGGAAATGACAGATGCGCTGACTGCGGAGCGCGCAATCCAGGTAAGAATTTATTCAACTAAAACACCCTATCCTTCCGTACGACCTACTGACTGAGCTTGACAGGATGGGCAAGCTGGAGTGTAAGTTGTCTCCCCTTTTCCCCGTCGTCGAACCAAACCCAAGACAACTTTCGCAGGACATGATGCTACATTTAAATTATTCACCTTGCATCCTCGGAATAATTGCTGACGCAGCGTGAGAACATAGGTTGGTGTGTTCCTTTGTATGCGATGCGCAGCCTTGCACAGGAAGCTGGGTACACACATCTCCAAAGTCAAATCGCTGAGCATGGATAGCTGGAGCAATGAGCAGGTTGATGTAGGTTTGGATTTGGGTCCGCCGCAACACCCCAAATGACAATACGCTGACTGCTTGCAGAATATGAAGAAAATGGGAAACGTTAATTCAAATCGCATGTATAATCCTCAAAACGCGAAACCATCCATACCGATCGATGTTGATGAAGTGGACGGAGCAATGGAACGATTTATACGACAAAAGTATGAAACGGCTGTCTTCTCCGGAGGCGCTTCTCGGCCGGAAACAAGACACAACACAGGCAGCACAAGTTCAGTGGAAGACCAACCTCCTCCTCTACCTCCAAAGCCGGGCAAGCGTTTTGGCTTCAGCTTGCGTTCCGCCTCTTCCACATTCCCAATGACGAGGAAAAATGCAAGAGCGGAAATGGATAGTCCGCCGGCGACTGCGGGATTGAGTGGGTTTGAAGAGAGTGAACCTCAAGCTCGGACTAACAAACCATCGAGGATATTCGGAACAAGTATAGATCGGACTTCCGGGGATAGCTTCGAGCAAAAGCTGGCTAATCTGCGGGAAATGGGATTTACTGATGAAAGACGAAACTCGACGGTGCTGAAAGGACATAACGGCAACCTGGATAAGGCTGTGGAATCGCTTATCAGAATTGAGGGAGCCAGTAAACCAGCATCAAGGTCAGAGACACCTGGTGGGGCTATTAATGGCATCAGCGTCGAAAAGACGAGGCAGACGCCGAGTGCTTCGAATCACTCCAATCCATTCGAGCGACTGGATCAGCAGCAACAGCAACAGCAGCCTGCTCCTGTTCAGCAGTTGCAGCAGTCCCAGGTGAACGGCAATTCTTACTCGCAACCAGCGTCACCCAACAATCCGTACAACCCTTTCAATATGCATCAGCAGCAGGCGACTCAGGGACAGTCATTTGAGCAATCCCTGCAAAATATGAGTATCTCGTCGCAGCAACAACTTTTTCCAAACAATACCGGAGGATTTGCGGCTCCGGGTTTCCAACAACAGACGAATCCATTTCTTAAGACTTTTACTCCACCTCCAATTCCTCAGATACCCCCGCAATACGACCAAACTCCCTCCCAGCAATATCCGCAACAACAACAAAACGCTCAAGCGACTAGTCATACTCAGGCCAGCAATCCATTCCTACGTACCTCAAGATCTCAGATTTTTAGTCCTTCGAACCCATTTGGTCAGCCATCAGCTACACAAGCACCGTTCACGCAGTCTCAACAATTCGCGTACCAGCCGCAAAACAATCAGCAGATGCCTCAACAGCAGCCCCAGTCCTACCAGCAACCACCACAACAATATCCACAGATGCAGATCTCTTCTCAACCATCACCCTTCTCGCAGCAAGCGCCGCAGCAAGCCTCGCCCCTTCACAACCCATATTTTACTCAACCGCCTTCGCAGCCACCACAGCCATACGCACAAGCTCAATCCCTTCTCTCCCAGCCCACTGGCACCGTCCGCCACGACAAGCAAAGCATCCTAGCCCTCTACAACTATCCGCAACCCGGTGTGTCGCGCCCTGCCACGATCGCGGAGCACGAGCCGCTTCCATCCCATGCAGCAGCCTGGCAGGCTCCTTCCGGTGGCTCTGCGACACCCATGCCGATGTCCATGCCACCCACGAATGGAGACATGCACGTGGGCATGGGCATGGGCATGGGCCCTGGATTCTCGAATACAGGTGCCAGTGGAGTCAAAAGAGCGGTGACGATGCCGCTCCAAGCGACCAATAATCCATTTGCTGCTACCGCTCCTGCTGGTCCCGCTGGTGGTGATGTGCTGCACCTTGCGAACGGGACGCCTACTGTAGCTGGGGGAGGAGGAGGAGGAGGAGGAGGAGGAGGAGGCATGATGAGTAGTGTCGGCCCGAGACATGTAAGTAATGAGAGCGTGGACTTCGCGGCGTTTGGTGGCAATGGCCGGCATTCCCCGGATGCGTTTGCAGGGTTGAGCGCGCGGAGTGGACGGTAAGTCGCTCGGGTGGATGACAGAGGCAATTGGGGTGTTAGATTTTCGGTATCAGAAATCTGGGTCGCGTTTTCTTCCAAATTCGTTTTGGTGCTGTCTGCATCATGGGTTTTGCATTAGAGAGGATGGGGGTCGTTGATACCCCATGGTTTTTTTTTTGAGGCTTGAATGCTTGAGGCGACCGTTGCCACTGAAGCATTGAAAATGTGTATAGAGTATTCTTCTCAGATAAGTCTTCAAGTTTCTGAAGTTCGCCGTTTAAGACTACTGCACATCCCTTGCTGCGAATCCAAAATTATCACCATCCCCATTCCTCATCCCTTCGGCCATCTCTAAAGACTACCTATCAAAATGGACTTTCATCCATTTCTACATACTGTGATCTTCTATGTCTCCTTGAGTTCATATCCCCAAGATGACCGCCCCATCACCTAAACTCATCTTCCTCTGCACCTTCCTATTCCTCGCGTCTGCCCTCATCACCCTCACTGTCCGCACCTCCTCCTATCATTCTCATGCTCTCTTCTCCTCGTCCTCCCACCGAAAACACCTCACCACCACCGCCTCTGATCCTCTGAAATCCAAAGTGGCCTTTGCCACCTTCCTCGCTGGCCGTGCCGCCGACGAACACTCCTCCGCCGAGGAAGCCGACAGCGACGACAACCAAGACGGCTACTTCCTCGGCGTCCGCGTCCTCAACTACCAACTCCGCCTCTCCGCCAGCGCCGGCACCAACGCCAGCATCCCCTTCCTCGTCCTCGTAACCGAAGACGTCTCCGCCCGCAAGCGCGCGACGCTCGCCTCCGAAGGCGCCAGTATCGTGCCCGTGGCCAAGCTCAACGCGTCCTGGGTGCACGCGGGCGCGGACCGGTGGCGCGACGTGCTCGCGAAGCTGCGCCTGTTCGAGCTCACCGCGTACGCCAAGATCTGCTTCCTCGACGCCGACACCCTGGTGACCGGCCGGCTAGACGGCGTCTTCTATGATGAGGCGACCATGGTGCAGCCGGCGCTGGCCAGGGCCGACGCGATAAAGGACGATGAGGCGCCGTTGCCGCGTACGTACAGCTTTGCTACGCATCCGGACTACTGGACGTATGACCATAGCTTTCCGCCGCCGGCGCCGGAGTCGGATTACTTGAATTGCGGATTCTTCGTGTTCGCGCCTAGCCTGGACTTGTTTGCGTACTATGTCTCGCTGCTTAGCCTCGAGGGGCGGTTTGACCCCACCTATCCGGAGCAGAATCTGCTGAACTATGCGCATCGGAGCGAGGGTAACATGCCCTGGCGGCATCTTTGGTATGGGTGGAATGTGAATTGGCCGACTGAGAAGGACTGGCGGGCGGGAGCGCGGAGTTTCCATGCCAAGTATTGGGATGGGGATCCGACGCATGATAAGGTGTTGAAGAGGATATGGAGAGATCAAAGGTGGGAAATGGAGGGGTATTGGAAGGGGCGGAGGGCAGAGGGGATTGAGGCTTAATAGGAGGAGGATGGTGGTTGTGGTGGTGGTGATAGAGAGCTGTGGATATAAACACGCAGCCTCATTTCGCATGGTCGTTGACATTCAGAACTAGGTCATGCAGGTCAAATCTGTGTGCATTCGGAAATTTACAAGTAGCTTATGTACAAGCTTATTTGAATAAAGACGATACCACTCGCCTAGGGCTTTCCCAAGCTCCTTTGAAACGCCGTCTAAAATGCAAGCACCCAAGCGTAATCAACGACGCGCACTGTCGTCACGCTATAACTACGATGCCGGACTCCATACGCCGTGCGCTAAGGATATACAATAGTTTTGGGTCTGCTGTCAAGCGAGGTGCCCAGCCAGGCCAATGAAAAGTGCTTGAGCTGCGAGCTGCAAGGTCCAGAGGCCGACTTTCTTTATGCGACGGGTACGAGCTTGATTGTCCATGATGTCGTGGGCAAAGGCGTCGTAGGTCTATCTTTCATTTTAGCGACGCCATTGTACCCGTCACTGAGCAGTAACATACCTCGCGAGATAGATCATCCATCAATCCGCTATCAAAGATGGTCCAACTCCCGTCAAACTCATCGACACTTTTCACGACCCGACAGTTTACTGGGATAAAGGTCCTTTTAGAGTTTATATACGCCACAATAGGTCGGATGAGGGCATTGTTGACGTAGGAGATATCCCTAGTCCAAATAGGTACGTGGGCTCGAACGTCGCAGAGATGTACTCGTAGATCCATGACCAAGAAGCGCTTGTCACGGTCATCCTGTGTCGACTGCTCGAAGGCACCCTCTGGAGGCTCATTGACGACGTCAGTTTTGCTGTTGGAAGTCACCGTAGCCTCAACGCGATCGTATACATCGGACATGACCTTTGCAATACTTTCGTCGTTATCTGCAGGAAGCATCATATCGGCCACAATGTCCACATTCCCTTCATGAATCCAGGAGAAAGGACCCGTAACTCCACGATTAAGGTGATCAATATTTAGCCCATCGATTCGGAGACGGCTATGCTTCTTCCATTGAGGAGCTGCTGCGTCCGCCTCCACTCCGTTCATAAGAGAGGTACCCGTCTGGTTGTGGACCTGTCGCGGATGGATCGTGAAGAGCGAGTTGTCAAATGAGCCACTCATCATATTCGCGGACATAAAGTCGTAGAACAACCATTGCTTCCGCAACTGTGGGAGATCACACGAATAGACGCTGACCGTAAAAGGTCGAAAGCTCCCTGGCTGATAGACCGTGACAAGAAGATCTTCCATCTTGAAGGACTCAAGCTCAAAATCGCCAGTATCATGTTCATGCTTGTAAATTCGTGGGTCAACAGGCTCAGTAGGCTGTTGTACCGAAGTTCTATCTATGACTCCGCGGATGCCTTTGATATCCGCACTTCGAAGCAGACCCTTGCCATTGAACCACTTGGCGAATGAGAGCGTAATATTGACGGTATCGATGGAGACATCAAACTGGGTGTAATTTGTATCTTCGTCTTCCTCACCTGTGTTTCCACTGGCCTTTTCTGCTAAGGCCGCGGCCGCTGCGGCCGCGGCAGCACTGGTCTGAGACCCCTTTTGAACCTTTCCTTGCCCTTGCCCGGGTCTTCTGGAGACAAAGACATTGTTCAGTCTGATAACTCCGTCCCCCCATCTAGGGACAATTGCAGACTCAAAAACGACTTGGAGCCCAGTCGATTTGGTAAGATAATTTCCGACCCAACGTGCCAATGTCTCTTGAGCAAGGACGGTATTGACCATCCATATCGCCAAGGAGAAAAATGTGGTTGTTCCCAAGATGATCCAGATAACGTGTCCAAGCAGAATCCATGAGAAGAACGCGCTTATTTCATCGAGGGTGAACGGACGTGCACTCCTGATAGTGAACCATTTGAATCGTAGGCGGAGTCTCGACCAAAACCCTGTCGCAAGAGCAAGAACCTCCTCTTTGCTTGGACGATGTAGATGATTGGGTATTCTTGGAAGACGTTCTAGAAAGGCTTTCGCACTGGCGGAATTTGCATAGTTCCACTTGGACGATGACGATCCTGAGTTTTGCTTCACCGCGTTAGGGTTAGGGACGGAATCTTTAGGCGCGTTTTCACTGCCTCCGTAGCTGTCATTGTTCTTGGAGCTCTTATATCTCTTCCACGTCCTAGAAGGCCGTAAGGTTGGAAATGAATGTAAGTCACGATTCGGAAGGTAGCGTAAGCCGCAAGTGACGCTATCCGTTTGCCTCGAAACTCGAAGGAAGGGACTTGAGGGGAAAAGTCCTGGTTGCAAGGTCAAAGACGGTATTTCAGAAGACGAAGTAGAAGTGAGAGCGCTTCGAGAGCTGTACGTCCTCAGATTACGTCCAAGGAATAGCTGAAACGAAGCGGTAGAGCTGTTCCATCTTGGCAAGAACCCTTCAACAAACGGAGAAAACGATGTCGAAGAGATGGGGCGCGATGTAGTCAAAGGCGTCTTGAGGAAAATTGCCCCAGCCGCCTTGGTTGCAGCATGGCAACTCATTATCTGGCTGGTTGCATTCTGACCAGTCCAGAGGTTGATGTGGGCCGGGGAAAAGTAGATGGTAGGGTGGATAAGGAAATAGTTGAATCACAAGCAAATCATGACGCTTCAATTGACCTAGACTTGGTCCGGAGGTTCGGCGCCGCGCATTCGTCAAAAAGTTCGACCCACCAACGCCATCCCACAATTTGACGTCTTCGACCATACATTTCCACATCATGCCTGCTCCAACAGCGCTTCTGCGGGCTCCAGATCAGCTAGCAGAAGCGAGCAGCAAGCCTGAGGAGCCAGAGACATCCGTCATATTGGATCCCACAGCTCTGCCGGAAAATCCAGAGTCCACACAGCCTACTACATCATCCCAAAATGAAGACTCAATGCAGATCGATGCGGAAGGTCGCCCAAAATTCGCCCCATCTGCATCGCAATCCCACATTCCTCGTGTTGAAACACGCAAAGTTCCCATCCCTCCACACCGCATGACCCCACTCAAAGCCAACTGGTCCAAAATCTACCCTCCGCTTGTCGAGCACCTGAAGCTCCAAGTCCGTATGAACGTTAAAGCGAAAGCCGTCGAATTGCGCACCTCCAAACACACGGCGGATAGCAGCGCACTGCAGAAAGGGGAGGATTTCATCCGTGCCTTTACGCTTGTCAGTGAAGCAATTTATCTCATGGCTGCGCGCATAATTGAAGCTATCTCTAATACATAAGCAGGGCTTCGAGGTTGAAGACGCGATTGCTTTTGTACGGCTTGACAATCAAATGTTCATCCAGACTTTCGAGATCAAGGATGTGAAGAATTTGCAAGGAGAGCACATGGGACGGGCGATTGGACGGTTCGAGCACTTTCATTTTGACAGCTAGAGCAAGTAGCTAACGTTGAATCAGTGTCGCCGGCCAAGGGGGAAAGACTAAATTCGCTATCGAGAATGCGAGTCGAACACGAGTGGTGCTGGCGGATCAAAAGATTCATATTTTGGGGGGGTTCAAGAACATTCATATTGCAAGAGAAGCGATCGTGAGCTTGATCTTGGGGAGTCCGCCGGGAAAGGTCTATGGGAACCTAAGAACGGTAGCTTCAAGAATGAAAGAGAGGTTTTGAAAGGGATAGCATTTGAAGCCCTGGAGCTGAATATGTGCATTTGCTCGTGGCGTTTAGGTGGAGAAACAGATACCAAGGAACAGCATTTGCGGCGTTCTGCATGACTTTTTGGGGTCTCTCCTCTGTACGACCGAGTTGTATCGTGGGATCTCATTTCTTTCACGAGACACCTTTATCGAATATACCCGCTGTTGTCTCGGCAGGTGAAACCAGCATCCCAAGCTTTGAATTAAGCAGCGGGTAAACTATGTGACATGTGCATTGGAGACAATGCACCTGGGTGAAGTGGTGTGGTGCAACATAAAGTTACTACAAGAAAAGTATTGTCAACCTGTGGCTCCTAATTGTAAGCGTCGCTTTGCGTCTAGATGTGGCCTCTGTGAGATCACTAGACGGCTTGAGGGCCTTCGATCAGACCTGACAGCATTACGATAGCAAGAACGCAGTGTCTTGACAGGGGGGACAGGATGGAGGGCGAAATTGACATTAGAGCAAACCTGTTGAAGGAAGTGTATTTGGATTCATCCGGTTACAAACAGAGATCCACTCCACGAGGCTGTGGTCGTGCGAGACAATGTGAGACACCTACATTTGTGACGCCGTCACCAGAACAGTATGTGAATACCGTCACATGGACAAGAGAAATCCATGCACACCTTGGTCATGTCCACTTACAGACTCAGGAGGGCCATATTAATGGAGGATTTGTATGCTTAAATTATTGACACGCTCAATGAAAGGTTCATGTCGAGCGCAGAAGCAAAGAGGAAGACAAACAAGGATACTGATAGTTGCATGAGAGCTTGGTCATCCAACTTGGAAGGGACGACTTAGGCGAGGTTCCAGTATTATGGGAAGGTTGAGGGCAAACACAAAGGTCTCGAATGGGTCCCGGAGGTTCGGGTTCAGCTTGGAAAGAGGCAATACGGACTGGCGACTAATAATTTGAAAGAAAAGAAAAGAAAAGCAAAGAAGGAGAAGAACGCGCCTGACCAAAGTGAAGCAATTGCCAATCAGTTGTCTCTGGGATAAAGTCTTAACCTTGTTCAATTCTCAGGATACTGGATTATGCGACCCTCGAGGAGCCGCATTCTGCTGCTAAATAACACCGCAAACACGACCTTTATCAGACAAGAAGAAAAATACTCGATTGCGGCAGTAGTCAGTCCTGGGTGTTCAACGAGCTCAGAGTGATTGAAGGGGAAGCTGCAGTGAGGACGGAAAGACTGTTTCGCATCTTTGGATAGGATCAAGACGGGAAGGGGCATGGAAAGGAAGTCACGTCCAACGGAGCCATGCCCACCTATTTTCTGTTTGCGCCTTGTTTCCGAGATTTTCTTTCCATTCTTCGCCGCCAATTTTCAATCTCGAGGGGAAAAAAGATGTCTTTGAGATCAGGAACAACAGGGACATCCACATCCACATATGTTCGCGTGGCTGGCTGTGCTTGTACCTTCAGCGAGGCGCTAGCCAGCACACCGCCTGTGGCTGGTCGGACGCCGTCTGGTAATTTTGTCGATTCTGCCGTGCGCACACCAAACTGTCGGACTGAAGGACTGACTCTCCGCAGCAAGCCCTCCCTACAGTCCCAGACTTCCTGCCTTGTTCAAAATGCCTGGTGTATTGAACACTGTACTCATTGAAGGCTCGTTCGAAGAGCTTGCAGATGAGTTTGCTGCTTACCTCGACCAACTAAAGAAAAACCAAGGTGACGAGTCGTCGAATATTCAGTCCGAAGTCGCTGCGCTTCAAGGAAATGGCAAGCAAGATGATGTGCTTAAGAAGCTCGTCGGAGGCGCAGAGATTTTGAATACCGCACCAGAAAAGGGCACGTTCGATGTTTCAGTACTTCTCGATCAACATTGACAAGATCTCAGAATTCATTCCCGCCTATTCACATTTATTACATCTGGTCCGCCAATCCGAAAATGAAAACATGTTCCTGGCCAGGATATGTCAGCACCTCTCAAAACCCATAACCTCTTCTCCAAGCAACGGTCCTGGCCTCGCCCTTTCTGTCCTTAGTACTATTTTCAATATCCTCGACCCAGATGACGATATCCGCTATAATATTCTCCTCACCATTCTCGCCGTTGTCCGCCAATCCTCCAATTTCGAAAATCTTGAGCCTCAACTCAAGAACCTCGATAAATGGATCGTTGAGTGGGAGCTCGACGACGAACAACAGCGCAAACTCTTCCTCACCATCACCGATGTCGCCTCCACAGCCGGCGAAGACGAAACTGCATACCAATACTTAATTCGTGCCCTTCGTACCGTTTCCTCTGACGCAGTCTCCAATCCTGAAGCCACCTCGCTTTCTCTCCGCGCCCTCAAATCCGCCCTCACACATCAATCACATTTCGATTTCCAAGATCTCACAGCACTCGACTCCGTCCAGGCGCTGCGCCGCTCGAATCCAATTTATTTTGAACTTCTCGAGATATTCAGCACTGAAGGTCTCGACGAGTTCAATGACTTCAAGGATGAACATGATGGGTGGTTAGAGGAGCAAGAGTTTGACGTGCAAGCATTGAATCGCAAGATGCGGCTTCTGACGCTCACATCCATGGCAGCATCAGCCTCGCAGACGAGACAGTTGCCATACTCTGAGATCTCGGCCCGGCTAAAGATTCCGTCGGAAGAGGTCGAGGTGTGGGTCATTGACGTGATACGGGCGGGGCTAGTAGAGGGCAAACTGAGTCAACTGAACCAGATGTTTTTGATCCACAGAAGTACGTATCGGGTTTTTGGCGAGCGGGAATGGCGAGAGGTGGCTAGTCGGCTGGATTTGTGGCGGACGAGTTTGGTGGGCGTGCTAAATGTGGTGAGGCAAGCAAAGGAAGAGAGGATGCGGGAAGTCGAGACAGAACTAAACGGGTCTGGTGCAAAGGCATGAAGGGTCCGAATCCCAACAGAACTGTGGAAACGGGTGTCATAGCATGCGGCGTTGGGAGGATCTTTAACCTGGGAACGGGCGGATGAGTGAAAATGATTTCTCTTGGAATGACCTGATAAAGCGTGGTAGTAACCCACAGCTGATATCTCTATGTACGAGCTAAGCCATCGATCCAAAATCGTCTAATTTCTCTAATCGGTATAACTGGTATTGAACAGTCCGTCAACTTCTTCAGATGGGTGTTTTGAACACCTCCTCGATGTGCCCGTTTACGCATTCACCTTCAACCCTCGCTCCGCCAATTTAACTTTTACATCCTGGTAGACCTCTTCGGGCGTCTTGATAGCTTCTACCTTCACTACCTTTCCTTGCTTTTCAAACGCGTTCACTACCGGCATGCTCGTCTCGACAAATGTGCGGAACCGTTTCTTAATGCTCTCTATATTATCATCTGAACGACCAGAGGTCTTCCCGCGATCTAGCAGCCGTCGCTGCATTTCATCTTCGGGGCAGTCGAAGAAGAGCGTGAAGGCCGAGACGCAGACTTTTTCCTCGAATGAGATGGCTTGGTCGAGTTGGCGGGGAAAGCCTAGATGGTAGGGGCAATCAGTGTCGGGTTCAGGATGAGAGGCCCGTGGACAGGATACCAATAGGATAGGTATCAACTCGTTCACAAACAACAGGTCAATGTGCATGGATGGCCGAGCAAACAAACCCCCCCAAAGGTGGAGCAAACGTACCATCGATAAGAATCATGTGTTTTCCCTCTTTCTCGGCTTCTACCATGCGGTTCTCCAACAACTGAATGGTCACTTCCTTCGGCACTATCTTCCCGTCCTTGATGTAGTCCTTAATCATCTGTCCAAATTGGCTTCCCTCTCTGTCCTGCTCCTCCCTTAGCAGATCCCCCGCCGACAGATGCTTAAACCCATAGTCCCGCACTAGATTGGCACACTGTGTTCCCTTGCCCGCGCCTGGGCCGCCCAGGACGAATATGACGGTTGTCTTGTCTGAGGAGAAAAGAGGCCCGGAGCGGGTAGTGTGGGCAGGGACTTGGTCTGTGAGGACAGGCATGATGGTGACGTTGCTAAGAACGGAGCGACGAAGATGAGTTTACGAAGACGAGGATTTACGCGGGTTCGTGGTGACGTGCTCGGGCATCTGATAGTGCTGTTTACTCTCGCCCTCGCGCTGCTTCACGAGGAGATAGAAGAGCCCAGATCCTGAGAGGAAGATGGCGATAATAGGGAAGACGGGGAGTTGTGAACTGGACCGTGGGACGGCAGGCCGATTATAGTTTGCAGTGATTTTGGGACCAGAGTGCTTAGATTCCTCGCGGATCTGAGGATGAGCACAAAACCTGCGCAGCGAGCCGTGATATATGGGGGGTTGAGAACGAGTCAAGATTTTAGACGAAAGAATTGGTCGTTGGAAAGACATGTTGGCAACAAGAGCTCGAGGATCGGTGTTGACCGAGGGAGCACTAGGTAGGAACCTGCTTGAGACTTGGACGTGTGGGGCCGATCTGAAGGAGCATCTCTAATTTTCTATTGGACATTCCGCCATTCATAACTTCATATCAGACTTTGGTAACGAATCCTTGTCTTAAATCAGACGATTCAAACCCTCCGCTTGTTAGTAGGCTACAACCTTCCTATGAATACTCCCAAATATCGTGGAGGTGGTCCGCAGCAACTCCTGCGTCGCCCTAGCTTCAGAGTCCAATCTTTGGACCCATTCACACCATTCAAGGCCATCCAATCAATTATGCATGCTTAATCACCGAATAGACAAACGACGATTTCTCCCACTTCTCACCCAGGCCACTGCATGCATGGGATGACCTACAGGATAAGCCTGTGATTCAGCGCGACCTATCACAGGGCCATTAACCATGCCCAAAAAGTAGGATTGGTAGTAGTGGCATTACTTCCTGTTCAGGCTACTGAAGTACATGCATGGCGGAAAATCTTGCCCCATGACAGGAGAGGTATTGGTTGCATTCTGTCAGCGTTAAGACTGAGGCATTGTTTATTGTCATTTACAGAGCCACAAGGGAAGAGGGCGGGAATTATCTCCGTGGCCAGGTGAACATGACCACGGGCTGGGATCGCCTGTTCCCAAAATGTCGAAAGGGAGATGAATTGGTTAGAAGACGTGTGGGGGACAAGGATCTCGTTCTAGACCGTAAAAGTACCATAGTAGTACTTCGCGCTCAGTCAAGACAACCAAAAGAAGTCTAAGCCATCCCATCTTGCTTTGCAGAAGAGATAACATCTGCCGTGTTAAGACGTGCAGTTATAAGCTTTGACCATCGAAAGCCGATCTCAACAACAAGATCATCAGCCGTCTGCCGAAAGAGATGTGTCATTCTTGAGTAACACATGATTGAAGAATTAGTAAAGAAATGAAGCATTTCGGGGAGAGTCTGGGATTGGGCATGTACCTGCATGAAGCGTGAGCGAATCAAGGCAGGCCCCCGGCGTTGCGCAGAAACGCGCCATCCTTGCCCTCCATGTTGACGCCCAGAAGGTCAGTCTTCGACAAGAGAGCCGCCTCCCGAGCCTGCTTCAGACTTACAACTTGACCGAATTCCTATTGCGAAAGCGCGACGCAACCCAACAAATTATTGACCTTCCGCGACGGTGCCTATCATGCAAGTCATCCATGTTCACCGCGTATAAACAAACGAAAGGACCCCTGCATCGCATCATCCGGCTCAGTACGAATCTCGTGGACAGCTACAACGACGTGGACGAATTGAACCAAACGACGGTAATGATGCCTTTTCGTTCGCAAACCCATTCCTGTGTAGTCGAGAAGTTCCATGCGCAGTCCAGTGGCAATGTGCGACTCGAACTTCCTTCTCCCCGCAAGCACCCCGCCAAGGATATGACCGTACCGAAGATGTAAATATTTCTTTGATGATGGGACGAGGAGGCTGACGAAATAGTGCAAATTGTGAAAGATTTCCCAAAGACTCTTATGCATTCTCGCTACGCTCCTCGCATAATCAAGCCTCATTCCCGCTTCGAAGCAGCTACACTTCGAGCCTGAGAAAAATAGTTCGACCAAGTCCTTGTAGTCACAATCCTGCCGAGGGACTCGACTCGACCCTGACTCCATAGTCACATAATGCCGATTAATGCTGGCACGATCGGTGCAACCGCAGATCCAGAAAAATACTATACGAAGCAAGCATGCATCGGCGGCGGAAGCTTTGGAAAGGTCTACAAAGGACTCGACAAGCGGACTGGGCAGACTGTAGCAATTAAGGTCATTGACGTAGAAAATGCCGAAGATGAAGTGGATGACATTATACAAGAGATTTCTATACTAGCAGAGCTCAATTCCCCATACGTTACAAAGTACTATGGGTCATATTTAAAGGGCTCTGATCTCTGGATAGTCATGGAGTTTTGCGCCGGCGGCAGCTGTGGAGACCTTATGAAGCCTGGACTGATCCCCGAGGATTATATCACCATTATCGTGAGGGAGCTCTTAATGGGCTTGGAGTATCTTCATTCAGACAAGAAGCTCCATAGAGACATAAAAGGTACGGTTGAAATCACCTTAATTCCTCCCTTTTGTGACTGAGAAGCTATAGCGGCGAACATTCTCCTCGGAGGTAATGGACAGGTAAAGCTCGCCGACTTTGGAGTATCAGGCCAGCTGTCGGCAACAATGACCAAGAAGAACACATTTGTGGGAACTCCATTCTGGATGGCGCCTGAGGTTATCAAGCAGTCTGGCTATGACCACAAAGCCGATATCTGGTCACTTGGCATCACTGCACTCGAGCTCGCGCACGGAGAACCTCCTTATTCAGATATTCACCCAATGAAGGTCCTGTTTTTGATCCCAAAGAATCCTTCGCCTACACTCCAGGGCAACTTTACACAGCAATTCCAAGAATTTGTGAGCCTGTGTCTCCGCAAAGATCCAAAGGAAAGGCCTTCAGCAAAAGACTTGTTAAAGCACCCGTTCGTGAGGAGGGCCAAGAAAGCGACCTATTTGACCGAGCTCATTGAGCGTCATGAAAGATGGCGCGCGAGACATGGAAATCAAGACCAGTTCGAAGACGAAGACGAAGGTTATAAAGAGGCAGAATCGCCAAATGCTGGGAACGAAGACCTATGGGACTTCGGAACAATAAGGCCCGCAGGGGGTAGAGGCGGTCCACTAAAGCCCATGAATGCAGCAGCGGCAAACGCGAGAAGCCAAGCACAGCCAGATCAGGATGCAAATCAGTCGCCGCGAAAACATCCGGCTACGGGACCTAGTACAAAACAAAGCCCGATAAAGACTTCAGGTCTACAATGCGGAGGCAATACCATAAAGGCCAGCAACTCACCTCTAGATGCGCCCCCACCTCCTAGCCCTTCGAAGAAGTCCTATTTGCAGCTGTCAACTGGATCTCCGGCAAAGATACCTCTACCACCTTCGCCAACCAAGACACAGCCACCTCCGTCACCCCTTTCCAAGGACAAAGAGGGACCCCTAAACCAGACGCCCGCTTCGCCTCAGACATCCAAGCCGCCTTCTGTCATCGATGATGACTTTATGCAGAAGCAGATTGCTGCAGATGTCAACGCTGCAGAGATGGACGCCAAGATGAGATCTCTACATATTAGGGAGAATAAGCAACCTCATCCCAAACTTGCCTCACCGGAGACTCGCGCAAAAATGCAAATCCCCGAAATCCCGCCCTTTAATCCCTATGGACGGAAAGCATCATCTCAGACATCACCACAGCTGCCTCAGCAACCGATCAAGCAATCCCCATTGATCCCACAGCAACCGCTTCCCCCACTAATATCCCCTTCCCTATCCTTCCAATCTCCCTCCCATGTCGACTCGAAACAGAGCCAGCTCCCCAGCATCCCGCCTTCATCCCGCTCCTCCGTCGACTCCGACAGCTCCACCACGACCTCCACCTCCACCTCCTCATCCGCCTCCAACAACCCCACAGACTCACATCCCTATCCGCCATCTCAACCCCCGACCGAAATCACCGCTCTCACCGGCGTCGTCCTCCCTGCCCTCGAAGCCGCCCTCCACCGCCGCACCTACAATCTCGCCCAGCTCCAGAAGTCCACCCAACCCACGCATCGCGCCTCCTCCCCGTCAAAACCCAATCCGCTTGCCTCTCCCCAGCAGAACTCCTCCTCTACCGCCGCCGCCGCCGCTGCCGAAACGGTGGCGCTGCAGCAGCGGCGTGTGCGCGCGCATGATAACATCAGGCAGCTTGTGCGCCGGGCGGCGCATCTGTTCGAGGAGATCGATCGCTGGGATGTGGAGGCGCCGGTGGGGATGGGGGAGGAGGTTGGTGGGTTTGTGGAGGGGTTTCTGGAGGAGGTGCTCGTGCGTGTGGAGGCGGAGCCGGAGGGAGAGGGAGAGGGATGAGCGGATTTGTCTGAGTCGGGATGTCTGAGTGGATTGAGTAGGTCGACTAGATTGAACGAATTGAGTGATGGCATCGAGGGGTGGGGTGAAGGGATGGGTGGGTCGGTAGAGTCTGGGTAGGGATTGGGAGGGCGATAGATTGCTGGCTATGGAAATCTGGGGTGCACTGGTGGTTGTGGGTCAGAGCAGGCGTTTATTGTTGTTGGAGACACTAGGGACAGGAACGGCCGAGGAGTTCGCTGGAGAATCTATGAGTCTCACGATTGTTTGCATCTTAGCAGTACGTGTCAGTCCTTGCATCGTTTCTTTAGCAATCATGAAGGTCGATTATTGAACGTACTTTCCAAGACCCCTAATAGTGTAGAACTCTCCTATTCACTTCTTGTCGGAACTCCTTTAAGAGATTTAGAGTCTGTGTAGACTTCAATGACTCCGACCATGCAGGCATCACTTTGCATAGCTTTCAGGTCCGAGTATCGGAGGCCATGTCCAGCCGTGAGGTAGAAGAGCTCATCGTTCCAACTCGCGAGGTCGAGAACACCAGAAGCTTCATCTCGCGCTTTCAAGATGCTTTACTCTCCCTTGTCGTCTTCTAGAGACCTTCATCATCAATCGGAGATATTGCCCAAGGCACCGCGATCTAAGAGCACCTGCAAGATATCGTAATCTACGTGGAACGCAGCTGCCTGAAATAGAGGATCGAGCTCATATTCTCGTGTGTTGTTAATTACCTACACTAGAGGTGGTCGAAACCTAAGGAAAGTGACTGGGTCGAGCCACTACGTGGTTTCACATATGGCGACATTTAGGATTTACTGTGGATAACCAATCGTTGTAATATGATATTGAGGCTTCCTGAATCCAACGTCACTCAGTGGACATTGAGGGCCTAGTATACACACATAAAGTTGGGAGAGATGACAGCATCGAGCTTCATAAGTAGTGTACTTGTCGTCAAATTCGAGACGACTCTTACAAATCTCGTTCGCATAGGCTCCAAGAGTGGCTTCAATCACGATTTTCTCTTGCTTTAGGAGGTTATCAGAGGTCCAAAGAGAAGTAGCTTGAGAACGACATGCATGCCTTCGATTCCCTAAAAGCATGTGCAAGCCTCTTAGATGAGCGCAACTTTCTCAACCAGTTCCAGTTTCATGATCCTCTTCAGCTTTTCATACCGCACTATGCTTCAGAGGTCAAGTTCATACCCAGAAGTTCACCAGTCCACCCACTGTCTTGACCTCCTACCTGCCTCAGAGGCGCCTCGATGGCCATAGGAGCCCAAACAAAGTATTCTCCATTGATTCCGATTTGAGTCAAGAACTCCTGCTGAGCTGACGTGTCTCCAATTGGCTCGGCTTCGGAGACTCGAGCAAACGTCTGATTCCCCTTTCCCACGATTGCCAAATCAACAGGCTTACCAAGCGGCAGCGATGAGTTAAGCCGGTAATAGTTTCCTGATGCGAATAATGTGATGTTCGGCGTCAGCATGAGGGACGAATCTGAGCCTGATATGATCGTCGCATTTGTTGGATCTTGAAGCTCCTTGACCACCAGGGAAAGCGTCAGGGTGTAGTTTCTGCCTTTAGAAGACAATGGAGTTGTGAATGAACAGGACGGATTAATCGCCAAGAATCCACCGTCCGCCAATGAGCAGGATGTCTCGGCATCGTATCCATTGCCCGACGCATCGTGAATTGTTGTCTGTGTTGTATTGGACCGAGAAGTGCTCGAGGAGGAGATCGAGTATTGCACGATTGATGGCGACTTTGACGGAATACTTCTGTCCAAATTTTGTGCAGGTATGAAGCCGTGAAGCTGCGAGAAGACCGGAGAGAACTCAGTCTCGGTCAAGTTACCACCCCACTGCTTATCAGCTAGCGCAGGGATACCTTGTCTCCATGCATAATACGCTTCTGAGTAGACCGAGGCGTTGGGACCATAGTCATTCCACAAAGCGCCAATCTCTCCAAGGACGAGAGCGTTCGATCGGGATGGGTTATCAGTACTATTGTTTATGTTAAATATGTACGGATACCATAACCCATTTTCATCACTCGGATTTCCATGAAACATCCTTGTCAAGTTCACTGTCTGTGGATAACTTCCGGAATACTTATTCACGACGTAGAACGCGTCATCTGAGTTCACGACTGAGTATCCGTTGAGAATGTAGTCATAATACGGATCGTCTTCGAAATATTCCCAATGCTGTACTGAAACATTCTTGTAGATGTTGGTGTATCCCTCTGTATAATTTGGGGGAAATGTTCCCCAAATACGAATGGACTTGTTGGAAGCCTCATTGACATAGCTCGATAAGCTGTTTACGAAGGTGTTGTAGTCATTCGCAGGACCAGTATACTCATCTGCTCCAATGTGCACTGTTTTTGTGTGGAACCAATCTAGAAACGTGCTCCAAATCAATTCCATCGTTGGTATTGTTTCTGGTTGAGAAATATTAAGCAAGCTGAGATCCTGGAGTCCTAGTTCTGGTTTCCACTGTACAATTACAAGGGCATGACCAGGTGCTTCGATTTCTGGAACAACAGTCACTCCGCGGGCGGCACATGTCGATTGGATTTGATCAAACTGTTCCCTTGTGTAGGACTCGTTCTTGTATTTGTTCAGGCCAATCAATGATGGGGAATCCGACCATAAACGGAACCGCGCATACAAGCTCAGGGATCGCTCCGGGGTGTAGATGTCAACATTATTGTATAGGTTGTCACTTAAGTGGACGTGGAATGTATTCTGCTTGAAGAAGGACATGTATGAGCAAATGTCAGTCAAAAACTCTGGCGGATAATAGTGGCGTCCGGCATCAAGCATCATGCCGCGAGTACCCCACCCTGGAGAGTCGACACCTGAGCCATACGGAATGGCACCAGATGATAGGACAGCTTGCTGTAGAACTGTGCGAGTTCCCCACCAAACACCAAGCGGACTGGCGCCCGTGATAGTGATATTAGACAATGAGACAGAAAGGGAGTACCCTTCGGAAGTTTGCCGACCGGCAGCGTCGATATAGTCATCAGGATTCCCAATCGTAAGGAATATGGTCTTTTCAGGACAGTTCTGGCCAATCGAGACATTTGCGTTGACGTCAATAGATTCTCTAAGGTCAGCCGCAAAAGTATTCGCAAAGTCCTTCAGAGTCGGAGGGATTAACGTTTGTCCTCGATCGTCTGATGCTTCGGCATATCTTGAATCAACTACAATGGATTTCGTGGATGCCAGGTCATACTGGCCGTCCTTTGCGGTGGAATATGGAACCGTAGGGATCCCAGTCAATCTCCCTGCTGTCGAAGCAGCGTCAACTAAACTCTTTTTGTCATGAGCAGGTTTCCCTTTGCAAGACGAGCTGATAAAAAGTACGACGGTCACTACTCTCCAGAGGCGCTGCATGGCGTAGGACCTGAACAGAGGATAAATCCAAGATTTCGAGAGGGCAAAGGTCGATTACAACCACGACCGGAGATTTCAGGAAGTTTTCCCAAGTCAGCCATATTGCAGAGTTTGATGTCGGATATATGGACGGATGAAATCGAAATCAATACTCTGTACGGAGTAGCAGAAAGGTAAATGCGAAGATCGGCAAACCATAGCTCACCAAGCCCCGCATGATATCAGTCTCTGGGGCTTTTCGTGGGTCAAGCGCAGCGTCATGTCTCTAGCGAATGCAACTGTACGGAAGGAAAACAAGATAAGAGACAGATAGGTCTAGCTATCGAGAGCTTGAAGCGACTAGACGATTGAAAGGGACAGAGGATACTACAAAGTACCCGCAAAGATGCGTCGATGAAGCCGAGCTAGTGATTATCCATTTTGTCGTTACGGCGCTGGCGATACTCTTGCAGCTTGTTTTGCTGGCATCTAATTAGTATCTTTGTTGACGCCTAAGATGGTAGGTCGTTAGAGGGATAATCGGTTGGAAGGGTGACAAGGGCGCACCAAGGCGGGGAGAAAAGATGACATCAATTTTTTCGGTGATTCGGAAAAAGTGAAGCCGATCGCTCTGTATTTGGGAACAATCTCTTCCTCCATACAATGCACTCTTGACGTATCAACGGATACCCTGCCTGTCCGTAACCTGTTAGACAAAGATCGAAAGGTCTTGTCCAATGTAACGTCAATGCCCCTCCTAATCTCCCTAGTCGAGAATGGCGGATACAACGTACGTTCGCTTTTTGGCGCTGAGAGGTGTTTCCCTCCACTACCAGGTTTGTTCATCTCTGTGTAAGGTGTAAGAAAGAAAGCACGAAATCAGCCATTTCTCGGCGAGTGTAGCAAGTTTCTTGAGGAATTGGCGGAGGAAGCAGTGTTTCCCATCCCAAGATGGAACTGTTACGGCTGTCGCTGTTTGCAATATTCCTGGGGCTGACTACACGGTCTTTTGCTGCCCCCTCTCCCTCACAAACATTGTCAGCGGCCTCCCCTTCCTTCACTTACAATAGCACCACCTTCCTTTTGAATGGAGAGCCATACCAGATTATTGGCGGGCAAATGGACCCTCAACGCATTCCACCTGCCTATTGGAGGGACCGTTTATCCAAGGCTCGTGCAATGGGTTTAAACACAATCTTTTCTTACGTGTATTGGAATCTTTTGGAGCCAGTTCAGGGAACGTGGACGGGTGATGAGGAAGCCAACAACATCGCTTCTTACTTTCAGATTGCCCAGGAAGAAGGTCTGAACGTTGTTCTACGCCCAGGGCCATACATTTGTGGCGAACGTGAATGGGGTGGCTTTCCTGCTTGGCTGGCTGAAGTCCCTGGTATGTTAGTACGATCGAATAACGTTCCATTTCTTAGCGCTGCGAAGAGTTACATCGAGCACCTTGCAAGCGACATCAGCGATCTTCAAATTACGCGTGGTGGACCGATATTGATGATCCAGGTGGAAAACGAATATGGATCGTTCGGGGCGGAGCATAATTACACCTCTGCGCTGAGAGATATCCTGCGAGCTAACTTTGAGACCGTGCTGTACACCAATGACGGTGGGGTTGATTGGACGCTCGAAGGCGGCCAAGTACACACTGTGCTAGCAGAAATCGATGGAGATCCTACAAGCGGATTCAACTCCCGTGGACTTTACATCACGGACCCCACCGAACTTGGGCCACTTCTGGATGGCGAATACTACACTTGGGCTCCGGATCAGTGGGGCTCTAACAATCCCCATAATACGACAGTGGGTAACCCAGACGATGTCGAGCAGTTTGTCAAGGACATAAACTACGTTCTTGGAAACTCGTCCGCTTCGATCAGCTTGTACATGTTTCATGGGGGAACCAATTTTGGCTTTGGTAATGGCGCCTTATGGCAAAACCGAACGACGGTTTTCACGACCAGCTACGATTACGGAGCACCTTTGGACGAGAGTGGCCGCACCACAGACTTGTACTTCACCCTAAGAAGCGCTTTTCAGAAGTACGTTCAGAATGGAAGCATTCCTGATGTGCCTGCGAACCTGCCTAGAACATCCATACCCGAATTCACTCTCCAACCTTCCACGTCGCTTTTCGACATTCTGGGCAACAAATCAACGAGCAAGTTTCCCCTTACAATGGAAGCTCTTGGCCAAGCGTATGGATTTACGCTTTATGAGCACACTAGCAACACCTCTATAAACGGCAATGTTCAACCCGGAGATCGTGCGCGAGACAGGGTCCTAGTCTATGTGAATTCTATTCGCCAAGGCATCATCGATAGTCAATATCAGCATCCATTAAATGTGAGTGTTGCACTGAAGCCAGGAGACAAACTACAACTCTTAGTTGAGAATCTGGGCCGGGTAGATTATTACTCACGAGGAAATCCATACCGAAACTATTTGCAGGATCCTTACAAAGGAATCCTTGGCAATGTTACCCTAGGAGACAAGGTAATTGAGCATTGGGATATGTATCCCTTGCCATTGGAGGATTTGGGAGGGGTGGATACGCTGCCCGGAAAGAACTCGTCAACCGTGAAGAGTGGAATTCCTCCAATCTTCTATCATGGTTCATTCTGGATAGACGCTGCTGCACCATCCAACAACACCGCACTACTTGACACCTTCCTCGCGATCCCGAACGGTCTCAAGGGTAACGTGTGGGTCAACAACTTCAATTTAGGCCGCTATTGGTATGTCGGCCCGCAACAGTCTCTGTACCTTCCTGGTACAGTTGTCAGATCGGGTGAATGGAACAAGGTTGTCGTTCTCGAGCTGGAACCTGGTGTACGCGACGGTCAAATGGTCGCTGAAGGGTTGGCAGAAAGGGAATGGGCGAATAATCCAGATTTTGATTGCGAGCATTGTATATAAAGCGCCTGCCACTACCAAACTATTAAGCATGCCACGCTTTGATTGACACCTCAAAGCCTACAGAATTGAGCGAGATTCTTTGACGTTCTACAAGCTGTAGTGGATATTGTTACATCTTCGTTTTCGGTCTTTCGAAAAAGGCCACGCTCCGACTGTGGAACAATGCTACTAAGTACGAAAAAAATTGCCGTATCGGCCAGATAATACAATACGATACAATTCGACATGAAAGACACACAATGGATATGGACGAATTGTGCCATTCGCTACAGTATCTCTAGACGAGATATCAGCAACTAGATACCAAGGACTCATCCTCTCCTCTAAGCTGCCAGCCACAGTTATGCGAGAACAAGCCTGAGCGCCACTTTTACCCCGGATCTGCGGTTCTGATCAGGCTACGGAGTTACTCCATAGAGAGAACGGCAGATGGTCGGAGAGAACCAAGCCACAAACGTCATGGATCTTATCAGATGGTGAGATTGCTTCTCACATCGAGTCAGCAAAGCTCGAATCAGACCACCCCACCGACCCGTTCACTTTTACCGGGCGATCTCTTCATTAACAACTTAACCTAGGCGATCGCTCCCATTCTCGTGGGCGGGTTCCAGAGTATCGATGGCTGGAGTTCCTGTCTTGCCCGAAAAACTCACCCTATAGGTCTGTCTTGGATCGAAAAGTTCGCCACCGCAGCACTTTGTCATGGTGACAACTTTGGTGCCTACTCCTCCCGATTCTAGTAACAGCCGCAAAACGAGTTTCATCGTTTCATGTACCGAAACATCTTACCGATATTGTAGCCGATATCTTCGTGTATTTTCTATTGAAGTCATTGATCTCCCCTCACCAGCACTCTGGTCAACAAAGATCCTGGTGTCCCACTGTCCTTGGTATCAAAATGCAGGCATTATCCCTGATGAAATCTGCCCATCGGAATTAACAGATCGTTTTCGATCAAACTGTAGACACGGAGAGGCCCAAGAAGGTTGGAGGGGTCTAGTCGTCCAACTTTTGGCCGTTGCGTCTAAGACCCAAGGAAAAGGAAGGTAGCTGATGTTGCAAATGCAGATTTTTCGGATCTTTGGGTGATTCTTTGATAAGTACGAGAAGGAGCTCAAGAGCATATCCGATAAGAAAATGACTTTCATCGCAACATAGCAAAGCCACATGAGTGGAACCGTAAAATGCTACCCTCCTTTGTCCTTGAGCCGCAGCCAGCTGATCCAAGAAGTCAGCTGAAAATACATAATTCGCACAACTTTCTGGTCAAATCTTGGACTGAAGTCGCTGTCTTTCCCCCGAAGACATCATTGCAGCGGAGGTCTAGTTCAATATTTGAACAACTCAAAAATCAAGAGGCCTTCTTCAAAAAGCTTATGAACATGAGCAAACCATAGACCAATTGGTCTTCTCGAATCCTTGTTCTATCAGCGTAGGAGATGGTATACGAAGCAGACATTATTGCATTCAAACTCGATCCTCGATGTTGTTTGATACCTAGCAGAGGGGTATGTTGCTGTGGCTGCAAGAGCGGGTAGACCAACGTGACTGGCACAAGCATGACCCAGCTTGTTGGTGTTGCAAGTATCCTGTCCCTTACAGAGTGCGAGTGATTTCCAGACTGCCGACAGGATCTCGGCAGCAATTTCCCATGAATGGAAAGAAAAGGCGTTGGAAACCAGGATTTCCATCTTGATACGGCCCTGTCGATCTCTGTAGATCTCTGTATGTAGTATACGTGATGGGAGCCCTGGACGCGCGTTCAGACGCCCCGAAACTTGCTTCTTCAAGCTCAACACTGTTAGAGGTTCAGGGTCGGCTCACCCGCGCAAAAGCGAGCTTCCAATGACAATGGGCGAAGCATTGGTGAGAGTGCTCTTGTTTCATACTTCGGAACAAACAAGCAAGAATTTGTACGACAAAACGCAGATCCGGGCATCGTGACAGCGGCAGTGGCCGTCCCGAGGTACCTGATACTTAACAGTGTAAGAACCTGTCAGCCACGAGGTGAGGCCGATCGTGGCGGCACCACGGGCCAACGATTCAGGTCCCGCAGTTCAGAAGCAGCCACTGCAGCCAAGAGGCTGGACCGCCGATGATTATGAGGACCCAGCACGCGGAGATGTACCAACGACTAGTACTGGCTGACCGTTACAGACCGACGGGATGCCGATTAGATCGGATTGCATTCCGTCCGATAGAGCCGGAGAATGTTGGAGAAGCCCGAAAAGGCATTTCAAGATTCCAGTAAGAGATGCATGCAGACTCGCCTAACCCTTGAAGTCGGCGCTGGTGGTGGCGTCGTTGTTCCCTACCTAAGCAACCTTATCATGTGTGCTTGAACCCCTCTGCGAGGCAGACTCTGAGCAAGTGGCATGGTAGCACGAACTGATTCTACTAGTAGAGTGTCAGGGCCATCTCCTTCCACTCCGTCGTGCCCGCCGAGTTGGGAGCTGGAGCCACACGGAGCGTCCGCAATGCAGGAAAGCACAATGCCACGAAACCAACGTCTCGTCAGCCTCGCAGCGGAGCTAACGTCGCAGTGGACAGCACCCAGTGGTGCAGTCACCCAGTAAGGTAGGCAGGTACTTGCGTTGTCAGCCATCCCTAGCTGTAGAACCGCCAAGCATATTGTGGCTTGAACGCCTCGCCCTCTCACCCTCTTAACTGCTTGCCGACTTCACGAGTCCACCAAAAGATCGTCGCAGTCATCTTCTTCGTGCCCGACCTTACCCAAGCCGGTACCTTGTGGGTGCAGCGCAGCAAGCGCTAAGGGCAGCTGACGAGGGGTTTCGTCTGCATTCGCTCTGAACGCAGTTGCTTCTAGGAATAACGCGCCCGGGCTGCAAAAGCTGCAGCAGGAAAATTCCCTTATGTATCGCACCCTAGTCCAGTGCCTAGAATACAATTAAGAAGCACCCCCGCTGAGCTTCTGTGGCTGCCGTTTGCACTTCCGATAGATACCTGACCCACTGAACCTTCCTTCCTCTTCGCCTATCCTCGAGCTGGCCGAGTCGTCAGCTGCTTTCACTGGGCGCGCCTCACGAATGACGGAGTAACGGCTAGAAGGTCTTCGCCACGATTCCCAGGTCGGTGGTCATCTTGCGCTTGGTTCTAGTCGTGCGGGCGGCCAGGACGAATCCGCGATCGCAATCGCACCTTTGGCCCTCGTCTTCGATCGTGATTTTGAGGCGGGTGCATGGGGGACGCCACCCTCTCGCCGCCCTTCGCCGCTCCCAGCCACGCCGACTAGGACCAGACAAGCGAAGCTGGCCTGCCCGGTGACGCACATCGCACGAGCGAGGGAGCTCACATTCTGACGGGACCATCAGGACTGCTCACCTCTGTCGCCCATCTCAGCCTCTCTTCCGTCAGCCTTTCAGCCTTTTCCACTTTTCCGCCGCTGCACCGCCAGACAAACACCACAGGCACGCACCCGCCCGTCCTCGCCCCGTCCATCTCTCTCCTCCGCGTTCCTGACTTCGTTTTTCCCGTCGAGTCTTTCGTCCTGCCGCTCTCGTCCATGTTCTGTTGTCCCCTTCGACGCGCCCCACACATGTTCCCACATACACCCACCAGCGCAACGCTGCCGTCGTCATAGGATCGCCGTCGAGGATCCGCAACGAACCTTGTTAGGCCTGCAACTTCGACCACTCTCCTCACCTTTGCTACCGCCATTCGCCGTAATTCAGTACCCGACTTCTGCCGCTTCTATCTCCGGCCCTTTTAATGTCTACCGTTCATAATATTTGCCTAGGAATTACTATGCGCTCAATCTTCTGAGTCTTGCATGAATACAGCGACTGCGACTTCCAACCTATCAGAACCTCAAAACCCAGAGACATTGTCATTCTTCTTGGAGGTATGTTCGCCTACAACTCAATGTCAGGCGCGAGCCTCTGATGCCCTTCCGTTGGACGTCTTCTACAAGTGAATTCCTAATACCATCTGATTATTGATTGAAGCTGACAGAGGTGGCTTTGTAGCAGTAAGTGCAGGTTCTCCAAGGAGTTCCACGCGGTTATAAATTGGACGTTCGATGACGAGGTAGCCGATCAATGGCTATGATAACAAGGTCTACAACTCCCTCCCAGACTGTGCCCTTTTCTGCGACAGACGACGCTCCCAATACGCCGACATCCCTGGCATCAAATCCGCAGGCGAACGTGGCTGAGAACGGGGAAAATCCAAACCTCCTGAACTCTCGCGGACCAGGTCAGCCCCAAGGAGACAGCACCGGTTTTAGTAAGTCTCTGTCGCCGAAGTCTGGTAGAAGAAAACTGTCACAATTCACCCCACCACCTTTGACTGGTGCCGCTGCTATGGCAGACGAGCGAAAGACAAAAGAACAAAAAGCCCAACAACGTTCTCAGCAGACGAGTCCAAATCCAGCAGCAAAAATCATTGACGTATTGTTGTCAGGCGGAGGTACGAGCAAGCCCCGGGATGCTCCACCGGAAACTGTGACAATGAACGACGCCGTAGCCAAAGCAGCCAAGAAGATACAGATACCAGAAACCAATGTCATTTCTGATCAAAACACCACAAGTCCAGTCAGTATGTCCAGTGTCGCCTCTCTTGATAGCACCACAGGCCCTTCTGCTATGACCGCGCCCGTTACCGATGCCGGTACTGCTCCGCCGTTGGCGGCTGAAACTACTTCGACTAGCGCTATGGAGGGAGTTGACAGATCGAGAACTCCAAGCGATGCTCTTGCTCCACCATCTGCTGGAGACTCTGGGAATCGAGCGTTCACGTATCCAGGTCCTGTGGGCAACGTCGAGCAAGAAGCTGCAGGGACCAGCAGCGGGAGAAGTGGGGGCAGTCTCCCTCCCCCTTCATATAATCAGAATAGTCCCAAATCGCCGGGCACAAAACGCCACAAGTGCCCATACTGCTCGACGGATTTTACAAGACATCATAACTTGAAAAGTCATTTGTTAACGCACAGTCAAGAGAAGCCGTATGTATGTCAGACGTGTCAAGCTCGTTTCCGCAGGTTGCATGATTTGAAGCGTCATACGAAACTACATACTGGAGAGAGGCCCCACACTTGTCCTAAATGTGGGAGACGATTTGCTCGTGGCGATGCTCTAGCCCGACACAACAAAGGTCAGGGAGGCTGTGCCGGCAGAAGATCCAGTTTTGGAGCAGATGACGATTTCGGTGACGGCAGAGGAGACGACAGCATGGATGGGCTGATGTATCATGGAGAGGGTGCAGGAGATGGTGGAATGGAGGAAGACGAGGATATGCCAGACGCTCGGCGGCGATCCGAGCCCTCGAATAAGCGCTTACATCGCCAAGATTCGGGTCAAGCGCCTTTCCACCACCATTCGAGTACATATCCACCACCTGCCGCGAGGCTCGGCAGCAATGTGATGCACCCACCAGGGGGAACCCACCAAGGAAGCTTTGTCACCTCTCCGAGGGAGTCGACCGCGGCAAGCCCAAAGGCGCAAGGCTCTAGCATGTCGTCCAACATAGCGTACGGGACTCAAAATCCCGGCATGATCGCTTATGGGATGACTGAAAGCCCAAAGCCGCTGTCGCCTAGTCAGTCCGATCCACATCGACTGAGCGTCGGCGATGCCACGCATGCTCACCGAAACCGGTCACCCAGTCTAAACCAACAGCTACACCAACAGCAGTTTGGTCGAGGTACAGGACGAGGTACACCACCCATGGGCTTTGCCCCCCCACCGTCACATCCACATCCTCAATTACCAGCTCTCCCAGGTCTGTCATCTGCCGATCCTCGACGTTCCGGGGACAGCCGGGGTCCGGCCCCAAGCATGTTGCATCAGCAACTCCCTCAACCAGGTGGTGGCACGGGATCAAATCCGGGCAGTCTCTCTAGTCACGGCCAAAGCAGTGGTGGCAGCATGCGTGAAGTTCTCGGCGGTGGCCCCAGCTCGACGCAAAATACGGGCCAAACCGACAGTCTTTGGAACTACGTTCGTGATCTTGAAGGCAAAATCCAGCGGATGCAGGATGAGTATGAACTTCGAATTTCTAGGATGAACGAAGAAATCATTGCTTTGAGAAACGGTTCCGTTCAGCATCGGTGACAATGAATGCCGGTGCCAAACCAATGCCAGCAGACCGAACACAAGATGCTTGGCATGGTTGACTTGACAATATTGTACGCCCCCCGGGTTCCCTATCGATCCTAATTGCAAGCGTACAGTAAACTCTACACGATATGTACATTATATTCCTACGGATGAAAGCTGCTCTCGTCACCCCAAGCAACGACTTACGGGGAGGTGGAGAGCACTTTCAAGGCGTCCAGTGAATGACAAACGCGGTGTCCAGTATACGATAGAGACTCGCGATGAAGATGGGTCGGAAAATGAAGGTCAGGGGCTGCATGTAGCGAAAGGTGTCGAACGGTCTCGGCGCTTGCT
Source organism: Viridothelium virens (assembly GCA_010094025.1). Lineage (NCBI taxonomy): Eukaryota > Fungi > Ascomycota > Dothideomycetes > Trypetheliales > Trypetheliaceae > Viridothelium > Viridothelium virens. The sequence goes on from ML991779.1 coordinate 115,047, forward strand.
GGGGAAGAATTGGCAAGCTTGATCAAAATTTCATATGGCTCGTCTCTTTGGCCAAGGATGGCGTTTTGGTTCTTCCTTCTCTCTCTTCGCGTTGTGGCGAAGAGACTCTATACCTTCCTATCTATCACCCAAATGTTTCCGGTCCATTTCTGCCTCAAGTTCCCAGCACGTGTGCCTGGCGAGTGGACGGATATGTATTACTTAGATGATTGTTGATCTTATGGTTTCCCTTATCTATCGAGATCCCTGGTCTAGCTCATGACGCATCACCAGATTTCCGATCTGTACAATATTTTCCACTTCAAGACTACCATTTAGGTGTGGGAGAATGGACAGGCCTTGTCACCTTGTGTTCGACAACCACCTAGCGTGAACATGGGCCGGAGATATCTCCAGGATACTTGCACCCGCGAAGATCCACCTCCGAAGAATCACCTCTACATATTCCGACTCAAGGATGGCCATCCTTGCCGTCAGTACGCAATGGAAGTCTTGGAGGTCACAGGTCTACTTTGTCGACCATGAAATAACGCTGCATCACGTCATGCTCGTGCAACATTATTAGAGTACGTAAATTAGCAGATGAGAGCAGAGGCTTGAAGACCACGAATCCCCGTCCACCCCTGTTCAGTTAGCGGCATGCAGCCGCAGGACAGCACCGACGCACCGACGGGAGCAATAACATCCGGTCAGGGTCTGGCCGACGGGCAGACGCATCTGCATCCCAGTCGCTTAATCACCACTGATCATCGCTGGCCGCTGCAGAACGGACATACGTCTGCGATGGACGGGCACCGTAGTACTCCGTATCTCTCAGCAGGCGCATCGAGCTTACAGTCAGGAGCCTTGTCCATGATAGCGATCCTCCGTACGGCGTGACCGAAGGAGGCGTGGATTCGAACAGCATCATTTCAATATTATTACGGGAACACGCACGGCATCATGACAAGTCGGCCACTCTAGCACCCTTGGTTTCTGTTTGACAAGGTGGAGAGTTAAATTACGAGTACCTGTGGCGCAGGTGTGGCTGGGCTTGCGCGGCCGGTTCCCGCTGGGAAGCTTGGCGTGCTTGGCGTGCTCAGAAACACTGCTAAGTGGGTGAAACAGCTTCGCGTCCGTGGCGTGGCTCTGACGACCGGGATCTTGCCTTGGATGTTTTGGTGTTTTGATGCACGTCCCACTCCACCCCACCGCGCGCCACCGTGCCCACCCATCCCTGGACATTTGCCATCCTCTGCCTTGCTTCATTAGGCGCTGCACGCCCCGGCTCCGACGCCGTAGCACGCTGTTCGCTTCAGTGGAGCATGTTAGCTGTCATTACCAAAGACCATGCCCTCGTGCCTCCAAGGAGAAGAAGGTATGGAACATGACTGTTGACGTGACCTAACGGTCAGCAAAGGAGAAGCAGCCACCCAGCGTTGAATCATCATACCGTCCTGTGGGTATCTCACTCGCAACTGCTATCTTTAAGCCTTTGGCCTGACGTCGCTAGGCTGGCTTCGTCACTTATCAGACTTCCCGCCGTTGGGGAAACTTATTCTTCCATCTCATTTCCATTCCTTGAAACCGGCGGTACTCTCGCTACTGCCGCCCTTGTCAATGCTCGTTCGTTTCCAGCTTGATCGGATCTTGGTGATAGCATACATAGATCGATCAGCAGTCTGTCGTTACCTCGATGGGTGCGCAATCGGTCCGGTCATCTACCTTTCTCCGCCTTCCATAACCACGGTACCTTGAAACATCTCGATCATCGCCAACATGCCCTTGAAATTGTTTAATAGGGGTGATGTTGACACTCCACCATCTCACAAGCCTCCTGCTCGCCGTCTCTCCAAGCCCAGAACCATAAGCGATTCTTCTCGCAGCCCACAAAAAGAAAACGATAGCCCTCTATCTACCCATAATTCATGGATGCTGGAGGACGAGGCGGTCATTGAAGTTTCAGGCGGATCTCATCGTAGTCGATCCAGTACGAGAGACCGCTTGAGATCCCAATTATTTAGCGAGAAGTTTCTCGACAATATGCCGCAAGATAACAGGGACGAGCAGTCGGAAGACAATAAACGGCGGAGTTGGTTCGAGAATTCAGCCAGTCGACTGAGCTTGTCGCCCCGAGAGCCAGTGGCATCACCCGGTCTGACTTCACCTGGAGGCTCCAAGCTCTCACTCCCACCGGATACTGAGATGGATCTACCAAAGGCAATCTCACTCATACAGGAGCTTAAAAAGAATGCCTCACCTGAAGATCTAGTGCTTTTGCACAAAGCTCTACTACCTACCAAGGATGAATATAGCCCCGTTTCGGCCAGTTCGGACGATGTCTCACCATCGCTGCTTGCTCTCCCCACTGATAGGACTATCCGGCGTCGCTCCATACAGCAAGCACCCGGAGTAGCTACGAGGCTCAGCCCGCGTCCATCTCCTAAAACGTCCTCTTCCGAGGAGCGTGTGGTAACACAGGTATCAAAACGGTCTTCTCGGGAGCATAAAGAGGCTCGCAGTCTCTCCTTTCCCCCAGCAGCACCTCTGCACGGGCGAAGCATCTCTGGAGGATATAAGGGTCAAACGTCGTGCGACCAGTCACCCAGCGATGCTCGAGCGGCGACCCCTTCAAGCCAGACCGACTTTGGTTCTCTATCGACACCGGGTGAACTACGAATAACGAATGGCGCTGCTTCGCCAGACTCTATGCGAAGCGCGCGTAAGATACAAAAGGTCCAAAGAGCGGAGCTGAAGGCTCACAAACAAGGAACCCCGATTCCTCAATCCCGAGAAGACTCCACCCCTGTCTCATCGATAGCGCAATCGATGCATCGTGAAGACAGCGTTCACCCAGAATCACTCCAAATTCCACAACTTCGTCCACCGTTATCGCGGGATGAGGGTTACTTCACGGCCTCAGACTGCACATCGAGCTCGAAAGAAGTAACGCCTTCCACTGAAGATGGAAAGAAATTGCCTCCTCGGGGTAGGCGAATGAGTCCAGATCTGTCATCGCTACCATCTCAAATAAAAGAGAATTCTTCGCCTGAAAGCTCTAGACCAGGAGGCGATATTAGTCACAGCCGGACTAGAAGCGGAAGTCCTTTTCCGATGAAGATTCAGGATGACACTGAGGACGGACTGGGGCAAAACATGGATGTTTGCGACGAGGACGGCAGTCGTCTTTCGCGAACTTTTTGGTTGGGTTCACCAAGTGCAGAGGACTACAGGCGCGAAATTAGATCGAACCCATATGCTCTCACCGACGATTCCGAAACCCCAACGCCCCGAGCCTCGCCGCCTCAAGAGAGGATTGGCAACTTGAGCCTTGCTGACAATTACTCGAAGCAGCAATCCCGTACCCCGGAAGAGGCATTCCACCAGCTCAATGGCTCGCTTAACTCGCAGCCTGCACCACTGAACGAGCCATTCGGCCCAACCATGCCATCCGCAAGCCGATCGAACAAGGCAACAGCCCAGCCTCAAGTTGATGCAAAGAGTGGGGAGAATCCTCGCCGCTTCGAACACAGGAGTGTGAGTGATGAAGAACCGCGCAAGTCTGAGAGTTCGATCAAGAAAGACAGCAGCTACAACTCCGAAACTTCGTCAGCAGGTCAAAGCAGGCAAAACATGCAAAGCAAGCACAACAATCCTGAAGCACCGCGTCCTATTGAGGGCGGCACCTTTGGTAAGTCATTGCCTTACCTGACTTCGGGATCAGGCTTTGGCGCGCAAATCAGCCATTCACCCCAGGTTCAAGGGAGTACCGGGGAGGCAACCATTTCCCAAAGCGTGGAACGCTATGAGGTTGAAATTGCATCCGCGTCTCAAGGCACTCCTGCTAAGGTAAAATCGTCTTCGAAGCTCAGACCATCTGCCTGGTTCTCACGCAGCAGCTCGAATCTCGCTGTAAACCCGCCTAAAAATGTCTCAGTTGAGAGCTTTGCAACTTTCAACCAAAGCGACCAAGAGTCTCGAAAACCCAAGAAACTGCAGAAGTTGCGTCCAAAGAGCATGGCGCTGGCTGTCGCGATTGAAGAGGATGGTAGCAGCAGTCGGCCGACGAGCAAAGGCAGCAAGGGGGCTGCGAGCAGCCAAGAGAATGTTGTCAAGACCTTTACAAATCCTGCAGTCTCACAAGGCCGGCCTGAGGGTGACCTTGCAGAGCAAACAAGACGGTCTGCCTGGCTTGGTGAATCTGACGGGGCGATTTCCCAGCGTCCTGGTGAAGGTTCACACGAAAAGTCTAAAAGGAGTTTTAGTTTGAGATCGAAGAAGAGTCTCAACCCCCCGTCTAAGAAAGACAATAGTCATGCCCATCTTTCCGAAGCAGCCACGTCTAGTGAGACCAAGATATCAAGACGCAAGAGCATATTCGGTCGTAGCAAAAGCCTTTCTAGCCACTCAACTAATCATGACTCTTCTAGCCGCCCTTTGCGGAATAAATCATCATTTGACAAAGACGATGAAAAAACGGGTTCTGGATCAGAAGCTGACGGTTGGCACCAGGACTTCGGCACAGTCGCAGCGAGTCTTGGTGTCTCGCCCTACGATATTGCCATGTCAGGTAAACACGCACAGAAGGCAGCTTGGGACTCTCGGCCGTGCGCAGGTCAGCCCTCATTCCCCTCACATTCGCATCAGGCTCAGCAGTTGATGGGGCAAGCAATGCAACCCACCGGCGTTCCCCATCCCCATCAGATCTCTAACGCCCATGTACGGAGGCCGAAGAGCTTATTCACTATGAACGAAGAACAGGCATCGGAATATGCGCGGATGAGGAGTAGAGATCGAGCGGAAATGCTTGGCAAGCCAAGGCCTCTTGATCCCCGAGATATCCCAGTGTCAAGTGGACCGGCTAGACCAAAATCCGTTACTGCAGCTCTGAAAAATCAAGCAAGACCTCAGAGTTTGTATGAGACCTACCCAGGAGCCCCTCCTGTTCCTGCCCTACCCCAGATGGCTTCACTTGAGAGCGGCAGCACTGCCGAAATGAAGGAGGATATGACCGTCAACAATCCAAAGACCTTTGAGAGGAGTTTCTCTGAGGGAAAGGTACCTTCTTTACAGCGAATCGGTCGTGAGGAGACTCGAGCTTTCGATTTGCCACTAGGGGAAACTCAACAAGCAGGATGGCGTGGAAGTGAGAATCGGCAAAAGTTACGGAAGGAGCGAAGAAGGAGCACCATACGGGACAAAGGGCGCGAGCACAGTCAGCCTCCGAGCCCCATTGAGGAGGAAGAGGGCTCGCCAAAGTCGGATAATGGAATTACACAGACAAGGTCGGAGGAAGACGCAAGAAGAAAAAGTATAAGCGCTATCAGTCAGACGCCGTACTCGGGGTCAATCGTACAGACAACAGTGGCAAGGAAAAGCTTTGAAGGGACCAAATCACTAAAGTCGCCGACGCAGGCATTGGAAGCGCGGTTAAGCAATCTCCCGCAACATTCTTCAAAATACTTTCCCTCCTCCCAGGAGGCGACGGAAAGTGCGCTCTCCAAAGAAGCCGAGCAAGGACTCAAGGTCTACCCGGAATTCGCCCACCTCCTTTCCGCCCGTGCTTCTGCTAAGGCCAAAGCTGCTGCCAGCATGACTGAATACTCTTCTTCCAACATCACCATCGACACCATCATCTCCCCCCCGCCTGCCGCTTCAGTCTCCTCTGCCGCTCGGGCCGCCCACTCAAAACTAAGCCCACTCAGCCCGCCAAGCACGTCGAACATGCCGACGTCTCAGCAACAAGATAAAGACGACACGGTACCTATGCCTCGACGCCAGATTCATCCCTCAGCGCGTCCCCGCCAGAGCAGCAGCGGCGGCGACTCCTCCCCCTCATCCTCGTCAGCAGGTCTCCCTCCTACATCTCGCGCGCCAGAACCACCCCTACACGCGTCCCACCCGACATCCAGCCCACCTCGACCCAAGACCTCCAACGGTCCGACTCCGAGCTCCACCTCCACCTCGCAGTCGCGGTCGCGGTCGCAACCCGGTCCGCGCCCGACATCGACGGGTGGGACGCTCGCGCCGAATCCTGCACCGGAGCTGGTCTTGCATCGATATTCGGGCGGATTGAAGTACGGGTGGGAGCGTGGCGCGGGGATCGGCGGGAGCGCGGGGACGCGAGAGGAAGGGAATCGGGCCGGGTGGAAGGGAGTCGGAGATCGGATGAGCTGGGGCGTGGATTTAGGGGATGTGCCTGTCTTTGTCACGGGGCAGTAGGATGGCTGGGTTCCGGCATAGGTTGTGGTCTGGGGAGACCGGGGAGGCGAGTGAATGAGAATTGGTGGGATGGGACCGGTCTACGTTGAGGGAAAGAGGTGGGATATGCGGTTTATTATTTTCGATGCAGAGGCGGAGAGATTGGGGACTATGGACTCATGCGGTCGCACGGGCTGGTTTGGATTGAGATAACGTAGGGAATGCTGCTCCACGCATATTCAGAGAACGACAGTCAAATATCAGAAAGGACACAGAACGCCAAGGATGGTGACACGAGTAGTTTATATGGCAGACTGGATCTGGACATCCTCTCTTCCTGAAGTTGATTCTTGTTCTAGGGTGAGGTGCATAGCTGGGATTTGTCTTTCTAACTGTATATATCTAATGCATCATCGCGTGTAGAAAGTCAGATGTGCAGTAGCATTAATGAGACGGCATGTCCGTTGACGAGAGAACATGGTGGTGTTATGAAGATTGGTTTAGGGTTCTCGCCGTCTCCGTCTGGGAGAACGGCATTCTCCTCGTTCCAAGCTAGATCCACTGCGATAGCTATGTCGTCAATGCCCATATCCCCACACCAAGTATGCTTGTAAGAGCTTTAGCCCTGAGTTTCAGACTGCCTCGTTCACTTTCTGCCGCATCCATGGCTTTGATCTTCTCCTCCCTCTGCTTCTCCATCGGTCAACATCTGCTCCTTTCCCCAAGAAATCGCTTGCCTCTTTCGCAGCTGCTGGATCCCATTACGCCTGTTCCTCCGTCTGCTGTGGTGGCCCTTTATATCGATACGGCGCGGGACGGTACGAGTCAATTTCGGCAGGATCCATGACGTCGTAGCCAGCGAATGTGAGAAGTTGGTGAGTCAGGTACTTCCTGGTAGTGTCGTCGTCTTTGAGCTCCATTTCCTGCTCGTACGGAAGTCCGTCCTCGTCTATGCGGGTTATTGTCACCCTCTGATGGTCACCAGGCCACTCGGGCGAGTCTTGACGTTTGGTCAGCTGATTATCATGAGGACTATTTAGGGGTAAACCAAGAACGCTAAGAGGTACAGCAAGAGCGAACAGAGCAAGAAGAAGCTTCATGTTGACCTGAGCGTGTAGTGGATTGCGGTACTGGATTGGTAGTTGGGTGATAGAATCTTTAAGAGGAAACAAAAGGTATATCAATTATGTTCGGTAGTAGAGTGGCGCAAGCTGTGCCTTTATATTGAGCGTGAGAAAAATCCATTTCAACGAATTGAGGATTGGGGAGCTTCTCGAAAGTAACTCGGTTTTTGGCTGGGGACTCCCGGCTACATTCAGCATAGGTAGGACCATCAAGATCCTCAGATGGCTCTCCTTTTGATCCACCTTTCCATCTCTTCTTGCCCTCCCTACTTTGCCTTCCCTATTTTGTCTTTGGTCCTTGTGTAAACTAAATGTCTCTTGATTTTGTACTGAAGGTCTCGCTAACCGGTAAAGGTATAAATATCGGAGACCTTTAAAGGTCTTAGCCCTCCGGTGTCATATTTCCAAAGAGTAGGTACGAAAAGCTTGGTGAGATATAGAGTTTGAGTACTTTTTGAAAACACGCATATACGCTACCGAATTACCAAAAGAGAAAGATATGACTGTTAGGCAATTTCACGTATCGAGCAAGTTTAACGTGGCCAATATTCGAGCTCGCACGTTTAGAGGAATGTTAAGTGAGGCTAAACTTGAAGGTCCCCGATTCAGTACCGAACTAGGCAAGGTCGAGATCTAAAACCATGTAGTCAGCCGAGACTCGTTTCGATAAGTATCGCTCCATTGACACAAAAGGATTCCAAAGAAAACATTCAATAGGCCTCTGTCCATCCAGGACGAATCGTCCTCACGAGGCAGATAGGAAGGCAGGGAAGGCCCCATGAACAGTGTCAAATTTTGGCACATGATCTAAAAGCAGCGAGCTAGGCTCTAAGCAGGAACACATCAAGTAAGAGGTTCGCTAGTGAGCCTCGATACTCATGAGCACCTAGGGTTATCCGATGTCAAAGCCAAGTCTTTTGCAGACTTTGGGGGTTGTTCTTTGCCTTTCTACGTCCGCGGTAGCCCGGTACGGATGCCCTTTTCGCCTAATGGTGTTATAGGTTGGAAGCAGGAAATCTTCCACAGTTCACACATCAGCCTTGCTATTCCGCAAAAACGAATTGTACTCAGCCAGCTCGTTCTGCATAAAGCTCAGTGGCTCACTAGACGCAGAGGCTATAGGATCCGCGCAGTTCGCGGATTCTGCCTATCACTTTGGGCCTATTGTCTGGACCGGGAGGTGGCGCAAGTTTCTATAGGCGACCGCCAGCACGCCTGGAGGGCGGTGAACATGCCATGAAAAAGCATTTGCAAGTCGTCTCCGGCAGCACTGTGAGACTTTCACCGCCGTTGGTATGCATATCATTATATCTGAAAGGGGGCAGTGGGGGTTCGGCTCGCAATCCGGATCATCCACACGATCCGACCAGTTGCCTTTCGGCAGGACCGCACTCCTAAGCACGCCAAGTTAGGGAGATGCACAGCCGTATCCTGGGATATCCAGAATAAGCAGCCAACAGCTGAGCTAGGCGAGAGCGGCTGCGGAAACGTGGTACCAAGACAACTACGTCAGAGGGTCTGAAGAACCAAGAAGAACGATGCGAGCGCGGAAACAGGAGCTCATTATTGTGATGATGGAAGTAAGCCGGCCATACCGGCTGTGGCGAAGAGGAAATGAGTATTGGAAATGATTTGGTGATTTCGCTTCGTCTGTCGGGGTTGTCACGATCATGTGAAGCTCCACAACGGTGGGAGATTTGACGTCGTGTATACGCAATGAAATGATCGACCAATTTCCCCAGGTACGGAGACAGCCGAGCATTCCACGCGACGTCGAAGTTCACACTGTGTCCAGGTATGTGTTGCGATTGGAATGAGTGGGATACGTGGCCGAGAAGGACGACGTCACAGGGCGGAAGGGCGGAGCATGGCGAAACGGGGCACAACAAGGTGACGGGATGGTTGTTGTTGGAGTGACCCGGCTGAGGAATCGCTGAGTGGGGGAATGTGCCACAGAGACGCTGGCTGCCCTTGTTGTATGTCGGATGGGACAATCAATGGCTACGGAGAAGGCGCGGAATTCATGCTGGATAGCAGAGACATAGAACGCCCACACACCCACACGTAGTGAGGCGGACATGGTGAAACTTGGGCACTTACGGCACTGTAAAACAAGAGCGTGGGGAATCAGGCATGCTCCCACGGTCCCATGGGCATCCCTCGGCTCAAAATAGCTGTAAGAGGATGCAGAGGCAGGGGCTGCCCTGTAACCCTGCTTGCTCCTCTGGCCAAGTCGCAATGACGTTGTACCTTACCTTATTTGTTTGCCCGCGATGACACGAGCTTGGGCTGTCAGGCAAGCTCCACTCCAGCTCCAGCTCCAGCTCCAGCTGTTTTTTTCTTCCAGGTTTTGTCATGCCACCCGAGCAGGTTATCTCCTGGCTGTCTTCACCCAAACCTGCCTCGATTCCTACCTACCTACCTAACTCTCCTTCATCATACCCACCTTCTATCCTAGCCCTGCACATCCGCTTCTCCACAGTTGTCCCTCGGGCAGCGACTCGACTATAATTCACCTCTCGCCTCTTCTCTCAACCGCCTTGTTCGCCCAGTATGCCCACCTTTGTTGCTGCATTGTAAGTCGCATTCCTGGACTCTTCTCCTAAAAGTCTTCTCATTGCCAACCGGTGTCTCCTCAAACCTCAGATTCGTTCATAATCTTATCGCGCAGTCTTGCCTGCTTGCCTGCTAATCTTGCAACATTAGTTTCCTACCCTACACCGTCGACTTCCACGATGAACCCAATGATGCCCAGCAACACTTACAACAGCAACAGCAAGTACCTCCACCGCGGCCGGCTCCACCCATCCGCATCCCCAGTCACAAATCGTTACACGAGCTTCAACAGCCTAGCCTTTTCACCGGCCCAACGCCTCCCACCACGCCCGATCCGAATGCAGACCTCGAGGAGTTCTTTGCCCAATCCCGCCCGACCGCTGCGAAGCACTTTCTCAAGCACTCTGATGCTCGGGCTTTCATCCGCAATGATTCTCACATTGATGAATGGGATAGTAGTGCGGGTATTTTCAACCAGCCTCGATCAAGAGCAGGCCCTGCTCCCCCAGATGACATTCTAGAATATGCCAAGGCACAAGAGAAGCTCAAGCAACAGCGGGAACGAAAGCAGTCGCCTCGCACCCGTTCATCTCGCGCATCCAGTGGCGAGCGCTTCACCGGCGATAACTGGACCATCGAGCCTGCCGTACAAGGCAACGGTGGTCTTGCCAATGCTGTTCGAGCTGCCCAGAATTCCCAGAACGTTGAGGACGTCCTGTGGGTCGGCACCTTGGGCTTCCCCACTGACACACTTCTGGATGGCAAGAAGGAGGAAATTTCGGAAAGACTGGAGAATGAGTACGATGCCTTGGCCGTCTATGCCAGCGATAGCGACCTTGACGGCCACTACGCGCATTACTGCAAGACCATCTTGTGGCCAGTCCTGCATTATCAGATTCCTGATCACCCGAAAAGCAAAGCCTACGAAGACCACTCATGGGTTTACTATGTCAATATCAACCAAGCATTCGCCGACAAGATTTGCAGGAGCTACAAGCGTGGTGACACCATTTGGATCCACGACTACCATCTTCTCTTGGTTCCTGGCATGATCAGAAAGAAGTTGCCAGATGCCCAGATTGGCTTCTTCCTTCACAGTGCATTCCCTTCCTCGGAGGTTTTCCGCTGCCTCTCAACACGCAAACAACTTCTCGAAGGTATGCTTGGAGCGAACCTAATCGCTTTTCAAACATCTGAATATGCCCACCACTTTTTGCAAACTTGCAGTCGCCTCCTTATCGTCGAGGCCACAGCAGACGGTGTTCAACTCGAGGATCACTTCGTCAATGTTACAAGCCTGGCTATGGGCATCGATCCAGGTGCCCTGGCAACGGCCCGAGAAGAGCAAGAGGTCCGTGACTGGATCAAGGTCATTCGTGAACGTTACGCCGACAAGCGCCTTATCGTCGCGCGTGATAAGCTCGACAATGTTCGCGGGGTTCGTCAAAAGCTCCTTGCTTTCGAGCTCTTCCTCAACAAGCACCCCGAATGGCGTGGCAAAGTCGTCCTTCTCCAGGTCGCCACTTCCACCAATGAGAAACAATCGGAGTTGGTCGCGACTGTTAGTGACATCGTGACACGAATCGACTCTGTTCACTCAACCCTCGCGCATCAACCTTTAGTCTTTCTCAAACAAGACATTGGCTTCCCGCAGTATCTCGCCCTTCTCTCTGTCGCCGATGTCCTAATGATTACCTCCCTTCGTGAAGGGATGAATCTCACGGCCCATGAGTTCGTCTACTGCCAGGACGGCAAGGAGAGTCAGAGCAAGAAACATGGCCCGCTCATTCTCTCGGAGTTCACCGGCTCTGCCGCCGTCTTCGGTGGTCATCAACTCAGCGTCAATCCATGGGACTACCAAAAGTGTGCCGAGGCTATCCGCATTGCCCTTGAGATGACTGACACCGAACGTGCCCGCCGCTACGAACGCCTTCGGCACGTCGTCATGACGCAAACAGGCGAATACTGGATGAGTGCCCTTAGCAAACAGCTCACTCAAGTGCACGAGGAGCACTACCAACGAGACACCATGTCAATTCCTCGCCTCTCGGTCACTCAACTCACGCAAAAGTACAAAGCTGCCACTAGAGGCCGCCTCTTCATCCTCGACTATGAGGGCACCCTCGCCCTGCATGGCTCCGTCTCATTACAAGTCATCACCTCCCCGCAACGCGTCATCGACACCCTCAACGAGCTCCTCGAGGACCCCCTCAACATCGTCTACATCATGTCCGGCCGCACCCCGGAGGAGCTCGAGCGCCTCTTCCGGCAATGCCCCGGGCTCGGCATCATCGCAGAGAACGGCTGCTTCGTACGGGAGCACTCGCCTAACGCCTCCGAGACCATTCCTTGGCTCGAGTTCCCCGATCTCGAGCAGATGCAGCTCTGGAAGGGCGCGGTCCGTCAGATCCTGCAGTACTACCATGAGCGCGTCGAGGGCAGTTGGATCGAGGAAAGACACTGTAGTCTGATCTTCCACTATGAGAATGCGGAGGATATGGATGGTGCGGCGAGGCAGGCCGGGGACTGTGCGAACCATATCAATGATGCGTGCGAGTCGCAGCGAGTGCATGCCGTGCCGACAGTGGATAAAGCGGTGGTGATTGAACCGTTGGACTGGAGCAAGGGCAGTGCGGCGGCGGAGGTGTACATGAAGCTCAGGCATCAGGCGATGGAGAAGCAGCAGGAAGAGGCGAGAATTTCGGCGGATGGAAGCGCTGATGAGGAGTTGAGCGCGGAGGGAAAAGTCAATAGTGAGGCCGTGGCCAAATCAACCGGTGTGAGGCTTGCCTCGCAGACGCCGGCGCCTATTGATTTCCTTCTCGTGGCGGGCGATGATCGTGAGGATGAGATTGTTTTCCGGTGGGCCAACAAGCTGGCCGACGGGAACGGGTTGGCTGGCAAGGTGAGAGATGTCACAACTGTGAGTGTGGGAAAGAGGAACACGGAAGCCATGGCTACTCTAACCCAGGGCACGACTGGTAAGTCGCAATTATTGAATTCACATTATGGCCACTACGACTGACCAAGTGAACAGGTCTCGTCACAGCATTGCAGCGTCTTGCTCGGAGCTGCTAGAATTGCTCCGGGATGTGAAATCTTTGTAAAATTGACCTTTCTTATGTCGTCATGTCATAATGGCGTTGATTTAGAGGAAACGGCTGGTCTTATTATGCGCTGGAATTGATCAGGCAGAATGAGCCGGGCCTTTGATATCTGCTTTCCTCTTTCAACCACAGCTCACCACATTTTCTTCCCATTTGTATTCTGCTGACTCTTCTTTTTTTCTTTCCTTCATCCTTACACCACCAAGATAGATACCCCCATAGTTGGTCGAAAACCCTATGCTTAGAGAGAGCTTCTAGAGCTCTTTATGAGCACATACACATTATTTGTACTATACATCATAGAGGCTAGATTCATAGTGGAGCATAGTAGCCTGGCGCAGGGGTCACTGGTCTCTGAAAGCTCCAAATGTAGCTCTTAACAAAGTACAATGATTTGATACTTCTGAAGCTTCGCTTGCATCCTCCCAATCGCTTAGACGGCTCCAGGGCTGTAGAAAAATGTCAATCCAAATAATTGGTTCCTTACGACTGTCACGCTTTAGCCAACTTGAGGGAGTAGGGTGAGAGGTGTTAAGCGATATAGCTTTCCTTAGCTTTTCATACGTGAAAGGATATTGGCACGATTGTGACTTTGGTACTGGGAAGGCACTGGCCAAGCATTCGAGACTTTCTGCAGGTCCTTGGTACATGCAGGTTGGCTAGCTTTGTGAAAGGGGGTCTATTTTGAGTCGAAATTTGCAGCCGTCCTGGATCAAGGGCAAGATATGTTTCATTGACAGACTAAGTCTAATTTGATCCGCTCGGCCAGAAGTTAAATATTCCGACTGTGGTCAGCTCTGATCAGGCATAGAGAGTAGCGGTCTGCACCATCACATGCAGCAACATTGCTTCAGGACGAGTCGTCGCTGCTCGTCGTATTAGTGACTGCAAGGTGGCAAGCTAGGTACACAGGCGAGACAGGGAAGACGAGGCCGATAGGTGCGGCATTTTTTGAATCTCGTGGTCAGGGAATGAGGGTCGGGCGTGTTTCGAAGCGCTAAAATGACGCCAGGAACCGGGGTGGCCCACTCAACCGGGCAGAATTTCACAAACTTTCAAAAAACATTCGCCAGTACCAAATAATACCCAATACCACTTTGCTCCCGTTGTTCCTTCCGTTTCTCCTCGCTGTCCCCTCATGCTCGCCTGCTCGCCTGGAGAAGCTTTTCAACTCAGCTGTATCAGTTAATTCCTAGACTTCCTAGGTTCGTAGGCGTTCTGTTATTATCTAAACAGTTAAACACACTTCCGGACTGGTTCTTCTGCCGTACTCAATATTGTGTGGGCACACTTCGACCGATTCGAAGTCATTCACATGCGTCCCTTCTGATGGTGACTCAATCTTTCGTGTCTCGGCGCTGACAGTCATCGTTCCAGAGCTCCTCGAACAAAACCGCCTTTGGCTTTGCTGAAGGCACCCTTCCGTCACGGCTTCAGCAGCCTGGACTCTGTTTGACCTTCAAATTGTCTCGATACGACCACATCGCCACATTCTCAACAACGTGCCACCTCCTTAGACTGCAGAGCTCGAAGGAAATCGAAGCGCTCTTGATTCCGTTCTTGCAAGAAACCACACCCTCGGAATCCTCAAATACTCAGCTGCCGCATAGGACGACCGCTAGGGCTTTTCCTCTCTCCGAGGGAGAGTCGAGGAGGCCCAGGCAAGAAATCAGTCTCGAGTTCGAGCCTTACAAACCTCCTTAACACCGTTCCTGCGAAACGCCGATACCACTCTTTCCCTTGCGACTGTTCGCATGGTTATGGCACCTTCTGCCATCACGACTACTGAGGAATATGCAACCATACAGGTCCAAACCAACTCTCAGTATAATCATACGACTCGTCATGGGAATCACAAACAACATGGAACAAGTCCAAAAGAATTGATTGGTAGTGCGTTTCAAAAGCGCACCAACACGATTAATCCGGATGTCTGTGAGGCTGGAGAGGATGACGCCTTCTTCGTGGCAGATATGGGAGAGGTCTATCGTCAGCACTTGCGCTGGAAGTTGAATCTGCCTCGAGTTAGACCGCATTACGGTGAGTCCTCATTGTTCTTGTTAGGCGACATTACTCCTGACCTTGCTAGCCGTCAAGTGCAATCCTGACCCACAGGTGTTGAAGCTTCTAGCCGAACTCGGCACTGGCTTCGACTGTGCATCTAAGACCGAAATAGACCAGGTACTCAGCCTTGGTGTTGAGCCGTCGCGCATCATCTACGCCCAGCCGTGCAAAACAAATGCCTACGTTCGCTTTGCCGCCAAAGCTGGTGTTAAGCAGATGACTTTTGACAATGCGGATGAGCTATACAAGATTAAGCAGCTCTTTCCCGACGCTGAGCTCTTTTTGCGGATCCTCACCGACGATTCTGCCAGTCTTTGCCGTCTCAGCCTAAAGTTCGGTGCCGCAGTCGAATCTACTCGTGATCTCCTCGATCTAGCGAAGAAATTAGGTCTCAATGTCACCGGAGTAGCCTTTCATGTTGGGTCCGGAGCTTCCGACCCTCAAGCTTTCCTGCGGGCCGTTGAGGATGCTAGATATGTGTTTGACCAAGCCAATGAAGCGGGCTATGATTTGAAAACTCTCGATGTCGGAGGTGGCTTTTGCGGCGATACTTTTGAGGAGATGGCTGCAGTCTTGTCCAATGCTCTCAACGAATATTTTCCCCCAAGTGTTCGTATCATCGGCGAACCCGGACGTTATTACGTGGCTTCAGCCTTCACAATCGCATGCAACATTATCTCACGTCGTACTGTGGAAGACGCCCAATCAAATCGGACATCCTACATGCTCTATCTAAACGATGGTGTATACGGTAATTTCTCGAGCATCATGTTCGATCATCAACGCCCAACGCCCCGCATCCTCACAGCGGGAAGTCGATTTCTATATGATAAGCATGCGTACGCCTCCAACACGGAGCGAAGCACTCACTACTCCATTTGGGGCCCGACGTGCGACGGCATTGATTGCATCGCGGAGTCTTGCTATCTGCCCGATATCTTAGATCGTGGAGATTGGCTTTACTTTGAGGATATGGGAGGTCGGTTTTTTTGTTCTGTTCACCGTACAAAGCCATAGCTAACGCATTATAGCGTACACCAAATGCTCCGCCACCAGATTCAATGGATTCACCGACAGCCACGATACAGTGTACGTCTCGAGTGAGCCTGGCGCCTCGGCACTTCTTGGCATGTAGGCTGAGACATTGGGAGGCTCATAAAAGGGCTGACTTTCACGGGATCCGTCTTGTCTATTCGTCACACTTTGCTTGTTGATGTCTTGCGGATGGACTAAAGGCCTTATTATTCATCTTGGCTATGAAAGGAACAAAATATACTTGGAGGGCGGTTCAACTGTTTTCTCGATAGAGCGTAGAACCCCGGGGAGGATTGTTCTGAGCGTTTTACTTCACCAGTACCAAATAACTAATAGTTTCACCAACGGCGTCCTTGGCAGAGCTACGCGAAGCAGCTACAGTATTAACGATTGTGCTTCCCTGCAACCCGTATCCCCAGGGTGCCAGCACGCATCTAGTAGTCCGCCCCCACCTCGTACGTGACAAAACTTTCTGCGCGATTATTGCAGGTGGCTTAGCTACAAGCTTATCTGCAGGAACTAGTGCCGGGCACCCAAACGGGCGCAGAGGCCTAACAGATCGGAGGTCTGGCCCAAGAAGTTCGAGAAGTGCACTAAACCCTCTCCACTAAGGTAGTAAACCCTCTCCCGCGCCCCCACAGTGCGGGCCGAGAAACTCAACGTGCTTCCGCCGGCAGAACGATCGCCATGTGCAAATCATGCCGTCATTCGCCATTCGTCCAGTTCGCGAAGGCTCCTTGCACTTGCAGGTAATCCTCCATCAGACCTCATTGCTTCTTCTCTAACACTAGTGGCAAAGATGATTCATCTAATCCCCCAGGCAGCCGGGCCACAAGGTGGACTACTGGCGTCCTTACACGCTTAGCTGCACAGCGAGGCTGAGGCTCTTTCCAACTCAACATAACTAATCTTCCAGGCAGGGGGTGAGCCTGTTGTGTCACACAGCACCCCAGCTCCCACATATCAGTTTCCTCTTACCTCGCCACCTCCCTATTGCCATTATCGTCGCCTCGTCTACACCTTCACTTATGTGAGTTAAAGACCTCGCGGCCTCGTGGTCTGCGACGCTTCAGATGGCGGAACTAGGGATTGCAGCTTCGATTGTCCAAATCGTAAGCTTGGGTACTAAACTATCCTTCTCCTTCTATCGGCTCGCTTCTTCCGTATCCAATGCGACCAATGATGTCAACCGCGTTGCCAAGGGAGTCAATCTCTTCTGCCTAATGCTGAAGCAGGTTGGCGCCACTCTAAGAGATGACGATACTCAGGAGCCGATTCACAGCGCCGAGGCCCTCGAAACAGTACAGGAGATTATCCAACAATGCTCGAGTGTCTTTGGCGAGCTTCGGTCGATGCTGGAACACTGCGGGTGGACTGAGGATCACATGGAGCTTAGTAGGATCCAAAAAGTTCGATGGACAGTGAAGAGGCCAAAAGTGGAATATGTGCTAGGACATTTGGATAGCTTGAAGTTGACACTGGCGGTTATGATGCAGACATTACAGGCAGCCAGAGTTCTGGCTATCTCGAGGTATTGTTATGCAACGGATTGAGGCAATCACATTCGAGCAATTCTTGCTGACGGATTTTGTATTAGGCGAATGAGCGCAACATCTGCTGCTTCCACCGGATCGGACGACGACGAGACCATCACCAACGAGAAGGCCCATCTCGAAGGGTTAGTTGTCGAACAGCAGTTGTCCCTTTTCAAGGCCTCAGAACTTTATGGTGAATACCAAGCAACTGAGACTGAAGAAACTACAGACGAGAAGGCAGTCGTTCCCGCAAGAGAGAGGGTTGCATCCATTGTCACAGAGATGAAGCCGGCTGGTCTAGAATTATATCAAGAAAAATCATTGGAGCAGGTGTACACGAGTTCAGTGGAGAGCGACCGAGTGGCCGCGGTCCTCAAGATTGCTTCACCCTTTGCAGATAATCTATTAAAGCAATGGACACTTCTGGACCGCTCCCAAACCCATGATGAAATTCGGGGCAATTTGGCAGTCCGCAGTCCACAAGGAAAATTGCAGCCTTCCCTTCGACGGATTGCAAGTCAGCCGGAAAGGCCGGAATCTGCCAAACCTCGAAAACCGTATCTCACTCCCAGGCCACCTTTTTATCAGAACCCTAGCGTGGAATCCGATAGTGAAGACGACACTTTGTCGAGCAAATTCAGCACTCAGTCAACTGTAAGTCCTGTCTCCACATTGTGGATATTGATTTGGTTTTGCTTAACGTTTCCAGCTTCATGAACTGGATAGCGAGGCGAGTCCTTTCGCGCGAGCTCCGAATAGCTTCAACCCAATGACACAGAGCTTTCCATCTGGTACCAAAGAGTATCTTCCTAATACGTCAGTTGCTCGTGGCAGTACATCGCCAATATCGCCCATCGAGAAACATAATTCTGCCACTCAATTTCCAAAACCCGGCCTCCAACATCGTCCTGGGCCTCACCGTATTTTCTCGGCAAATGATGCTGATCCATTGTACCACAATTCCGCATATAGTGGTGAGCGGGAAGGCCTTGGTATTCCTTGGCGCATACGCCTACGAGGCTGTTATTGGGACTTTCTGGATGGAAAGCTTAATAATACAAACATGCCAAATCCTGGGAAAGAGACATTCAATGATCCCCAAGTCCGAACGGAAGTGAGCTCCTCCTGGGTTTGCAGGGAAGCAATCGAGGCGCGGGGGTTGGATTACAATTCATTCCGTGTCAACGGTCAAAAGGGGCCTGACAGTGATTCGGTGTATTACAGCATACATTGTCCACTCGATCTCGTGAGTTGCTGAGGGACGTCAGACTCTTGTGTCAATGCTTACCAATGGAATAGCCCCACGTAAAAGAAATGGTTGTCCAGACCGCCCAAATATACCGACAACGCAGAGCAAGCTCTTCACAGCCAGCCTCACCTCAGGTCGTACAGCCCACCTGGCAGTCATCTCAATTGGGCGGGCATCGTCCCAGCAACTCGCACCTGTCAGCACCACCAGTACGCTCTCCTGACGTGGCTTCTGCTCCCGGTCCTCAGCTCTTTCGTTATGGTGGTTCCACACGCTCCATGTCGCAAAGCTTCTCTCCAAGCTCCGCCCAACCATCCCAACCTCGCATCCATGTCGATCGACCGAGCTCCAGCAGCAAGTCGGCACGTAACTTCGACTACGATGATGACGACGATGACTACGACAATTACGATGAGAACCGACGGAAGGAAAGATCGAAGAATCGGAAGAGCGATCGGAGCAAGAGCAGATCAGTTGAGAAAGAGAAGAAGGGAAATTCAATCACCAGCGGAAGCGCAGCGAAGAATGCAGGGAAGCTGGGGACGATCTTCGGATTAGCGGCCCTCTTAGATGGCTTAGGGGATATTTAAGATGGTGAATTTCATGTTCACCAGGTATTCATGACGACAATGCGATGAAACGACAGCGGGATAAAAGTCGGTGGCGTGGGATTACAGCATGGTCCTATGATAATGGGATGCGGAACCAGGATGGGGAACCTGGAGTTGGGGGTGACGACCTTCTTGATATGTGTTATGTTACGACATTGGGACAGCTTTGAGATGGGTTTCTATTGACTTCCTTTCATGACCTTTTTAAGGGAACGTCTGAGAGTCATTAATTTGTATCCATACATCCAGTTAATCTCACTTTGACTACGAGATAAATCTCGTTGCAGAGTGCAATATCCTTTTGTAAACTATCGACTCGGTTCTGCCCAGGGAATTCGGACAAAGCTCTATTATCAGACGCCACAATTGTATGACTCTCCCCTCGAAACGCCTCGCTATGCTGTTTCCCACGATGTTTCCGGCCCAGCCAGCATCATGACCCTTTATTTTTCCGGCGCATCAGGCAACCGCTCAACAACATACTTTCCCCGCGCTACACTCATTATCGGTACTCCGGGTATCTTGCGGATCCGTCTTTTTAAGTCACGATCGTTTGTTGCCACAATGTATATCCGGTGCTTCGTCACCCGATCCACAAGACAATCATCGGCGTAGACTTTGGCGTGGCTGCACTTCAACCTCTCCCATCGTTCATCCCGTGCGATTTTCAGCGCAATGCGATACTTAGTACCGAGTTTCTCTAATTCACCCATGACGCACGATGTGATAATGGGAGTGCATTTTGCGTAGAGGCAATCCATCATTGTTGGGAGGAGGTCGAGTTTGTGCTGAACTGTGTGAGACAAGAAGTTGGTATCAACCAGAATGCTATAGGGAGGCGTGAGGTTGGTGTTGTATTGAAAGAAGAGTGCTGAGGGTTGTTGGGGACTGGATTGGCAGAATTAGTGACAGCATCTAGTATTTCTGGGATGAGAGTAACATACATTTCTCGGACTACATCATCACCTTTCTGCTTCTTCTTGGCTTGCTCCTCGCCTTTAAGCTGATTCTTCTTAAGTCGAGCGTCGCGCTGACTTATCATCCGTTTCATCTGCGCATATTTGCGGTTTTTCTTTGCGAGACCCATGGTTTACACTCATTCGTCGTGAAGAGATGCCGGGTATAGCGCCTTCTTTCGGTTTTACAGTAAGTTTTGAGGAAAACGCAGACACATTGTGATCTGTAATGGTGGAGGCTCATAGAGCCAAAGTGCCAAAGTACCGAAGTCCAGACTCGTGGATTTTTGTTCGTTGGCTCTGACGCAGGGACCCGAAGTTTGCCCGCTTCCGTCTCTATCCCAGTCGTTGCTCGGCGGAGCTTAGCGCGGCCGTGACAAGGGCAACGCTGAGCCTCATTGGGGACCACCCTCCTCTCCTACCCATCTGCAGTCGCGTTTCTCCAAACCTGTCTCACCCTCACTCGTTCGGGTTGGGTATACGGAGTAGGCTAAAGCAAGTCTTCAGACCACCCCTGCTTCTCTTCATTCTACACCGTCCCTCCACTCTGCTGTTGTCGCACCGTAGAGTCTAGCGCCTTGTCGATCTTCCAAGTCCAGGAGGCGGCAACGCACGATGGGCTTGACCTCATCATACAACGCTCGACGATATGCTCCCTTTCCTATAGCAAATATGGATACACACCGCATACGCACATCTGTCATTCTCCTCTTCCTATTCGCTCTCCCTGCAATCTCTCAAACCGACCTCCCCAATCTCTCTACCGCAACCCTCCCGGGCACCTCCTCTGGTTCCTCTACAGGCTCCGGTAGCACACCATCCTCCACTGGCTCTACTTCCGCCGCTACCACTTCAGGTTCGACGACCGCTTCATCTTCAGCATCTACAACAGATGCCTCATCCCTAACCGTAACCTCCGCTCCCTCTCTGACGTCCTCTGGCGGCGCCTCTTTCTTCTCTATCACCGGCTCTGGTCCCACCGTCGCCGGTGCTGGCATTCCGACCATGATAGTCCCTGACACCTCTCGCGCCCCGTTCATGCAAAAGTCCTCTCTTCCCGAAGGCACCGTCTTCATCTGCGTAGGCGCCATCCTCGGCTTCCTCGGCTTCTGCGTCCTCGCGTGGCGCGGCCTCGTTGCCTGGTCCCTCCACCGCTCCGTCAAACGCGCCGCCCTCAAAGCCGACGTCGCCGAATCCAAGGCCATGCTACGTCCCCCCGGCGCCGGCTTCTACAGTTCCGTCCCTGGCGGCTCCTCCCTCTCCCTCGAACCCCTCGGATATGGCAATGGTCGCGGCGGCGGTGGCGGCGGGGGCAGCACCAACGAAAAGGGCGGCGACCGCATCGGACGCCCCAGCCAGTCCCACACCCCGCGCAGCTCCCTCTTCTTCTCCCCGACCGCCGGCGCCGGCCTCCCCGGTATGCCCGGCGCCAACCGCAACTCGCAATACCTCCCCGCCGGCTACTACGCTGCGGGCGCCTCGCAAACCGCGGGCGGCAACTCGACCACGCATCTCGGTGGTGGTGGTGGTGGCGGCGGCGGGAGCTACAACACGCGCGGCGCACGTAACTCCGTCGGCCACTCCCCGCCGGAGTCTCCCTCGCTTCCGCCGAGCCGGGGCAACATGTACAGCCACTCGGCGCGGAACTCGCGGCGGCTGTCGGGCGCGTACACGAGTCCGAGCTCGAGCACACTGGATCTGAGCGCTCTGTCGAGGGGGAGAGAGCCGACGGGGCGGCCGAGCAGCAGTACGTTGAATTTGGGGAAGCCGCCGGAGGGGAGGGCGCCGAGTGCGTATTTGGAGGATTTGTTTGAGAATCATGGGAATGGGCCGAGGGAAAGGTTCTGAGCTGAGGCATATGGGAAGATGGGGATGAGGCATTTGGGGTGATATTTGGAGGGAGACTGGGGGAGCTGAGTGATGGGGCATGGAAGCGGGATTCTGGAATCTCTACGGCTAGCCTAGATGGGAGGGGACTCCTCGGTTGTGATAGATTTGGGGCCTCTGGCATCGCTTGATCTTTGCGCAAAAATGCGCAGTTTCGATTATAAGGAGGGGACATAGGGCTAATCTTTTCGGCGTCTAATTACGTTTGGGTTAAATAGTGAGGTTCTAATTCTTACGGCCAGTGAAGTCATCTCATTGTAGCATAGCAGACTATAGGAGTAATGCTAAACAAGGTGTAATGGTTTCAATGGTTCGTATGTGTCTTGGTTATCGATACCTTGGCTATCTGCTCTATTATAAAGGTGGTCATCGAAACGGCCTGAATATAGGTGGGTTTGCTTCGGGTACGCTAGTTGAACTTCGGAGTTGGTTCGCGAATGGCAAACTTCTAGAATCTCTGACTACTTAATTATCTATAACTGGTTGAAATCTGTACATTGATACTAGAAAGCCCGAGAGACGGAGTAGCACTACTTCGAATTACTTTTGAAGTGTACCTATTGTCATCGACGATCTCCCTGCAAGAGATTGATGCGTAGCTACCCTTGAATGAGGTAGCAAGGGGAGAGTTGGTTGACATAAGTGTAGAGAGGGAACGAAAAGAAAAAGCAAGACAGAGTCGTCAGAGGTGTAATTTCTCTCATCTTCAGCCTCGTCGACTTTGAAGGGCCATTGTGGAAGGTGACACCATGGCTGTGTGCATCAAGGCAGCCGCCTGGTCGCAACTCAAGGCAGAAGCTCCTTCTAACACTTGTCATCCGGGCATTTCAGAATCAGTCTCGGCCGACGCTCTTTCACAAGTCTGTTCGAGAAACTACGCATCGTGATCACAACGATGAAGGGACGATTCCACCGAAAACCCAAACCCCAACAAGATGATCGAGGGGACCCTCAGGCTTCATCTAAAGCCTCCACTTTGGGAATGACACGAAAGACACCTCCTTGGGGTCTCAAGCTACTCTATGACGCTGAGAGTAGCGCGGTAGAGTAAGTAAGTATTTCGTGGTCCTACGGTTTGGATGAGATGGTACGCAAGCTTGGGGAACCCCATTCGAGAACTAGTAGCTTGGACGAGGCTTCAAGCATACCTCGATACCGCGCAAGGACGATATTTTAGAGCTATGGAGGAGCCTTTCGCCTCCGACTTTTGGTTCTCCACCTATTTAACTGTCCAGTTAGCTCTCTCCATGGTTTCAGGTCGAACATTGAGTGATCCTGCTGACGTCTTCTGTTAACTTCTTCGTATCATCTTCATTCACGGTCTCGCTGGCCATCTGGAAAAGACATGGACGGCAGGCAATGCTACGGTCCCATGGCCTCAGACCCTCCTGCCTGCCAAAGTGTCTAATGCACGCATACTCACTTTCGGATACGATGCAGTTGTGACAGACTGGAGGGGTGTGGTTTCTAAAAGTCGAATCGGAAACCACGCTTTGAACTTATTAAATGCTGTGGCGACGTACCGGGATAATGATGATACCGTAAGTCCTGAGCGTATGAGCAAAAGTCTCGAGAATACGCAGATTGGTTGGGAACATCACAACCACCCCCAACGATATCTGTTTGGCCATAGCTCTTATTTGTTAAATGTCTTGGAACAACAGAACTCCCCTTCTTCATAGAACGATCGGCCTGTAATCTTTGTGTATCATAGCCTCGGAGGCCTTGTTTGCGAAGATGTAGGTCTTTCTAAATACTGTCTTTTCCCCGATTAGAACCCCGGATGAGGCGATCTAGACACAGTCGGAGCAATAAAACCTCTAGCTTGTCGTTTACATTCTTTACCCTTGGTCGCTCCATAAATGCCATTCAGCAGAGCTGAGACACTTGCAATGACTCAGGGAGCACCTTCTGCTCAAGCCTTGAATCCATTCAACGTCGAGAATCTAGCTCCTCAGAGAACACTGGAGGTTGCTCCATAAAGTCTTTTCCGTGTCCCTTCTGGCTTTTTGGGGTTTCAGATTTGCTAATATGCTGTGCAGACTCTATTCTTAACCCGCCAAAGGCCAGAGAGACATCCGCAGCGCGTCGCTGACTTAACCTGTGGAATCGTCTTCCTCGGCACCCCGCATCATGGATCTGGCCTTGCAAAATGGGCCGAGATGCTGGCCAAATCGCTTGGGCTTCTGAAGCAGACGAACCCTCAAATTCTAGGGGCGCTCAATGATGATTCTGAGGTTCTCGCACGGATTCAAGATGGATTCCATGCCATGATCAGGTCACGAAGTCAAAATGGACTTCGACCCATTGAGATCACATGCTTCTATGAGGAACTACCTTTGCCTGGCATTGGTACGGTAAGTTGCGCCATAGACCCAACCAATGGTGGAATAAGACATGTTGCTGCTAATAGAGGTGGCGAATATTTGGATGTCCGTACATTCTGTGGGAGGGGGCGCTTCGGCAATGTCAATATATCAAGGACCGTGGAAAAGAGCTCAGAGGAATGTCGAACTGGTGCCTGTACAAGGTCCTCCTGACCGCCCTACTCGAGCTTCACGTACCTGGAAGCCCGCTAGCCAACTCTTGTGCCTCGCTTACCGTGCCGATATTTTTGAGCTTTTCCCCTGATAGGCCGTGCATAAGGGCTTAAGCGAAGGGAAGACGGCGACTTCCTGCTCAAAATTCCACCGGGATCCTTCCAGATTGGCTAAAGCTGAAGTGGGCCTGTTGGTTGGATAAAAGCTGTACGAGCCCTTGTTCGATGTCCTTCTGAACTCTCGTCCACGGTTTCTTGGTCCTTGCTGAAGGGCCCCGAGGTGTTGGGTCATAAACCTGGTTATCACCGATACAAATAAGCCTCGTTAGCATTGAATTGTCTTATTCTACCACCAGGTGGGCATCTCATTAATCACAGCATGCGCCGACAAGCTACTTGCAGGTTGTTCCATCTCATTCAGCCATCCTGCCTGGTTATAATTCGATAGGAATACGGCAGAATCACATGGAAATGACAAAGTTCGAACATGAGGGTGACCCGGGATTCGAGGCTGTCGCTGGAGAACTTCGTCGATGGATAAAAGAATTTGTTTTTTTTGCCTTAACCGGGGTGGCAAGTACTGATCTATCACAATCTAGACAAGCAAAACAGCAAAGGGGTTCCGTGTGTACGTAATTAAGACCTCAATACCCGTTCTCAGAGGTATCTAAAACGAGAAAGAACAGTCATGGTGCCATATACCAGCAACCCGAGGTTTGTTGGGCGAGCCGAGATACTTGAAAAATTGCAAAATTATCTTGTTCATCGCAACCAGCCTGAACTTCAGACTTCCCAAGCACGAGCTGCTCTATTTGGCCTCGGCGATATCGGGTAAGAATAACGCCAAAATCTGTATACTCACGGTCAAAATTCCCGAAAAGCTTATTGGCATATGCCCCCCGAAATCGTTCAAGGGACCAAGTCATTCTGCAAATCAGTCTTGACGTCCCAGGAAAATTTGGATGATCACCTGAGAGTGGCCCTTTAGTATTTTTGCCGACTTTGCTTGTGTAGCTTCACGTACTTAGAGAGATTGCTAATATATCCAAGGAAAACTCAGATTGCCATAGCTTTCGCCTACTAGGTGCGGAAGATACTCCCAGAGGTATCAATATTCTGGGTACACGCCAGCAGCCCAGAACGCTAAACGCTATCGAGATAAAGATGAGGGTGTTCGGGGACGAGCATGAAGAGACACTTATTTCACTGGAGCGCCTGGCAACAGCCTACAACTATCAAGAGCGATGGACTGAGGCACAGGAGCTAGGTGAACAAATATTAGAGGTGAACAAGAGGACACCAGGCGAAGAGGATTGTTGGACGTTATCAGCTACGGGAATCCTAGTACGAACCTACATCGGTCAAGAACGATGGACTGAGGCACAGGAGCTAACTGAACGAAAAGTAGAGGGGCTTAAGAGGATAAAAGGGGAGGAAGATCCATTGACATTTTTTGCCATGCACCTTTTATCAGCAATCTATTACAAGCAAAGACGGTGGACTGCGGCCGAAGCGCTAATAGTGCGAGTGATGGAGGTGATGGAGAGGGTACTGGGGGAGGAGCATCCCTTTACCCTGCACAGTATGTATTGCCTTGCGCTGGTTTGGAAACGTTTAGATCGACATGATGCGGCGGTGGAAGTAATGTCCAAACTTGCGGAACGACAGAAACGTACCATGGGCTTGGGTCAGGCAGCTCACGCTCTCACACAAGGCTCAAGGGAAATTATGGAGTAATGGATGGTATGTACATGAGGTTCCTAGGCTTGACGGCATTGGCACTGGCCGAACTCTCGTTTGGGTCTCTCCCGACTCGACATGGAGTAGAATGAAGTCTCCCCGAAAGGCATCATCAGAACGCAGTTTCAATAGGCTCATCAAAGGTGACCCCCTCCTATCGCAATCTCAGCGTGGAAAATATGAATGCATATATTAGCCCTCAACATATCAATTGAGGGGTACCGTCAAGTCTAGATTAGACTCAGGCCTGAAAGGACAAACGGATGTTTGAGGCATGTTAGGTTGGCTTAGAGTTCTCATTGGAACTAGTGTTACGAATGTATTTAGTATAGTCAATGGGATTGAAACATGATATTAGTCAAAAGAATGACCCTGCATGGCCCTTATGTACATTAGAAATAATTGCAATTGACAAAAAGCAGCTTTTGAGTCTAAGGAATGCCGCAAATCGGTTTCTTCACGTCGGCGTATTAGCAACAGGGGGCTGTTGTTCCACGCTGCTTCCATATATTCCGGCCATAATCATCTTCGAATACTCACCGACTGTAATGCCCGTCGGAATGATTAATCCGTTGGCTTTGTACTGCTCCATCGCTTCACCTGTGCCACAGATCTTCAAGGGTTCAAGACGTGTATCTGGAACGGCAGCACCGAAGTAGGCCATGCTCATTCTCCCCACATCATGCGGCACGCCATCGAACGTTACACGGTGCTTAGTCGCCTTTAGTTGTCCTCCAGACCCTGTGTTGCCAAGTGCAGTCAGCACATGCTTCGAGGATTCAGAAAGAACGCTGCTCATCAGCAGCGCACGGACTTACAGAACGCAAGTGCATCGCCCAGGTTGACGAGTATGTTATTTTCTAGATGTGGAGCAGACACCCATCCCTTCCCATCTGGCGCCTCGATTTCAAGGCCCGCGCACGTCTGGAAAAGAAGTGTGACAGAGCCCGAGTCTGAATGGGCAGACATTCGAGTTGTACTCTCAGATGGTTCTCGACTTCGGGCAGGGTAGCATAGTATACGGAATTGATTGCCGTTTCCACCGTCTTCAGCATGGGCTTTGGCGAAGTAATTGCGGTCCGGAAGATCCAATGCTAGTGCAAGGCAGACCAATAGTTTGATGACAAGATCATGGCAGATGTGTTTGAACGCCTCAATCCTGTCGACCTTGTCACGCCAATAAGGCGGAAGGGCCTCTTGTCCTTCTTTACATGCGAGACAACCGGGCTTACCAGAGAACCACATGCTTGCCTTATCATCTTTTTTACGATCGCTGAGCGGCCCACTGTAGCCCACGTACTGACCATTTATGGGCCATCGCGTCTTCTGATCCTCGGGCACATCATTGAAGAAATCACGTGAGAGCTTGAACATCTCTCCAATATCTTTGGTCGGTATTGGATGGTTCTTAAGAAGCAGAAAGCCCCACGTCCGACTTGCATCGGTGATCTCTTTGGCGATGGCGAACTGACAATCCTTGTCATCAATATGCTTTATATCAATAATCGGAAATGCCATTTTGAGGCGGGAAGGTAAAAAGGAAATGGTCCTGACTAAAGAACATATGGAAAAGAAAAATGTAGAGAATGCGGAAAGGGACGACGTTGGATAGAGAGGTACGTACTTGTCCAGCACCAAGCTCGGCATATCTGACGTGCCTAAGTCTGCATGCGCATGTCCGATTGAGGTTTAGGCTCCCAGCTGAGGATTATACAAGGTAGGACCTACTTGACGGAGATCTGAGTTCCTTTCAAGACTTCAAAGCTAGGCAAGCAGTGTTTCTTGCTAGCCCACACAGTGATATTTACGATCTTCTCTACGTGGAAGGTTCGATGACAGTTTCTCTTATCCACTCTATTCAAGGAACTTCTCGTCCATGTCGGCAAGACTTTCAGAAGCAAAGATCGGACTTCCAGATCGAGGATCATTGCACGTAGTTTTGCGGCTGTCGACCTAATCTAGCCCGGCACACAGCTACTTTGAGGGCGGCTTCGCTACCGACAGAGGGTATCGTGCAAGGCCAGGGTGAGCGACATTGCATATAGTTTGTTGTGGAATGGGCTGGACAATCTCACGTTGATTCTGCTCAAGTCAATGCCATCCAAGTCCATGAGCAGCCCAGGCGAAGTGCGAGACTGTGTGAAAATCAAAGGTAGCCACCACGCATAACCACTAATTTGAGGGATAAAACACCAAGATACTGGGTCGACTGGGACGATTAGTAAATCTGGCTTCCTCTAATCGACCTTTGAAGTAGTATCAAGAACATCACACAAGGGATGGAATACCCCACGATAGTGACCCCACCGAAAAATCAGATTGAAGCGCTCGACAAGCCTCTACATTTCATCCGGTCGGTCTGTGCATGGCCATGCTTCAATGCAACATGTCCAAGTGTAGTCTCGAAGATGGAAGAGTGGCGGGGGACCGGAGATACTTCCGAAGGGGCAACGGTGTTTTCTCCGATTCCTGTCCTTTTGTGATCGCCGCTTGAAGCCCCAGAACCGCCGGAAATGCCTTAGTATACTGATAAGCTTGGGTCGAGCGTAATGTACTCCGCATAGAGCACGTACCCTTGACAGATCTCTCAGGCCTCTTTTCCTTTTTTTACGCCACCGATCTGATCCAGTTCCGATCTCCGAATGCAAGAGATACTAGCCGTGCGATCGGCATTTCTGCACCGTCTGAGCCGCTCCCTCAGCTTCAGCTGCCGTGGCTGCCTACATAGTGAAGGCTGGAGGAGTTGGAGGACGGAAGTACCTACTGCCGGCGCACTGGCCAACTTCTGTACCTCTTGTGTTAAGGAAGCAGATTTCAAGCTGTCGTCCATTGTGATGAGTTAAAGTTGTATCCGGCTTCTTCATTTCAGTGATGTTGTATGATTTGTTTCTGGGAAGGGACTAAAAGGTCAGTTTCTTGCGGCGCCTAAGATCGAACATCATTGGATATGGAAGGGTTCAGAGATTGGTATTCTAACGGAGCGCGCCACCATTGGTCTTCCCAAGCTTGATTTAGGCAAAGGCATCATCAAGTCGAGCATTATTCATGAAAAGGTGGGATTCATTAATTCTTCCATCCTCTGGACGTCCATATTTTCCTGTCTGCCTTTAGATCAATTCCAAAAGAAGCAGTTCTGCAGATAGGTTTCCACCAAGGCTGGAACGGCGCATCTCGTTGGCGTCTAGCGGGAGTGCCGCCCGCTTCGAAAGGCTGACAAGCTAAGATTACGAGAACACCTGGGGCCACTCTGGTCATTGTCGTGGAGGGACAATATCCTAAATGAAGGGTCATTCCTTACGACGATCTCCGCACGGACGCCCGACGGTGGTCAGTCGGAGTCTTCTACATCAGCATCCAAAAATGAGGCTGAGAGAGAGCAGAGAATAGAGTATTGACTAAACTTTCCGGTAGGTCGATGTCACATAGATACGCTCATGCAGGTACGGTGATATCGGGATATTTGCGTGCATACATGTTCCAGATCAAAGGTTAGATCGGAAAACCAGACCGTTGTTTGCAGACGGAAATGATAGTCTGGGCCGGCTAAGAGCAGCGGTCCAGTCAATTGTCTCCTATTTCGGTGTCTGCACATGCAAACGCCACACCCGCTCGGAAAGATGTGTCATCGTCGAGAGGGCGGAGAGCTTGCGTTGCTTGTTTCAAAGACTGGGGGAGCCTTGTCTGTTAAGGGGATTAGCCTCCGCCAAAGTCCGGCGTAGAGCCCAGTGAGCCCGTCGTAGCACCGGCAAAGGCGGGATGCTAAAAGCTGGTGAGCTGGTCGCGCTCTCATGTTGGCGTCGCGTCTTATTTCCTTTTCATCTCGTGCGATTGCGTGTCTCTTATCTTGTCGTGAATGCATGTTGGGAGCTTTGGTCGGGAATTGTCACCGTCTCTTAAGGACTGAGACTGCAGTGGTACATTGCATATTGACTGCTGAAGCAGTGCGAAGCATGCCAGTGCTGACCAGTCAGATACTGACGGTGGCGTCTGTCGCCCACACCCTCCTCTACTATAGCGCACCCATGCGCCCAAAAAGAGACGGAGTCAGGGGATGATCAGCAGGCCAAAGCCCAAGTTCCCCCCGCGTTCAGCATCACCGCATCATCAGATGACTCGGATATCTCGCTTGCGGCGTCCACCATGGCTCGCTTGACCGCATCGAGCGCTCGTCGACGCTCCCTCTCATAGGTTGCAACGTCACCGTATCCCAGGAAAGGAGATCAGATAGTGCTTTTGGTCGCTTGTGGCGGACGGACACGGATGCCCTTCCCAGCCTTGACCCAGATTGCGCGAATCTCGCAGCTTCTGAACGGCGACTGTTGTTTCCTACATGATTGGAGAGTGGAATGAGGGACGGTTGTACAAAGTGAGGGGAGTCGATGCAGTGCGGTGCATCTGGAGTGGCTCAAAGAGCACTGCCGTCTCCGTACATACTCCATACCTCCTAGTAGTTTACAGGAGGCCCCTGGCCAAATTAAGATGGAAAAGCGCCAAGCAATCAAAAGGTGAGCACGGCCAATGGCCGGCCGCAATGGTGTCCTATCTTAATGCAGGGTCTGAGTAGCTTCTGCCCTTCGACTGCAGAAGTCGAGGACAGAAGCGTTTCACGTCCTTCTTAATGCAGTGTGATTCTCTGCCTGCCGCTGTTGCTGCTTCCGCTCTTGCTCCTGGCGCTCGCTGCTGGCTCCTTCCCCGGATCTTTTTCATCCGCTCTTTCGTGCCGCAGTCTGCATCTACGGCCTGAGGCGCTTCTGCCAACTTCGCTTTGCCGCCGCCTGCTCCTCCTCGTTCGCACTGCGCCCGTCATCGTAGGGTAGTCTTATTCGTGTCTTGACTAATATTACCCTCCAACACCATTGCGCTGGCCGCCTAATTGCCCCCACAAGAGACGCGCGAGCATTTTCAGATGTGCCAATGGCCGTACCACCCTTTTGACCCACCTCTTTGGTCTTATGTCATGTGTGACACTCGGTAGTCCCTAAGCGCTGGGCGAAACGACCCTACGGTAATCCCCGGGGTTGCTGGTCTGCCCCTCAAAACCTTCAGAGCGCGACCATCGCGCATTGGTTGTCGCAAAGGACCTCTGTCACAGCTTAACTCGATCAAGGCCGTATTTTTAGAAGGCTCTTGTCGACCGCCCCTTGCTGGGCCCTTTAGCTGGCTCGATACGGGGATTGCAAAGCCATGTCTGGTCAGCGATCCCCTTCACATCTCGAATCCCTTCCTGCGAATACGGCCTCACCCTCTCCTCGTCCAGAAAGTTTCCGAACGAATTCCAACGATTCGGCCACTCCCCGTCCAGGCAAGCTCTACATCACTCGTCCCGATCCTCGAAACGCGACCCGTAGACCGATACCTAGCCCGCTTCAGGCCAGTCTGACGTCGAGCACATCCGGAGAGGACCTCCATAGTCCGGCTCTGTCTTCGGCTAGTCTTCGAAGTCCAAGTTTCGCAGTACCGGCCTCCTCACCTTCTTCACCCATCTCTCCACCCGGTTCCGCACGTGAAGCACCTCGCTCACCAAAAGAGCGCCTGGATGCGTTCTTTGCGGGAGGGCACGAAGCGTCCGTTGGCAGCGTTACGCGAGCTCAAGGTATATTGCAGACGAGGTCTACAACACAGTTGAGAAACGTATCTGCCCCGGTCTCTTCCTCACAGGATTTTGCCGCTCCCTCACTACCCGCCACCATGACAACGGTATCGCGGCCGAGCAGGCCGGACCCTCGCCCCATTTCGGCACCTCGAAATGCTTCAATCGATTCTGCAGTTTCGGCAGTATCCTCGAACGCCTCCCACTCAATGCAATCAAATGGATCACATTCGTACAAGTCGTCGCAAGACACCACCGCCTCGACCCCTCCAGATATTCACAGCATGATTGCTGCGGCTGGCTCGGCTGAGAGCCTAATACATAATCTCATCAAGGATAAGCAGGCCGCTCAAGCAAGAGATTCGCAGCTTTGGCGATTAGTTGAGAAGCAGCGGGCAATGATATTAGGGCTGAACAAAGACTTGGATCGGGCTATCAAGGACAAGGAAAAATATCGAAAAAGATTGAAGGAGCAATTGGCAGCAAATGGGGCACGCTCCGGTTCGACAGCAGACGCTTTGTCACGACGCGATGGCACTCCCTCATCGACGCTAAGTGACCAATCCCTCGTCACTGTGTCTTCGAACCAGAGCAGGGATACTATTTCCGGCATACATGCACTACACTCTGGCAGCTCCACTTTATCAAGTCCTAGCCAAAACCCCGATGTGCAGCCAGCCCCTCTATCTCTGAGACATGCCGCTGCTGTGGCCGAGGCGCAAGAAGAGGATTCGGCCAGCTCTAGCCCACCAAAAGATACCCAACATGAAAAGAGTCATCAGGAAGACGTCAAGCTGAAGAATGATTCTCAAGGGGCTAAAGCTCCTTCGAAAAATGCCGACCTCAAGCATTCCCGGGAAGACTCCTATACACCAGGACAAGACGTGATCACTACTCCAAAACGAGACGCATTTGAAGAACCTCCAACAGTATCACTCACTCAAGCTACCCCGACTTTGGGTGCTCCACCAAGTCCTCCCACTGACAGACCTACTCCTGTCATAAAAAAGGGGCCTCCAGCGCCTTTGGATCTATCTCATCCCAACCGCATTAGCAACCACCTTCACAGAACTTCCAATGACGAAAATGGGCTCGATTCTGGATCTGAGTATGATGACATTCTTGAAGTTGAGGAATTGCCGATTTTTGAAGACAGAGGTCGGCGGAAGACAAGGGAAGAGGATGATCAACAGCGGGAAGCAGTGGTGGCCGCAGAGCAAGGAGCGCACAGTCAATCAACAAAGCTGAAGAAGAAGACCAGCAAAGGCAGTAAGCCTGGCAAGAGTCAGACCGGTACCAAAAGTCCACAAACAAGCGGTTCGGATAATCCTGGTAATGAGCCGTCAGATGGGCAAGTTTCATCACCCACAGTGCCAAAATATGCTGCTATCCAACCCAATCAAGGTTCGATTGCAGCATTGCTCAGCCCTACAAGCTCGGAAGCGCCATCACAGCGGAGCAATGTTGTCTCGCCGCTCACGAGTCCTGGGCTTCCCACAAGTCCGCGGCCAGGGGATAGACCATTGAACTCTCCTACGCCCCGAATGCCACAGAGATCAATCGCTTCTCCTCCAACTTCACCACATCCTACAAACAATACAATACCTCTTTCACCCCGCGCACCTAAGCAACCGATCCCCATGCCTCCCACCTCTCCGCTATCGTCTGCTTCTCCACACCTAGCAAGAGCTGAACAATACCAGAAACAAGCTGAACAAACTTCCATCGCTGATCGTTTGAATCCGGATACCCCACAAGAGACTCCTGAGTTAGAGACGCAACAATTGGACTTTACGGAGACACCCGGGGAACAGATCTTCAGAGGGTTCATGTCAGCCAATTATCCTGGCCTGCTTATCTCTCCATCGGCTCTTTCTGCGATCAATGTGCGGGTGTATTCGTCACGCCTGAAGCCTTCAAGGGCCAGTTTCATTGCCCCCAAACCTGAAGAAGACCCTGTTTTCACGCTTGCTATCTATGCTCGTTCTGATGGACGACAGTTGTGGCGAGTCGAAAAGACTATCCTTGCTTTGCCAGCATTCGATCAGCAAATCAAGTCCACTTCTTCTTTCCAGGAAAACCTCCCTGATCGGGCTCTGTTCAATGGACATGCGCCTGCGAAGATTGATGCACGCCGGTCGGCACTCAATACCTATTTTGACAAACTGCTAGAAACGCCCTTCAGTGAGCAAGCGGCTCTGAATGTCTGTAAATTCCTCTCAACCGATGTTATTGGGGTGGAAGAGGACGACCGGCGGAGTACACTACTCCTAGACGCTTCTTCGGCAGCGACAGCCCCAACCGCACTTGCGCCCTCGACAATAAATGGTAGAGCTCGCAAGGATGGTTATCTAACAAAACGTGGCAAAAATTTTGGGGGTTGGAAAGCCAGATACTTCGTCTTGGACGGTCCACAGCTCCGCTACTTTGAGGCGCCTGGAGGTGCCCACCTTGGGTCGATCAAGCTTCCCGGCGCGCAGATTGGAAAGCAGTCGTCTCAGCAAGCAAACCAGTCCCCCAGTTCCCATGATGAGGATGTCGATAACCAGTATCGTCATGCCTTTCTGATCCTAGAACCCAAGAGAAAAGACTCGTCAAGTCTTGTTCGACATGTTCTGTGTGCGGAGAGCGACGAAGAAAGGGATTCATGGGTTGATGCTTTGATGACTTACGTTGATTATCAAGACGAAAGTCATGTTTCGAAACATGGTAAACTGCAGAAGGGCGCAAAGTCACCTACTTTCCCAAAAGAGCAATACAGCGAACGGCCTTCATCATCCAGACAACATCGACAGGGAAGCGTCTCCCGACCTTCAAATGAGTTCCGAGGCTTCCACTACGAAGATGCAGTCGCTGCTGAGGCACCAAGGATGGTTGGACCAAAAGGCACGCCTTCGCCTCCAATGCACGGTGAGTCGCCTGAGCTAGGTACGGCTCCTGCTGCACGTGAGAGCCATCTGGCAATATCAGGTCCACGTAATGGCGCTAAGATTGATGATGCTTCAGCATGGGGCAACAAGTCACAGGCTGCCAAAGATAAGGAGCCGAAGAAGCGGAGCATATTTGGGTTCCGTCAAAGAGTTTCTTCGGACTTTGCCACACTTGCTGCCAATACTCAAGGACAATCGAATGCCCAATATAATCATGTGGAGCGTCAGTACAACGGTCCAGTGCGGCCAGTCTTCGGTGCGCCACTGGCACAGGCGGTCTATTACTGTGCTCCTGACAACGTCGACGTCAATCTTCCCGCCGTGGTATATCGCTGCCTCGAGTATTTGACAGAACGAAATGCGGCAAGTGAAGAAGGCATCTTCAGACTAAGTGGATCGAACTTGGTCATCAAAGGGCTCCGTGAGCGGTTCAATACTGAAGGTGATGTGC
Organism: Viridothelium virens; assembly: GCA_010094025.1. Lineage (NCBI taxonomy): Eukaryota > Fungi > Ascomycota > Dothideomycetes > Trypetheliales > Trypetheliaceae > Viridothelium > Viridothelium virens. The sequence continues at coordinate 150,601 of ML991779.1, forward strand.
GGCTTCTGGAAGGACCGTACTACGATATTCATGCTGTGGCATCTCTTTTGAAGCTCTACTTGAGGGAACTTCCTAATTCGATCTTGACTCGCGAACTTCATTTGGAATTTCTCAAGGCACTTGGTAAGTCAATACAAACCCCCTGACAGAGAAGCTGGCACTGACGAACCCCTAGACCTTGACGAGAAGCAGAAGAAGGTAGCAGCCTGTAATGTGCTTGTCCACCGCCTACCTACTGCGAACTTGGAACTCCTGAAGGCTCTGTCATCTTATCTCTTGATAATCACCAATAATGCAGAGGTCAACAAGATGGGTGTTCGCAATGGTAAGCATGGCTCCAATTCCTACCGGGGGGAGACTCTAACTCACTATTCACCAGTCGGCATCGTCTTTGCGCCCACCCTTAACATTCCCGCCCCCCTTATTTCCCTCTTCCTCACCGACCACGACTACATATTTGGTGACGCCATCGACGAAGCCCAATCTCCGCTCAAAGAAGTTTCCGTTGAGCCTCCATCTCCTGACAGCATTCGCTCGCCACGCCGCCAAATGTTCTCGGATCTTCCCACGCCTGGTTACAATACTACATCTTTCCCACAAGATCAATACCCTGTCGCTGCTCCCGCTCCTTTATTCACCTCCCACGCGTCCGACGACCCGACCTCTCACTCTCGGTCAGGCTCTCGAACAGATACAGACGCAGCCTTGGGAAATACAGGCTTCATACCGATGCAGCCATCGTACTCGTACGACTCTGCAAACGTGCATATACAACAAAACCAACATGAAGGACATACGGGATATGGCAGTCTCAACGGTGCGCTCGCGACTGCTCCACCCGCGCTACAAGAGAAGAGTGCAGAGAGGATGAGGGCGATTGAGAAGCGGAATCGCCGAGAGAGTGGAATGCTGATGGTGAACATGATGGCGGCACAGAAGCGGGAGTCTTCCGCCGGGAGGGGGCAGAGTAGTATGAGTAGTTTGAAGAGGATGGCGGAGGGAAGCACGTTTTTCCATGAGTGAATGAATGATCTACTGCCTAATGCAACGGGGCTTGAAGAGTGGGTACAACTGAGGTGACGCCTTTGCGATCTACTATTATTTTCTAATACCTGTTTTGGAATGGGAATGTCGAATGATCTGGACTGGAAGAGCAATGACTGATTGACTTCATTGTCTGAAGATTTTTACTCTGTTTTCCATATATTTATTTTTTGTCCTTTTTGCGGTTCTTTGGATTTTGTCTGGTTTTATTCCGAAGCGAGAATACCCTTTGTGTTGGTTGGAGATTTTCATGCCTGGCATATCCACAATGGAAGTTGTTGGAGCGATTTATGGCAAAGTAGAGATTTGGTGGGATTGGATGTTTTTTTTTGGTGCGAGCATATGGACTTGTCGCGCATATGAGATGAGTAGGATCCATTGGTCCTTTTCCACATTGGATGAACCGATGGGCTGCTTCAGCATAGCATTGTAGTTTCAGATACCCTCTTGTTTCAGTATTATCGGAGTGATTAGCGTCTCCTGATACTACATGAGTCACAGTTAATGATCCTCGATGATTTAGCCGACTAAGTGGTCATGCACCTGTCTAATTGGGAGAAGTGAAGAGCGTCAAGATGTCTTCCCGACTTTCCAGACCCAAAATAAACTCGAAATTACAATTCACTCTCCGTGGAGGCGTCCGGTGTATCTTGACCTCGAATTCTGGGTTTTGCTTGGCTTCTCATGGCTGAAGCAACTTCCGTGGATTTCAATGCTTCTAGTCTTATTGATAAATCTCCGAGGTGACCCACAGCATGAAGGAGCGGAGTTTTCTTAGATGAAACTTTTCTAGTCCCTCGATTCCGAATTTTCCATTTTCATAGCAGGTGGAGTAAGCAGGTCTCGAGCAGATTGATCAAGGCGGGAAGTCATACTGGACGATCATTGTGCTAAAGTTCTTTGTCCACAGGCCTATCGTTGCGATAGATGCACCAGGATCGTGCAAGCATCCGCAGGCCAGCGCAAAAGGTTCTGCCCTATGAGACACACCGATTTGACTGCATTAGGCAGTGGTAAGGTTTCAATGTCAAAATGGTAAGCAAATGGTATTGCTTGGATGCTCATATTTCTCACATTGCATTACCTGGGAAGCCCCAGACTTAAACGCACTCTGCGACATGAGCCACTAGGTAAGCTGGGTCGAGCCTTCTCAGCCAGAGACGAATCACCACTGGAAACGTATCAATAATTGCGAGCGGTATGGCGGTATGGACTGTGGACCTCGGCTCTAAGGCAAGGTGCGGCGACTCGGATGCACGTCGACTCGCCCGAGCTAATTTGTGGCCTGAGCACTGCAAGATAAGCTTTTCGTTCCGATGAAGAATGAAATGCATCTGCGGCTAATTTAGAGTGCTGGAGTCTCCGTGGGACTGGCCGTGGTATTGGGACTGGCTGAGCTGCCACGGACGCAGCTTTGGTGTAGGTCCAAAAATGAAAGGTGCACCGAGTAGGTCTTCTAACTCTTCTAGCAACACTAAATACAAATCAAAGTCCATACATGGGGGCACTGAACTTGCGCTGGGACGAGTATCTATCTTTTAGTCAACGATAAACTTAAAGATCTGTCAAGCTGTTTGAGGTAGGTTGCAATATTCGACGCCTCCAAGATGAGGATCTCTGCGATAAACATTTTCGATCTGCTCGAAAAGTGGAACTGTTGAACCTCAGACTCAAGAACGTAGGGTATGCTGACATGGAAGATAGACACCTGCTGGTTCGCTTATTGATTCAAGCCATAGTGCAGACGGTGCATATGTCAAGCTATAAATAGCTAGGGCGGAATCGAATCCCTTGTCAAAAGAATTCTCGTTTGAGGGTCTGAGTTTACTGAGATAAATCAATCCAGAATGATGCCATCCACATGCGACCGGCTACATGGTTTGTACAAGTATAAGCGAGAAGATGCTATCGAAATCGTTCTGATAAAGTTAATCTTCGGAACAGTTCTGCAGCATGCCATGCAACCCGCCCCGATGGTCGATGTCGTGTGATAGCCACGATGCAATAAAGCCGAGGCCAATAGCTGCCAGAAAATTGAATCTCTAGTCAGGACAAGATCTGCGGGTCAATATGGAGACTGAGGGAGCTGCAACTGATCGAGAGCTGCCGGTCTACAGAGCAATCGTTTCGTTAGATCTCGACAAAAGACAGGCACCTCACTCAAGAGGTCTTAAATCAATACTTGCACGCTACCCCAAATCAACTTGGCAACTCATAGTCAGTCATGGCAACTACAGAAATTTCGCAGCAAGCTCCAGCCGGTCGTCTTGCTGACAAGGTCGCCATCATCACGGGCGCATCATCTGGTCTTGGCCGAGCCATTGCACTGGCTTATTCTCGTGAGGGCGCGAAGGTTGTCTGCGCTGATTTACGAGAAGATGCTCGTTCTCAGATCAAGACCGAGACGATGATATCTACAGTGCAACTGTTACAGAAGGAGGCAGGGAAAGATCGCGTCATTTTTTGCAAGACTGATGTCAGCAAAGCCGAGGAGATAGAGGCCTTGGTGGAAAAGGCTGTAGAAACTTTTGGACGTCTGGATGTGTAATAAGACAACTCTTCTTTTCAAGGAAAGCCGGATCTTACTAACTGTCCGCAGCATGGTTAACAATGCCGGAATCGCGCCTGAGCCAACATTCATGCACAGAGCGACGGAGGAACAGTGGGATCTCGTGATGAACGTCAACGCCCGCTCGGTATTCCTAGGCTGCAAATACGCAATCTCTCAAATGTTGAAGCAGCTACCGCACTCAAGCGGCGACCGTGGATGGATCGTAAACATGTCATCATGCGCTGGAATAGTCGGTCTGCCCAGGACACGTAAGTTGGGCCTTGATTCGATTGATTATAGACCCACTTCTTGAGATCGGACTAATTTGTCGGTGCTGTAGCAACTTACTCTGCCGCAAAGGGTGCTGTGGTTTCAATGACAAGACAAGTAGCAGTAGACTACGCAAGGCATCGAATTCATTGCAATGTACTGTGCCCAGGCTGTGAGTAACATAGCAATCCCGATCAAATGATTCTGGATCAGTCATTAATTGAAATAGATACACAAACGGCCATACTCGCAGACACATTCTCACAACTCCCTGCCGGGTCATCCGTAGCTCTCGGAGCTATGCATCCCTTCAAAGGTCTCGGTTCCGCTGAGGACATAGCTGGTCCGGCCGTCTTCTTGGCCAGTAAAGATGCACAATGGGCCACAGGAGTAGTGATGCCAATCGATGGCGGCTATAGTGCACAGTAGGCCGACCACAAAATGTGAATTGAGCATTTGGTTTTGCATGTAACCAAATTTTTGCACGTGTCCCTGTTATCTGGATAGAGTAGACCGTTCATTGATGCGCATTTCTCATTCAACGCTGGCCATATATGCGTGTGGATTCGGCTAAGCATGGATGTTAGATCATTCGACCAATGCTATCCTTACAGCAAGTCAATCCTTAACAATTGCTTCATATTGCGCAAGATCCTCCATATCACGGGCGTAGGAAAGGAATTTTAGAGCAGAGTTCTTTTGGCGCTTTGACCAGCTGAGGAAGATTGGCCTCTATGCCTCACGACAAACTCAACCGTCTAAAATTCGAACACTGTCGATATCCAATGTTTCGTTCTGTTTGCAATTGAATGCTAAATGGTTCAATGTCGCAAGCTGCGTAGACCTTGATATGCAATCAATAAGGTAGGAGTTAAGAAGTTCTGATAACCCAATTGCGGACGAGACCGGACAAGCAGCAGGGTGGTGAAGTGCGTCACACCACATATGCTAAGAGTCAGAGCTATCAAATTTCTTACCATGAAAAGACGTTTCTCTTCCTTCCACCCATCGATTTGCTTGCTATTCGTGCTACGCAAATGGCGCTGAACGACCTGCTTGTGAGCCTTGTAGATGCGATTCCTGCACTTCCAATTTTCACTCTCATCTCTGCCCAGCTTCTACTCCTCATATTTACGATCGGAATCTATACAATCTATTTTCATCCCCTCTCCCACATCCCTGGTCCCCTCATTTCTAAGCTTACCTCCCTCTGGATCTACTACCACAGCTACATTGGCGACGAGCCAGCCCTGATCGATCGTCTTCACCAAATTTACGGGCCCATCGTCCGGGTCTGCCCCAATGAAGTCGACATCTCGGACGGCAATGCACTGAACCCAATTTACGTTTCCGCCGGCGGCTTTGGCAAAGCCCCCTGCTACGCCAACTACGACATTGACGCCCACCCGACCATCTTCTCTGCGCTGAACCTTGCGCACCGCTCCCCGCGGGCAAAAGCTGTGTTGCCGTTGTTTGCGCCTGCGAGCATCCGCGCGAGCACGGATGTGTTGGAGGAATGTGTGGAGCGTTTCGTTGAGCGATTAAAGCTGGAGGCGCGGTCAGGGAAACCGGTGAATGTGCTAAATTTGAGTCGGAGTTTGGCGCTGGACGTGGTATCGGCGTACCTCTTCAGTGAGAGCTATGGAGGGGTGAAGGAGGCGGGCGAAGAGTTGAGTGCGAGTCGGTTTGTGGATGCATTTGTCGCGGTGGGAAGGTTCTTCTATTTGCCTACGTGGGCCTTTGTGGTTGCAGAAGCGATAACAGCAAGGCTGTATCCGAGTACGAATAAGGTTGCTGACGTGAGCATAGCGCGGGTAGAAGGGTTCGTGGGAAAGTTAGTGGAAGAGGCGGTTCAGGGAGAAAGGAAGGGGTCCTATCAAGAGAGAATGTTGAAAGCGGGTGTTGCGAAGGACGAGGTAGAATCGCAATGTAAGGACGTGATATTCGCTGGGACGGACTCAACCGGGATGAACTTAGGGACGATATGTTGGAGTCTAGTGCAGAATCCAGAACAGTTCGTTCACCTCTACCCGGTCCACTTTGCTCTAGAGAAAGGCTAACTCGGTAAAGATACGAGAAACTACGCAGAGAAATACTAGAAGCTAAAGAAGCCACCCCAGATGCCGACCCTCAGACTCTACCCTATCTCCGCGCAGTTGTGAAGGAGGGTCTCCGCGTGTCGATGGCAAATCCGACCCGTCTTCCCCGTATTGTCCCGTCAACCGGCTGGACCTTCAAACATGTCTTCCTTCCTCCAGGGACTATTGTTTCCTGCCAAATGTATAGCCTCCATTTCAACCCCACCATTTTTCCACAGCCATCCAAGTTCCAGCCTGAAAGGTGGCTAGACCCAAGTGCGGAAATGCTGAGGGATCATATACCGTTCGGGATCGGCACGCGTCAGTGCATTGCACGCAATCTTGCCAGTGCTAACTTGTTCATGAGTGTGCAAAAAATTGTGGAGGACGACTGCCTTAGGGGTGCTAGCGTGACACGAAGTAGTATAGAAAGGCTATATTGGTTCAATTCAAAGGCCAGTGAGGGGAAGATTGAGTTGGTTTGGTGAAAGGTCATGACGGATGTACAAATTGAATAGCTCAATGTGATCACCTCGCAATAAATAAGATCCGCTTAGGTATATTCAGCTAGAGGAGAAGAAGAAATCGGTATAGCCCCCGGTCTGTAAGGCGCTGAAAGTGAAAACTCACAGTGGGCGAAAAAATACATGCTTTACATCAGAACCGCATATACGCAAACATGACCCCTTTTTACGTCGACCAGGAATCGCAGGCTGAGCTAGCTGACACTCGATGCTGGCGGAGATGCTGTCACTAGACTCAGCCAACCGGCGATATCTACCTAAGGTCTACGGGATAGAGGTAGCACAGTAGGTACAGACTGATACGATCACTCAATTCAGAACTTCGTCGGCGGAGGTTTCGGAGCGGTCTCGGTGGTTGGATCACTGGCCTAGCCACAGTTAGCCACCTGTGGCTGACACCTCTCGGACGCGCATCGTCGTGACAGCCTGAAGCTGCAATAACTGTCCCTTCAACTGCCTTCGCCCGTGAACTTCTTCTCATTTCCCTGCAGACTCTCCACTTGACAGATCAATCAGGTCTGCTTGTCCCGCCATGGTAAGTTCAGAACTTATCGTATTATCTCAAAAGTCCTTGCAAAGCCCCTTGTCTTTCTTGAAGGCTGACTAGAGCTTCCGGTTAGACGTCGATTGGCACAGGCTATGATCTTTCCAATTCAGTCTTCTCTCCGGATGGCCGAAACTTTCAGGTTGAGTACGCAGTCAAAGCAGTCGAGAATGGAGGGACAGCCATAGGCATAAGATGCAAGGATGGAGTCGTGCTCGCTCTCGAGAAGCTCATCCACAGTCGATTACTCAAAAAGGATGCGAACAAGCGAATAGCGACAGTCGACCGCAAAGTGGGTGTCGTTTCTGCCGGACTACTACCCGATGGCCGCCATTTCGTATCCCGCGCACGAGATGAGGCTGCACAATGGCGAAGCATCTACAAATCACCGATACCTACATCGTCCCTTGCTGATCGTATGGGAGGTTATGTCCAAGCTTATACACTCTACTCAAGCGTGCGACCCTTCGGTGTGACCGCCATTGTCGGTGGATGGGACTCTGAAGCAGAGCTTGGAGTGGATGGCCAAGTCGGCTCAGGACCAAAAGTTGGTGCAGGAGGCAAGCGAGAAGGCGCAAAATCTGGAGGCCCGTATCTATATATGATCGAACCGAGTGGACTATACTGGGTAAGTTCTATTTGTTTGGACGAGTATGCTTTTCTATGCGCCTAACGTTATCAGGGCTATTATGGCGCGGCTACGGGAAAGGGCAGACAGGCTGCAAAGGCTGAGCTTGAGAAGCTTAACCTTGCGGACGGGGAGATATCGCTTGAGCAGGGCGTTAAGGAGGCGGCTCGCATCATTTATGTCGCGCACGAGGACAGCAAGGATAAGGAATTTGAGCTTGAGATGACCTGGGTCAGCTCACTGGAGGGACCAACAAAGGGACATCACCAGGAGGTACCGAAGGCGCTAAGGGAAGAGGCCGAGAGGTTGGCCAAGAAATCTTTGGAACCGGAGGATGAAGAAGAAGAAGCAAGGGTAGAGGGAGGTGATAGAATGGAAGAGTAGTACTCACCTGTGCCAAGGGTGCTGTGAGTACTGCATGTCAACATACAAGGACGCCAAACCCGGCCGACCCGTATACTGTACTAATAGCGAATATTGCAAACAACTACATCGGCCGATGGCTTCATCTTGGGGGTTTGCAGAAAAGACTTCCCCATGTGCATGCTACTCTCTTCCCATCCTTTCACTCCGCAACGAATCCAAAAATGAGATCGAAGGCATAGACTAATAATTCCACCTGACGTCCGTCTAGACTCTCTCATCTAAGATATTGCTAACTGTAACTCGCGGAATGGCCGTTATGTACAGACAAACGTATATAAGATGTAGTGTAAGAGAAGCAAAATTAAGGGGTTCATCGAGATTGAGGATACGTAAACTACCTACCTAGAGTAGTAGTATGACCTCGAAAAATCCCCGAAAGTCTTTGCGACCCAGCAGTATTTTGGTGAACTCGAGTCAATAGATTACACCTGCATATAAATTTACCTTACTAGACCCTTACCTTACTTATTAGGTTCCAATCCAGACGGGTACGGACCGAAGCCGTACCTGCATTTTGAGATTAGCGAAGGATCAAAGGCCATCGTCTCAAGGTACGGTAACGTCATCAAGCGTTTGCCTTACTCTCATATTTCTGAAGTGAAGAACTCTAGGTTGCCACCACGACGCACACATCACTGCCTAGCCATAACACCACATGTTGCTGAATAATACGGCGCGTAGCATAGCGTGATCGAGCACCATCAACAATGTGCAATGTAAAGTTCTTCGTCACTTCTCAGTCCGACTTCTCTTTTGTTCTTGTCAGGCCAATCTCGACGTCAGGTTCATCTCCTCCACGACCATGGCATCGACACAACAATCTCCAGAAGCCAGAGAGCTCTCTCTTGTGGGCAAAGTGGAGTTGAGAATCGCCTTGGCAAATACAGATACCCAGTTACAAGACCTCCTGAATACCTACCTTGCTCCGTTACTCCTCAAACTCGCATCGGAGCATCGTGCGGTACGGGATAAAGTCATCACTATTTGCCACCACATCAAGAGTCGGATCCAACCACCTTCTATCAAGCTTCCAGTTTCGGCGCTATTGAAGCAGTTCAAAGAACACTCGCATAAGCCACTTGTCCGCCAGTTTGATCTGCAGTACATTCAGCAAGGTCTTTCACGGCTATCGAGATCCGAACAAGTCGATCTGTTGCCCGACTTAATTCACGGCATCGCGAGAACCTCAACATCATCTCTAGAACATGCATCGCAGATTTTCTTCCTGCTCTTACGGGTAATGACACAATATGATCTACCTCCGAGGGAATCGAACCAGGATCGAGAGCTACAAAGCCAACTTCAAGTTGCTGAGGAAGATGCAGATTTCCTCAGACGCCGTTTCGGTGATCTTATCCTTTTCAATCCAACACCCACCAAGAGTGTCCCAGGCCTTACTGCGGACGAATATAAATTTCTAGATTCCGAAGAAAGGCCTCAAACTTGGGATCAAAAGTCTGGAGGAGGGCTTAATCTCGCAGAAACGAAGTACATGATCTGCCAATGGCTTACGAGCGATATCTTCACCCATGATCAACGCCTCGTACCGGCCTTATTCGCCTCCGCAGACGCCAACCCGCGAGTATCAGAGCTCGGAGATGACCTATTGAAACGAACGCTTCCAAATATCAACCTCGAGGATGAGGCGCTCATCAATGTACTTTTTGGCTTTTATTTTGGTGGTCCAGTGACCTCGCCAGCGCGCGCCCCATTACGAATCAAAATCTTGACTCTCATCAGTAAGTCTCTCCTCAGTACTACTTTTGCCGATAAGATCGTGCAATTGGTCGAGGACGGACTTCTGAGCGAACAAGTCGAGAGGATCATGGTGCGTGGTCGAGAGACTACGAAGATGCGAACCGCAATTTTCAGCTACATCAATTTCGTCGCGCGACAAGGCACTGGTTCCAGTACGCGAGCGGTAGCACATAAGCTAGTGTATGCTCTCAAAGACTTCATCGAAACCCAAGGGTGGCCTGTCGCTAACCCCGGAGAGGATTGTGCACTTCGAGGTCTTGGTTACGAGATCATAGGATTGTTTCTAAAGGCCGGTCCTCCCGAGCTATTGCAGGAGGAGAATCTCGAGTTACTCCGCTGGCTGTTCCGATCTCTACGAGAGGATAACTCGGGAAACAGTACGTCCGTGAGCCTGGAAGAGACATTGTCTACCCTTATGGGTGCTTTCAGCCACGTTGAAGATCGAGACGTTGAAGATAGTCTACGACAGTTTCTTCTCGAGCAAATGAACGACCTCGATCAGTCAGATAATGCCGCCGCAAGATTAGGCAAGCCTTCTTTCAGTCGAAGCACACGTTACATCACCGTTCGTTTTGCCAATCGATGCCTCCCATATCATGATGTCGTCGCTCGATGGGTCGATGTTCTTGCTCTTGAGCATGGCAGCCAGGAGAGACATGAAGTCATCGAAGAAGCAAAGAAAGGCCTAGACCCTTATTGGCACCTAATGAACCAAAGCTGGGACGAGCGTTCGAATAGATCGGGTGATGTGAACCAGCCTCAAGAATTAAGATTCCCCGACTTTTCAAGTACTGCATCCTTCTTTCTGGGACTCGTTGATCATCAAAACCTTCCAGCTGCTGATTGCTACCAAGAAAGTCCTGGTTCCGCTGCCGCACTACAAGGACGTCAACCAGCCGCGTGTTCAGCGGCTGTGAGATTTTGCCGACAGATGCTGGTTGTGGAAGCAATGACTGCGTCCGAGGAGCCCAACATCAGCATTAACGCGGACTGGGAGCGTAAAGTGGACTTGACCGTTGCAACCAGCGGAGCTGCAAGATTGGCCATTTTAAAGGCTCTGCGAGTTGCCGAGGAGAGCGAATCTAAGAACCACCATCCAGTATTGGAGCTTCTCAAGGCCTCGTCTCAATGTTTCCAGAAATTCGAGGGTAGCTCACCGGGTTTCGCAGATTGTCGTCGACAGTGTGGAGAGATCTTCATCGAGCTATGCTCTTTAGGCTCGAATGCCTTTCTTTCTCCCATCATTTCTGTTGCATTAAACTTAGAGAGGCAGACAGAGGCAAACGATCCACAAACGCGGGCACTAGCAGCCCAGGCATTTGGGATTCTGGCCACGCATGAACGGAGTCATTGGTCCCGAGTTTTTGACGTTCTTCACGGTCTCCAGAAAACATGCCAGATAAGCAGCACAGCAGTTGGAGCACAAGTCAATAAGATCCATGGAGCTCTCCTTGCGCTCGGCTTTTTCTTCAGTCGTCTGTCGTTTCGCCGCGGCGAGGCTCATGAGGAAAACTGGTTTCAACAAAATTTTGATCAATTTCTCAAGGTCCTCTTCGCAATTGTGCAAAAGTCGAAGGACGCACTGCTACTAGATGCCACTTTTACCGCTCTTGACCAAGTTGCTTTGTTTCATGCTATTACGCCGGAGATGATCTCGAAATACGTCAGTCTTGAAGAACTGGTTCTGAAGGTTGCAAACACCGCCAAATCAGGGAACGAGAAAGCAATCGCCTGTTTAGCTCATCTTGCAATGGTGATTGAAGGTAAGGACGAAAGTGAGAAGGCGTACGTGAAGAGCATCGAGGAATCCTTGCATGACCTGCATGAAATCAAACAGACAGAAAGTCAATTCGCCGTAGGAGAAGCTTTGAGTTGTCTGGCTTGTGGGTGGGACTCCAAGGCTCTGGCAACGAAGATCGACGTGGAAGCAAGCGTTCCAGAAATTTCGAAACGCTATCAGTCGGCACTGCCGCAAATCATTGATAGGACGCTTGAGGACTGCCGCCAGACTAAACCTTCATTGAAGAAGGCGGCTGTGATCTGGCTGCTATGTTTGATCCAGTACTGCGGGCATCGGACAGAAGTTCAAGAACGCCTTCCAGCTTGCCAGGGAGCTTTTAAGCGCTGCCTGTCCGACCGCGATACGTTGGTCCAAGAATCCGCCTCTCGAGGTCTCGGTTTGGTCTATGAACATGGCGATCGTCAATTGAAAGATGACCTCGTCCGAGATCTTGTCGGTTCCTTTTCGAGCGACAAGGCCCAGACTTCAGGAACGGTCACCGAAGACACCCAATTGTTTGAAGCTGGTGCACTTCCTACCGGCGACGGCAATAGCATCACAACGTATAAGGATATTATGAACCTCGCTGCAGAGGTTGGTGACTCTAGTCTCGTCTACCGCTTCATGTCCCTAGCCTCGAATAATGCGATATGGTCGACGAGGGCGGCCTTTGGGCGCTTTGGTCTAAGCAACGTCCTCTCGGATTCCAGTGTTGATGGGTACCTAGCCGAGAATCCCAAGCTCTTTCCCAAGTTGTTTCGCTACCGCTTTGACCCGAACACCAACGTCCAGAGATCAATGAATGACATCTGGCATGCCCTCGTAAAGAATCCGACGGCGACTATTGATCATCATTTTGACGCCATGATGGAGGATTTGCTCCAAAGCATTCTTGGGAGAGAATGGCGAGCACGTCAAGCCTCGTGTGACGCAATCGCGGATCTCATTCAAGCTCGTCCCGCCGAAAAATACGAGAAGTATCTCGGACGTGTCTGGACTCTCTGTTTCAAGGTAATGGACGACATTAAAGATTCCGTCAGAGTTGCGGCCGCTGGTCTTGCTCGCACCTTGACTGGCATTCTCACCCGTGGTCTGGAATCAAGCGCCTCTTCAGACAAGACCGTCGCGACTCTCAAGGACGTCTTGCCTTTCCTACTGTCCACTCAAGGTCTCGAGTCCTCCGCAGAAGACATCCGAATCTTTGCTCTCCACGCCCTCCTTGAGATTATCAAAAGGGCTAGCGCTCCTACCCTACGTCCTTTCATTCCCGAGTTGGTGGAGAAGATATTAGGGCTTCTCAGCACCATGGAGCCTGAAGCAGTCAATTATGTTCACATGAATGCCCAACGATATAACCTCACAGAGCAAAGGATCGATGATATGCGTCTGGCTAGCGTCCGCGCCAGCCCGCTTATGGAAGCCGTCGAGCGCTGCCTGGACCTTCTCGACGATGCAACGATGAAAGCGCTCGTCCCGAAGATAGAATCAGCAATGAAGACCGCCGTTGGTATGCCAAGCAAAGCTGGTTGCAGCAGGATCTTAGTATCCCTAAGCACGCGACACAGCTTTGTGTTCCGCCCCCATTCAGATCACTTCTTAAACCTTGTCCAGAAGCTCATAATGGATCGAAACGAGACGGTCAGCTTGAGCTACGCAGCTAGTGGCGGGTACGTGGCGCGAGGTGCGAGTGACAAGGCTGTGATTCAGCTTGCTACATTCCTGAAGCAGAAGCTGTACTTCGGTTCTGGGGACGATCGCTCCAGACTAATCGCTGGTGAGCTCGTGCAGGCTGTGGCCAAACATGCATCTGATCGATTCAACAGTTTCGCTTCAGAATTTGTGCCATTCGTCTTCTTCGCAAAGCACGACAGCAATGATGCGATAAAGGACGTCTTCAGAGAAATCTGGGGTGAGCACGTTGGCGGCTCGAGAACGGTGTCATTGCACTTAAAGGAGATTCTCGGACTGGCTGCAGAGCATCTAGGGTCCTCAAGGTGGGTTCTGAAACATGCGGCGTCTCGAACAATAGCGGATGTAGTAGATGCAATCACTGGGAACGTTGGACAGAGCATGAGTACTTCAGAGGCAGAGACTCTGTGGGAGCCACTCTGCACCGCTCTAAGCGGGAAGACATGGGAGGGAAAGGAAGTGGTGTTAGAAGCTTTTGCGACGTTTGTGCAGAAAGGCCCGGGAGAGTTTCTATCAAAGAACAACGTCGCAGACGAGGTCAAAAAGATCGCTATGAGAGAAGCAAAGCGGCAGAACGAAGCTTACCGGCCCCATGCATATGCAGCTCTCGGTCGAGTTGCGGCAGCCCGGAAGGACCAAGACTTTGCGGTCGTTGATATCATAGGGTCTGTTATTGATCAACTCACGAACCCAGACGAGGATGCCATGGACATCGACTCCGGGAAGGGTTCTCAAAAAGACACGCTAAGGGATCTGACATTGGAAAATGCCATCGAGGCCCTGGCTCCTGGTGTCAACTTACAGGGCGAAGGAGCTTACGAATTTCTCGACATTGTGGGGAAAACAGAAAACCTCAAACCTGTACCTACGACCATCTCTTCGGCAGTCTTCACGGCCAGTCGCGACCTCCTCAAGAGATCTCTGACCGAGAAAGTCAAATTGGGTTTCCAGGCGATTGCAAGGTTTGCGGATACACTCTTCGAGCCAGTTGACGGACCTGAACAGCTCCGTAAGGTGCGAGCAGGTGCCATTCTGGAGCTCAGTAAGGTAGAGATGGAGGCTGACGCGAAGAGTGAAATGATGGAGAAAGTCACGAAAGAGATTGAGAAAGAAGTTTCTCCTGCTGTAAAGCAGGAGCTAGAGCAGGCGAGGTTGAATCTCTGAAAGATTGTATTCTAGTAAAATGATGTCTGGGCAATCCCCAGTCGAATTCTCAAGTGAGCACTGCGTTGTGAATATGAAACCATTCTTGCTTGTCACCGAATTCGCGTGAACTCATCATACCCGATTCAAAACAGGGCCTATTCCATCGAAAGTGACCTCATGTGTCTTTGGTTGTACTTTTGCGTCTGCGACTATCCGTGGGCGGATCAAGAAAATGTTGCATTTGCTTTTCTATTTCGAAGCGTGACGATTGTTGAATACCTTATGAGGTGGGACTATAAGATTGGGTGACGCCTGCCCGTGCATGCAAACGCTGCGTCATCGGAGCAAACGCCGGCGTCTCTGTACAAACCCCAGATCAACTCTGACCAAACTGTCTTATTGTGTCTCTCATCCTTTAAGACCTACTTCACTATCCGGGCCTATCGCTCGTCTTCCTCAATTACAATACTCCCTTCAGACTCGGAACAGGCTTAGGCTAAAGCTTCCCTGCACACTCGCTGACTCCAAGGAGAGGCAGCCACGCCACACGTAATCCCTGCGAAGCATGTCCACATCCTTCTAAAAATTGAGGATACCACGCGTCAACCGTCGCTGCCATTTGCGGAGCTGTTCGATCAGTCACCTAGCTCTGAAACTATCTATTTCCATTCATCAACATTCGCTACCGTCCCGTGGTCTGGCTTGTATCGCTTGATTGGTACTGATCTAGTGACGACTTCATCCCACTTTCTTTTGGCCTTGCGCCACTCCTCCTGGGGACTCCGTCTGTCCCGCAAAAAATTATCACAATGGTATCGGCTGAAGCTATCGATCAGTTCGTTGAGCTCACTGCTGCCGATCGTCAAAAAGCATCACAATACCTTTCTGTTTCCGATGATAACCTCGAACAAGCAGTCCAGTTATTCTTTGAGACTGGTGGAATCGACCTGGGTACTCAGACAGCGGCAGCACCGCCTTCTCAACATGGACCGAGCAATCCAATTCCAGTTGACTCCGACTCCGACGATGTACAGATGAGCGACGGCCCCCACTCTCAAGCACAACAAGCTCCTGTGGCCTCATATGAAGATGATGAAGCTATGGCGCGCCGGTTACAAGAGGAGGCATACGGTGCGGGAGCATCAAGCGGTGGAAATGTGGATGAGGAGGGAGTACGAGCACCCATAGGCAGAACGACAGAAACGCTAGTTGGTGGACCGGCAGATTGGAGAAGCGATCCCGATGAAATGCGGGCTGCCATCGCAGAGCAGATGATGACTCGGCAACAGCGGCGCGGTGCTGGCAGGCCGTCAATATTTAATCAGCAGCCGTCGGTCTGGGAGAACAGGGAAGAAATGCCAAATCCTCGCGTACCCATTGACACCACCGGCGGCTCAACCTTACCAGCGTCGAAAGCAAATATGTTGGCTGAAATGTACCGTCCGCCATTTGATATCATGTCACGCGTCTCTTGGGATGCTGCTCGCGACGAAGGCAAAGAATCGCTGAAGTGGCTTTTAGTCAATGTACAAGACCAGTCTATCTTTGACTGCCAACTTCTAAATCGGGACATCTGGAAGAACAGCGAGATCAAGGAGACGATTAAGGAGCACTTCATCTTCTTACAATATTCCAAAGATGACATGCGCGGTGACAAGTACATGCAATACTACTTCCACAATCGAGATAGCGAAGAGGCATATCCACACATTGCAATCGTCGATCCACGCACTGGGGAGCAGGTGAAGGTGTGGTCTGGTCCTCCTGTTCCCAAACCTCTGGATTTTCTTGGCCAACTACATGAATTTCTCGATCGGTACAGTCTCAAGGCGAATGCTCGGAACCCAGTTGCAACGAAAAAGCCGGAGAAGAAGCAAAAAGACGTGGCTAACATGACGGAGGAAGAGATGCTACAAATGGCCATGCAAAATAGCCTTGCTCACAATCCTAACGGAGGGCCACGCGACGATGATCCCGATGCCCTCACCAAGGCAGATGGCAAAGGCATAGCCAAAGGCAAAGGTAAAGGCAAAGAGATTGTCAGAGACTCGCTGGACACGGCAGATATGGGCGCAACCGCTCCTTCAACCACCAACGGTGTGAACCCAAGCGTACCTGTTGCCGATACTCCTCCACCAGTCACATCACCGTTCGCCGCAATCTCCTCGTTGCATCCGCACACGGAACCACCGGCAGATCCTCAAACGACTACACGTATCCAATTTCGCTCATCCGGTTCACGAATCATCCGCCGTTTTCTGCTCGTAGACCCAGTCGAGCGTCTGTATGAATGGCTCAAAGCCACTCCGTGGGAAGGGAAAGCTGGGTTAGACTTCGAATTGAGCTTCATGGGTAAGAATCTGATGGAGGAGGCACAGACGGGTAGGACGGTAGAAGAAGCTGGCCTCAAGAACGGGACGGTGATGGTAGAGTTCTCCGAGAATGAGTAGAGGAAGGCGTTCTAGATAGATGCATGCATGACTACTGGCGTTCAAGGTTTTGGGGCATGATAAGTGGTGTGATGGGAGGCGTCATGAATTTGCTCGCTCGCTTACGTAGAGTAGCACGAGCATTTAGCATTGGTTCGTGCAGCAGGTAGCTCCAGTCATTAAACATGACGGGCGGTTTAGAATGGGATGCTGACGCAGCAAGATACACACAATTCTATCTTCTCTTTGCAACATGGCGTTTCAATCAAGGGGAGCCACATTGTGGCGGTGCGGGTATAGATTGAAGCCACCCCACCAGCCTACGGTGCAGGTGCCTACCTATCTTAGGCAGCTCCCTGCATGCGTCACACTTACTCTTTCTTCAGATTCGCCTGGATGCGCTCGTGCAGAACGGGATGTTTGCTACACAGTCAGGAGACGTCTGAGACAGTCCATCATCCGGATAGCTGTCGATCAGATCATCGCGCTGAACACAAGCGCGCATACTCTGTACCCAGCTGCAGGATGAAATGCACCAAATGGATGGATAATGACCCAGTCAGCCATACGACAAATGGTCCTTTGTTGATGATGTGTTGCCAGCTCCACGCCCAGACTAAATCCATCCCGTCGGCTTTCTATTGGCTTGAATCGGCTGCTGTCGGAGCCGCTAGGGTTCTGCTGGTTCTGCTGGGCGTTATATTGTTTCAAAGTGAGATCTCCACGATCTCTTCGCGCCGCCGTCGACGCGGGTCCTGGCTCATCTCTCCATTCCCTGGATTATTGCTGCCCACTCATACGAAAAGAGACGCCCCCGTCATAGGCCTTCGCCCGCTTTTGTAGACAGCTTTGAACGAGCTTCTCTTTTAAGCCAAGATTCTTGGTCTCTCCTGGATCCAGTTCTAGAGCTGTTAAATTGCCAGCAGCTCCTTGGCTTCCGTTACCTACTGGTTTGGAAGGATCGCAAGCCTACCCTCACAAAGGACAAAAGGACCAAGGAATTTTCTGGACCCTCTGAACCAGATACTAAGGACAAGTCGATAGACACAAACCGTGCCATCGTCTTTTCGGGTCCGAGTCTGCTTCTCCTCGAGAATTTTCTACCTGCTTATTGCTCATTCCCTCAAAGATCCTCCCCCCTTGTCCTGCCACGTACTCTGCACTATCGTCAATGAACACTTCCTCAACGCCAGTCCTCGTTCACCACTGTATTTCCTGTGCCTTCGATACCCCGATTCCCTATTCTGCTTTTGTCTTTTCGCAAAATAATCGCTGTACTCACGTACGTCTATCGCGTTTCTGAAACCATAGCCACTGATCGATTACGTCATAGTGTGGTGCAACCTATCAAGGCATCAATATCAGGAACGACAACGAAAAGAAGATGCAGGAAGACCTTGCAGGTCTATTTTCGCGAAACTTGACTCTGAGCGCTCCACCTCCTCCGAGTCAAGTATCTCAATTTCAACCGCCTGCGCAACCGCCATCGGATCAACAGCAAGCATTAAGACAGGACGCTCACCCTACAACGATTTCCTTAGCTGACATTCAGCGCCAACCCATCACATATGCATCAACACACTACACGCACTCTGCTCATGCTGTTCCGCGTGCTCATTCCGAACCTCGCACTCCAAATTTGGAAAGAATCGAGGTTTTCGATACGCTAACGCGAAACTCCATCGACCCCCAATCCCTTCATCCATCCCAACTACATCTATATGCCAATGCAGATGCAGACCAAAAACTCCGTCTGCTCGAGCTATGGCGTATCAGTCCTCCAAACTACGGGCGAGACATAGAAGGGCCGAGCGGCACCTGGTATGGCACCAGCCTGCACCAAGAAGAGCAAATGGCGCGCATACGTTATGAGCATCTCATGGAAGAGCGCAGCATGGTCGGCCACGCCAACCGCCCCGACGAGACCCTTGGACTTTCACGAAACGGATTTGAGCAATCCGGCTATGAGCTACTTGCGCAAAGAGACTATGATCACTCTGAAGGTAGTGCAGCTATGCCGCTTCAGGATTTGACGAGCTCGTACAACCGAGCCATTGACCCGGCGGGACATTACAATATTGGTGGAATGCCGGAGAAGGGAAGCGCGGCGGAGGATATGGAGAATCAGTATGGGATGTGGGCGGAGGTTAGAGAAATCCCGTCTGTAGCGCATGGTTCTGGAAATGGAGGTATGGACGACGAGATGGTGATGTGAAGAGCGACGGCACCGCGGGCCATTCTGTGATTTGGACCTCATTGGCTGAAGTTGAACGTTTGATATCTTTCGTTTGGAGGAATGGTATGTTCAAGAGGAAGTCACGGTTTTCCCGGATGCTAGTCCGCAAAGTCCTGAACACCTACGCCATCGATCGACTTTTCTTCTTAGTAGGCCATCCGGAGTTGGGGGTCTTTCTACCACTCACTAGATTCCCTTTCATGGTTTTACTGTTTGGGGCTGTACATAGAAACGTTCAGTTCACAAGATACCCAGAGCTCAGATAGCAAGATTTCCGTACATCAAATCATTCAGACTTTAGCTCTCCGCGATCTCTTCTTTCAAAATATGAGGACCAGGAATTGTTGCAATATTGCATCTTGAGCTTCATGAGCGGACAGCCCAAGATTGTCAGGCGGTCCTGAGCGAACGTGATATATCCACGAGCGACAAAATATCAGAAACGAGCCTAGAGAACGGCAGGAGAAGATTGCAGCATCGGAGCAAGAGCAATGTCAAAAATGATTTTTGACTGGCTTCGTATAGTGATGAGAGAGGAGAGGGGGTTTTGGTGAGTAAGTGGATGGAGCGGACAACAACAATAGACAACTTGGAAGGGTAGGCTTGTGAAAAGACCTTTTCCAAGGCGGATACTAGAGTTGATTTTTTCTCGGAACGACTGTGATAGACGGTGGGAAGGGGAGACTTACAGGTGGAAGGAGTGTAGTCGCCATAGCGTCGTCGTAACTTTCGATATGAGCATGCAAATCCGTACACTTACATACTAGTTTGTGAGCACATGGGTTATGAGGTTCATGAGCACCTTCAGATCGAAAGTTTTGGCACAAGATAGACGATGCCTAGATATTCTGTTTAGTCATGCTCGCTCGTAGCACTCACGAAGATACTGAGTTCCCAAGAGCTCCGGTTGTGCCTAATACGGAAAATTGGAGCGAACAA
Source organism: Viridothelium virens (assembly GCA_010094025.1). Lineage (NCBI taxonomy): Eukaryota > Fungi > Ascomycota > Dothideomycetes > Trypetheliales > Trypetheliaceae > Viridothelium > Viridothelium virens. The sequence goes on from ML991779.1 coordinate 170,643, forward strand.
ACACTGCTGTTGGATCGCCCAAAAAGCGCATGAATTGGGTATTCTGGATATTTGTTTTCGCTGGAATGTACAAGATGCACGTGTGTCGAGTCAAGTTCGATGATACAGCATCTATGTAGAGCTGTCAAGATTCGCTTCGAACGCAGCAATCACTAGGAAAAAAGCGTTTAGTCAATCCTGTCCTCGTCATCTCTCCGATGGATGTCCCCTAGCAAGACATCATCCGGTGCTGGCCCACGATTGTTCCGTACTGTACAGAATTTAGTGAAGTCTCCAACTAAATAGCAGCCTCGAGTTGCTTACGCCACTCCGCCTCCACTCTAAAGAAGACCCACACCCAACGCCTGAACACCTCCAACACCTCGATTGTGAAAATACCTCCTTCCAGGTCATTGAAATGATCCAAGTGCGGAGAAAGCTTTAGACTCCACGTGCACCTCAGCACGAGATCGAGGCCAATGACAAAGTAATAAAAGATTGGATTCCTGAAGTAGAGGATTCGGCGAAGGCCCCAAGCATGCTCTGGATCACTGCGTTCATTCTCAGAAGAGAAGAGAGTGAGATCCCAATCCTTGGCGACATCCCAATAGAAGGAATACAACGAATTGAGGAAGACGGAGAAGACCCTGCCAATTCACACCACATCAGCACGAAATTTCCTAAGACAAACGTAGTATAAGCGAATTGAGGACCAAGACATCCGTACCACAGCCGATATAATCCCACCTCCCCAATCCAGTCACCCCTAGCCATCTTCTCTCTCTGCAGCGCACTCAATATTATAACCGGGAAGGCACTCGCATACTTCGCCGCATTCGCCAAATGCTGCCCGCCCCACCCCCTCGTCGGATCGTCCCCCATCTTACGATTTGACTCGCGCACCCTCAGAAACTCAATCAGACATTGCCGCAAGCGAATCACGCTCGGCACGGCAATGATCAAGGGGACGAGCACCCGCCCTCCGCACCCCCGATCCGGCATGCCCGTGCTGCTCTTCCCAGACGCGAAAAACATGCACAGCGCGACAAACAGATCGCCCAGCACCTTCGCGTACGACGTCAGCACATCCGCCATGAGGATGTCGCCGAACCTGCCATCCTGCGGCTCTGCGAGCCCCCCGACGGAGACGCGCTTGAGCACAGCGAGTGTGCGGTACCGCCCCGTGTGCGAGAGCTTGTAGGCGCCGTTGGAGAGGCTGCCGAGCCAGCGGAAGGAGCCGGTGGGTAGGACGAAGAGGATCAGGAGGAGCAGGAGGTAGCTCGCGGGGAGGAGCTCGTAGCGGAGGACGAGGGACGGGCTGAGCTGGGTGAGGGTCCAGAAGAGGAGGAGGGAGGCGAGGAGGGGGAGGGTGAGCAGGATGGCGAGGCGGTGGGTTGAGAGGGCGTGCGTGGGTGCGGTGTGTGAGGTTCGCGAGGGGTAGCGGATTAGGGCGGGAACGTCCTATGGGATGGAGTGTCAGTGAGGAAGGTGGGAAGGAGAAAGGGGGGCTGGAGTACAATGCCGAGTTGGGAGAGATACTGGAGATTGGCGCCCCATGCCCAGACGCCTATAGAGAATTAGCTGGGTTATTGGATAATCGGACTCGGATGTAACGCACCGAGAACAATGATCAATGCAACGCGATACGGAAGGGGGAGTAGGAGGCTGAAGGTATCGAGCTCCGGTTCGACGGCAGGGTCATCATCCATATTAGAAAGGATTGTTGGCTTTAGAAAAGTACGAACGGCCCAAAGATCGCAAGACGAGAAGGCTCAAACATCCCCGCCGAATGAGTGACAAAAGGTGAGACGCGGTGCGAATGGAATTGGAGGATTCGGGTGTTTTGCTGCTCAGAGTCGCAGAATGTCTCCCAAAATTTTGGGGGAGATGATGCCAGATGGAAGGGCAAGGGTCTATGCACGAAAGGGCCATACTTTTTGTCATTTGGCATTGAGGCTACATTTGACGTCAGACCTCTTTCCTTAATTATTCCACTCTCCCAACATCCTCACACGTGGAGATGTGCATATCTGTCTATTTCAAGCCAGCATGGCTTGGCCAGGTACAAGACCGTCCCTATATAAGATAAGTTGCTGATGTTTACCTCGTCTGTTCCTTGCAATGTCAAACATTTTCATCTCAGGTAGATACCCCAGGTCGCCTGCATTTCATTTCTGTGCAGCATTCTGCTTTGGTGCATCTTCCTCGTCTCGTATCTTCTTGTTCTCTATCTTTCTTACCAACTGTACATTTTAATTGGTACTTGAAAACATAATATTTAATATGCCCTGCCGGCTTCCCGCCTCCGCTTTTCACCCATCGCGTCTCACACCAAGACTCAACCGTATACCTCTGCCCCTCATCTCTCACCACTTGTCTCCCGTCCACCGCTCCCTCTCCACCGCCATCGGCCAGACCGCCCTCGATGCCGGCCAAGACGCCTCCGCTCACCAAACCGTGACGCTCCTCGACGGCCGCACCCTCGGCTTCGCCGCCTACGGCGCCCGCACCGGCCCCGCCCTCTTCCACTTCCACAGCCTCGCTTCCTCCCGCCTCGAAGCCGCCAGCTGGGACGCAGCTGCTCAGAGACTTGGCGCCCGTGTCATCGGTGTCGATCGCCCAGGCATCGGTCTCTCGACGTTTTACCCTCGTCGCAAGCTTAGTCAGTGGCCCCTCGATGTCACCCAGCTCGCGGATCACCTGGGGATCGAACGCTTCCGTGTCGTTGGTGTAGAGGCCGGGGCGCCGTATGCGTTGGCATGTGCGCAGTATCTGCCTCGTGAGCAGCTGAGGGGAGTTGGAGTTTTGGCCGGCATGGGGCCGTTCGATTGGCGGACGATGAGGCAGATGCGGGCGGTGAACCGGATTGCGTGGAATGCGGCAGCATTATCGTCTGGCCTGATGAGGCTATGGCTAGATGCGTATCTGGGGAGGATGGCGCGGGATCCGGATCCGGCGGTGTTACATGAGGCACTTCGGAAGCGGTTGGGAAGCTTACCACGTGGGGGCCAGGAGATGTTCGAGGAAGAGGAGGCTTTATTCACTGTGGTTGAGGCCTTGAGAGAGAGTTTTCGGGAGGGGACGGAGGGAATCGCTGAGGATGTACGATTGATGACATCCTCTTGGAAATTCACGCTCGAGGAGGTGGAGTTTCCGGGAGTGAGACTGTGGTATGGGACTGATGATCATAGGATGCCTGTGGGTATTGGGCGAGGCATGGCAAGGCGGTTGCCGAATGCGAAGCTCACGGAGTATCAGGGAGCCTCCCAGTTTGGCATTGGCATCGACCACACTGAGGAAGTGATTAGAGATATTCTGAAGGATGAATAATGGGTGCTTGATGTTTCAGGGGGTCATTATATTATGTTTTCAAATAATCAGTGCATTTACAACGAAACTGATGAAGCCTAGCGAACGTTCTTGTATCTATTGAATACGATCGTTGAGCATACCAGTTCCATGGACCACGATGAGTACTGACTGTGTATTGTTAAGCAGGAGTTTCAATTTCTGGCTCTGGGCACCAATCTAGTGGCGAAAGGTCGCTTGAAGCGCCAATTGGATACAAGCAGTCATCACGAAGCGTGGGTAAGAGCAGCGAGAAGTGACGGTTAAAGTCGATGCGCGATCTCGGAGGGCGGATCAGGTCAAGCCGATCTCGACTTCTCGACTCATACAGTAGTCTACTGTGTAGGACAGAGCAGTCCGTACATACAAACCTAACGAAGGACCCTCTTATTCCTTCGCACGAGTCTCTGCTGGGTTCTGCTCCGTGTTCTCCCGATGCCCGCTTGATCGTCTACCAGCAAGTCTCGGCGGTCGCTTCGTCTCTTGTCCGTATCTCTGCAGCACGGCCAGCAACGGAACCTTGGTGAATGCTGTAAGCTACTCATTGCGTGAACACCTACAATGTCAACCGGCATCTACATCATGTGTCTTTCAATAGATCGGATACTCTCGACTGGGGGTTTTGGGTGAAGACGTGACGTGATTGGAAGAAGTGTGCAGTGTAAGCCCTTTCTGCCTGGCGCGTGGGGCCACTGCGACAGCTTCCTACAAGTACCCACAGCGGCATTGAACAAGGCTGCACGCGAGACTTCTTCATAGCCAATATGAACTGACATGACCGTTCCATCATCCGAGGATATTCTCTGGGTGCCGAAGAAGAAAAAGGGCAGGAGGACTAAAGCAGATCGGCTTTTACACTGGCTTTCGGAAGAAAACCCTCTAATAAGACAGCGTCACCTTAGGAGCATACGGGCGACCGACACTGGCCAATGGTTCCTCAAGTCTCCAAAACTTAGGAATTGGGTGGTCAATGATGGGCAGACGTTGTTCTGCCCTGGAGTCCCAGGCTCAGGAAAATCTGTCGTCACCTCAATGGTCGTAGATAGGCTCTTCGATACGTTCGGGGACCAGACAGATATTGGGATCGCAATCTTTTATTGCAATTATCACCAGGATCAAAAGCAGAGTCAGCTTCTTCGAAGTCTGTTAAAGCAACTAGGAGGGCGCCTGCCTTCTCTACCAACCATTCTGCTCGACCTGTACCGGGACCAGTCGACACGGCCCTCGAAAGAAAAACTTTTCGATGTACTGAGATCCATGTCCACTTCCCTGTCTAAAGTCTATATTGTCATTGATGCCTTGGATGAGCTGCCAAGCCCCACTCGAGACGCATTCCTTTCGAATATCTTGGTGCTACAAAGCGAGTCTAATGTTAACCTATTTGCTACATCACGTTCCTTCTCCGAAATTGTCAGCAAATTCATGGGAGTCCCATCCTTGGAGATCAATGGTACGGCCAATGATCTGATTCGCTTTATCGACCAAAGCCAGAGGGAGCTCCTTGGGAGTGAGATCAAGGAATCAATAGTAAAGGTGTCCTATGGAATGAAGGTTACTTCGTGCACGGTTCAGTAAACTTGCTAATTCCTTTCAGGTTTTCACTTGCGCGCCTGCAACTGCAAGAGCTTCGGCCTGAGACTCCCTTCAGAGCTGGGACTAAACTTGCATATTACAATACGACATCAAAATTCATACCAGAGTGCCCAGGCGATTTCTGGGAAACGAATTTTGGACGAATTCAGGTTTTGCCCAAAGAGCAAAGAGAAGCGGCAAAGAAGGTTCTGGCTTGGCTTACCTTCGCAAAGAGATCCCTGAAAGCAATCGAGCTCTGGCATGCATTCGGAGTCAAAAACGGCTCAACCCGATATGACGAAACAAACGCTTTAGATATCGGAGAAATTGTCGCCATATGTCAAGGTTTCGTTGCGTACGTAGGGACGGACGATATCTTCACTCTAGTCCACTTCTCTGCCCGTAACTATCTTCAGGTAAACCAACATAAGTGTGGTCTGGATACTAATGAAACCATCGCAACATGTTGCATAAACTGTCTGAGCTTTGACGCATTCTGCACAGGATTCTGTGGAAGCGACGAGGAGTTCGAATCAAGGTTACGGATGTTCCCGTTCTGCCGCTACGCTGCTCAACACTGGGGTGATCATCTTGATGAACAGATATTGTCTCTGTTTGAACAAGAAGTCTGTTCGTTTCTGATGGACCAGGCTCGAGTAGCTTTTGCAAGCCAGACAATGTTCGCTTCGGGAGACGGACAGTTGCAGCCAGGCTATAGCCAAAAGGTGACGAGGCAAATTACCGGCCTTCACCTTGCAGCGTCCTTCGGATCGACACCTGTGATTAAGTTGCTACTTGCGAAGGGCCAGAAAATAGCGGCAAAGGATTCTCAGGGCCGAACGCCATTGTGGTGTGCCACCGAAAAAGACCATGGGGAAGCTATGAAACTGCTAAGTCTTACGGATCGAACGACTTTTACCACGATGGTAACAAAAGGAGAGAAGACTCTTGCTCGCAGACTACTTGAAGAGGCAGGTCCACACATCAGGGGTTTGCGGTTGAGGACAGCATTGCACATTGGTGTTCTTCATAACGATTTAGACATAATGGAGTCCGCTTTGTCCAACGGCGTGAACATCGATTCTAAGGATGGAGATGGGAGCACTCCGATTCAGCTGGCCTTTCGAGAAAGAAAAACGGAAGCCGTCGATTTTCTACTTAACGACACTGCAGATGCTGAAGTTACGGACATCACTGTTGATGACTGGTTACAAGTCTACGGATTCAATGATTCGCATGTCGTGGAACTCTCGAAAAAGAAGGCGGGGCACAAAATGGTAAGATTTCTCACATTGCCGCAGTTCAGAACGGAGGTTGCATCCTATTCTGAGCCTCGGTCACGTTTATTGTAAGTTGCCTTACACTCCGTCCGCTCACTTATTGAAACCATCTCCGTCGTTGACTCTGAGTATCTAGTATGTTTAGTCACTGCTCTTCTTGGCAAACGAGCGCCTCTCTGGATCCGCAGCGGTGCCCACAGGACACGCTATTGGAATTCAAGCGCTCGCTTATACAAGAGGAACAACTATATCGTCACTCGATGATAGCGACGATTCCTGTTCAAACTAATACTACTGAGGAGAAGCTGTTCACGTTGGGTCAGAAAGAGATGAGAATAGCTTGGACGATGCAGGCACTCCCAGACTCGCGCGGCAAGAATTGTTGGACATCACAAGATCACTTCAGCACCCTTCCAACTAGCTCAATTCCCGAAAGCGGCGCAGCATTCTTTCAGACTTTGATTCGGTATGTTATGAGAGGATGGTTGGAGCTGTACCAATCCATAGAGGGACACTTGACTCGCTGTGTAGGTCTTGTCCCCTCGAAGCCTAATATGAAAGCCTATTCGATTGACACAAATGGCAACAACCTATAGCGCCGCGATATCCTTGTCGCAAACGGAAGAGAGCCTGACCTGATCGTCCGTCTACTAAAAGACGCCAATACTTGGATCGATCTTCGGCGCTTGCTTCACAACCAAGTCGAAGTAGCCCAGTCATTTCGCCTAGACTATGATAAGTATGGCTATGAGGACTCAGCTATTGACGATCTCGCGGAGACTATCGAAGAATTTGCGCGGACTATCCATTCTAGGATCGATAAACTTGATGAAAGCTCGTCCACACTTGTCCAGCTGGTAAGCCGTATTTCTAATACCTTGTAGGGAAGGAAAATGGTCCTTTCCGTGCTAGAGATTTCTTCCGTCCACCAATCCCACCATATCAGTCACATGCATGCATACACGCATTCGTCTCAACCAAATGGACTCACTAACGACTCGCTAGGAGTTTAATCTCACCTCCATACGAGAGGCCCAGAAGTCAACTACACTCAACCGTAGTATAAAGCGTCTGACGTGGATCAACGTAAGGATTCGGATCATTAAGTCCTTACATCGTGGCTGATCTCTGCTGATTTTGTAGTTCATATTCCTCCCGTTGATCTTTATATCCGTACGCTATTTCTAGCCGAGTACTTACACATCTTGCATACGATGTTAATTCTAGACAGGGCTTGTTCGGCATGAACGTCGACGTCCTCGCGATGAATCCGCCATGGTGGTGGTATCTAGTGTTTGCTGTTGCTACACTCGGCCTGACCCTGACCGTTTGGATCGTCTTCAAAAGATATCGAACTGTAGGTAAATCTCTTTATCTCAAAGATCATCTACTTTTCATATGCTGAAAATTTGTCAATAGCTAGAGGACAAGGTGGAAATATGGTTCACTTGGCTTGTTGGGCCTCGAAAGTCTCAAGACATCGAGAGAGGCCTGTTGCCGATCGAAGACAAGAAAATCAAGTAAGAGCATGCGCCTTCCCGTGCGTGTCGCTGGTGGGGGCATACACTTGAACGGTCAAAACGCAAGTGTCACAATAGCTGAGCAGCTGCAAAGTCTACCTTTTATCGTACTTAGGACTCTTCAGGGGAGAATCTGGCCTCACTAGTCAAATCAATATTGGTCTACCAGTCCAATCTTACAGCATCTTTCATGTAAATGCTAATGTTCGAAGCTTTGGCACGCTGTCACAGCGACGTTTGTCTCAAGGCTACAGGGCTATTCGATTAACAAACGTCAATCCTACTGCCGCCTGCCGTACTAAGCTTGCGATTGCCGAACAAAGTTACTGCGACTTATACAAGATCCATATCCTAGCTCTTTCTAGTATTGTATTGAGAAGTATTTGTAAAGGCTTATTGACTCCATTGAAGTACGGAGGTACCGCTGCCGACGCGATAATTCATATTATTTCTTCTCCTCTCAACTCATCCTGATATTCACACTTGGCATAACATAATTACATTAAGCCACGTCGATCCTGCCGTTCGTACTTGCACAGTACTCCCGGATCAAACCCTCCAGATCCACCAACTTATACGGCTTCGTCATCAACCCCTTCATCCCGACCTTCCACGCTCTCTCCATTGCCTCCTCCGTTACGTCCGCCGTCACCGCCAAAACCGTCGGCGGTACTCCACCCTTACCCGCCATCCCAAGGATCCGCTCCGTCGCCTCATACCCGTCCATTAGCGGCATCCACAGATCCATGAGCACGACATCGATCTGCTCGCCGGTGGGGCGGGGGATCTCCATCTGCCGTACCGCGTCGGTGCCGTCATGGGCCTCGTAGACGGTAGGATACCCAAGCTTGCGCAGCATGTTGGCCAGCAGCATGCGGTTGATCTTGTTGTCCTCGGCGATGAGGAAGTTGAGCGGGTGATGAGACGAGAGTTGGTTATCGAATTTCCGACGCTTGGTACCGCGACGTGTGCGATGATTCTGATATTGGCGGGGCGCGGTAGTCGGTGGGGTATAGGGTGGGGCGAAGTCGCTGTGGAGGGATTGCTTGGATGCCGAGCGTCGCATAGGCGGAGGGCGTGAGCCGTAGATCTCGGGGCTGTCCCAGTTGGGAGTTTCGGGGGTCATAGAGGAGATCGTGCCGATGGAAGTGTGGGCAGTAGCGGAGCAACTGGGAGCGGGTGAGTTCGAACCAGATCTGGACTGAGCGGCGGCGATGACAGGGACGCGCATCTCAAATTCGGTACCTTTCCGGGGGCCGGAGGTGTCAGCTCTAATGCAGGTCAAAGTACCGCCGAGCCGTCGTGACAATCCTTTGGCTACCAGCAGTCCAAGACCAAGACCGTCTCTTTTGCGCGTCCGCGTACTGTCTTCTTGAGAGAATGGCTTGAACAGATTTGGGAGGAAGTCTTCCGGTATTCCAGGACCAGTGTCAACGACGGTAATAACAACATGTCTGGAACTCGAGCTCAGCCTCGCCCTGATGGTGACACGACCCTCGTCTGTGAACTTCAGCGCATTAAGTACAACGCAGGAAACCATTTTTGAGAGGTCTTTCTCGTCGACTATTGTATCGTTAGTTTTCATGCCGGACTTTAGTGACTTTTATGTCTTACCTAATATCGATTCCGGGAGCTGTGGATCAACCGACCATTCCACAATCTTTACCGTCTCAGTCGTGTCAGGCTCAATGGAGGTAACCTCAATGATCTCGCCAGTCTCAGTCTGGTGTGCGACTGTGGTTTCGGGTCGCCCACCGACTTTAAGAGAATCATTGACGACGTATTGAAGCATATCGCCAATATTGGTATGACGAAGGCCAGGCGCAATTGATCGCTGTAGGTCGTGTTCCATGGTCTCAACCTCGTCTTCCAGAATGTTGGGCTCGGCGTAGAGTTTTCCTGAAGGCTGAATGTGCTGAGTCAGCGCCTGATTGACAGCCGAAGGAACTCTTTGGTGAACAGAAGACGGTGGCACTGCTTCAATAGCACGAATTTTGGGTGAGGTCCCTTCGTACCAGTCCATGCTCTCCCGCTTTCGTTTATTACTCCGATTTCCAATTGGTAGGTCGCTTCCCGAAATTACTATATCTGGCCTTCTATCCTGAGTCGCAGGTTCGACTGAGTCTTCACGTTGACCATTTAGCGAATGAACAGCATTCTCTGGAACTTCAGGGACGCCCATATTCATATCATAGGCATGAACAACATTGTCGGCTGCCTCCATAGCACGTCTCGAGCTATCTGTCAGAAGCTTAGTACATGACATGATTCAGAGCGAAAGAGGGAATTACCTTGAACTGTCTCAATGTTGTTCTTGAGTTGATCAAATACTTTGCGGAATCGTGGGTCTTTTAGGTCTTCAGAGGCCTCCTGTAGGGTAGCATACATGACATCAAGCATACCCACCACGCCCTGCATCGGAGTCCTGAGTTCGTGTGATAGGCTGCGAGCGTACGGTTTAAGGGATTGCGCAGGAGTCACTGCTTCGTGAGGGATGACTCTGTTTGGCTCTGCTTGCTTAGCTGGGTTCACGGGGCGCTTGATGAAAGTGTCTCCTTCAAGAAGTCTCTGGATTATCATGTCCTCAACCGAGTGCAGCATCATCTCTAGAAAGCCCCAGCTTAATTTGCGATTGGCGGATCCGCTCGGTGACCAGAACACTCCAAAGTGTGCAAAGCATTTCCCATCGGCAAACAAGGGAAGGCTAAGATAAGATTCGACTGGCAAAGATAACTTATTGGGATTATTCGTCGCGTATTCGTTGTATCGTTCCGGAATAAGAAAGACCTTGTCGTGCTTCATGCTTGCGCATGGGCATTGGAATGCCTGATATTTCCAGTTGCGCTGGGTTTCGCCATGGCCCGCTTCATCTTCGAAATAAAGTGACGACGCCATCAAACAAGAGCCAGGCTCACCAAGCGGAGGCATCTCGACCGCAAGATCATGCTCATCGTACAAGATGCGTTTAGAGACAAAAGCTATTTGAGCACCAGTCAATTGAGCTAGGCCTTCGGTGATAGACATCCAGAATTCATCTGAAGTAGCGTTCTGTAGCCTCGATTTGAGATTAATCATCTCATGGAGCGCATTACTCTCCAGCGGCGCATACAGTTGTGAGAGAATGTCTTGGAAGCCTTTGGTCCCAGGAAGGCTTTCGATATATGGCCGGGGTTGAGCAAAGCACACGCTATCGCGGTGGGCATATTCCGTAAATTTGGAAGGCGCATCCTGTTCCTCCTCATCTTCAGACATAACCGCAGTGCGTCTGCAGAGATGGTCTGCCTGAAAACTGTCCTAATCAGCCTGGTTGAATGCAAGGCTTGGAAATGGATCCGATGTTGTCCAGGTAATGAACAATTGACGCGAGGATTATTAATCCAGAGAGGCCCTCCGAGAGATATGGGATTATTCGAGTTTGATGGTTTTCATCCAATCATTTCGATATTGGCGCCGTACCCAAGACTGAGCTCAAACGTTCCAAATGGCCTTCTCCAGCGCAAGTCGAGTTGTGATATTGGGAGAGGATGGTAAGAGAGAGAGTAGGTAGAGGTTGCGGGAGAGAGCCAGGGGTGGGTGTGCAGTTTCGAGGTTAGTGGGCGATCTCTCAGCCAAGTCTGGCTGAGGAGATGAAGGAAAGGGCATGGATGGTCGGTGGATGCTGGTTAGGCTGGTCAGGGAGGATGGCCGTCCTACTTCGTAGCGAGCACAGCGAAAGCACCGGCCAGGGCGATCTGGTTCTAGAACGCGGTCCAGTGCAGTAGGCGACGCCTTCTGGGCGTAGTCGACGCCCACTGCCCTTATTTTCAGCCGGCGCAGCCTCCATGTCGTCACGGCGCAGTGAGCGTGTGTCGCGATGGCTCCAACGGCTGACAATCCCATCGTCGGATTTAGATTGAAGGTCTTCAGCACCGTGGGCGGAGGATGGGATGAGATGGCACGACGAGGCATGAGTCGGTGGTGGAGCGGGCGGGAGTCGGCCGAGAGTCCGAGCCTCAGTTGACCGTGACTGCCTTAACTACATTACTGCGTAGCTTCCCACTCCGAAACCAGCAGGCACAGTCTGGACTGGCCCAGCACCTGCAAGTCCAGCTTCACACAACACTTGTTACGGCGTACCTTCCCTCCTCTCCCCTCCTTTCCCCTTCCCGTGCTCTCAGCTTTCTGGCCGTTGAAAAACATGGCGTCTAGGTTTGCCGTTTATCCGCAAGTGCAGCAACCAACCTGCAGTTTTTGAAACCCCAAGTGCCAACTGTCTCATGCTTCGCCTGCCTCTTGCGCGCGCTTGACGGCCAAAATAGAGATCTGGTACTTGATGGGCTCATGGGATCGAATCCATCATTGCTATGCGACTCATTCTCGTCTCGTCTCGTATTACGTCCACCGACCGTTGCAAAGAGAGATGCGGCGACATCAGTCTGAACAGCCCATCTAGTCTTTGAATCGAGGCAAACGCCTACAAAAGCCCAGACGCCTCCAAGGACCTGAGCTTTATTTCCGGTCCTTTAGAGCGATATAAGCTTACCAGCCAATGTACACCATTCATAGCTCGGGTTGCTTAGCTTTATTAGTTCGCTGCAACATCACCATCACTATCGTTGCATTCCGTGACGTGTGCTTCTGAGGAAGAAGCCTGTTGATGAGTCAAAAGACGTTAAGGTTCCTAATGCGCCAGTTTGGGTTCATTATATCTTTCTACGGAATACCCAGTTCGGCACCTGTGGCGCCGCCGACAACGCAGTGATGACTTTGCCGAACCTTCTATTTGACTAGCACGCACGAACTGGTTGCCATTGAACAATCTGTAAGATCAACTGTCATCCTGTCGAATGAGGCCTTTGTACCATTATTGCACCAATCACACAAATACCGTTTTCCAAGGTCGTGATTGCAAAATGACCGATCAGCCACAGATGCCGAAATGATCATATCACAGCACGTGCCGAGATCACAGAGAAGGGCCTGGACCTCTTATCTCCAACAAGCTTTCGATGTTACCTTAATAAACGCACATGCTACCTCATGGAAGCTGGTCCTCGCAGCTAGGAGATGCGTGAAGAAGTCAATTTGCACATCGAAGAAAGTGAGTGAACAACCTTTGCCAGCGTGGTCGCTGTTCCATTTCGATGCTCAATGCATACGAATGTCATCACCCATCCATCTCTTCTTGGTAGCAGAAGCAGAAGACGCTGGGCATGCTCCAGGGCCCCCATAAGAGACCGTCGAACTTGCACTTATATTGGCACTGGAGCTTGCGCTCGAGACCGCGCCCGTGGATTCGGACGTAGGCGTTGCCGTCGGCGCTCCACTGCCAGCTGGGCCCAGTGTCACTCCGATCAAATAAGTGTTTGTTGACGTTGTACTGCTTGCTGGCGGCACAGCGCTTGTGCTCGTGCTATTAGACGGTGGAGCTGGGACCTCAAATATGCCCCCTTGGACTTGCGCGGGTGTCGATGAGCTGTTTGTCGTCTCGGATGCTGCCCGATACTCAGCAAGAGACTGAGGAGGATCCCCTGCCGTACTGATGGGCGCTTAGAATGGTCGCGACTTCTATGCAAGTACGGTAGGTCACTTACGAAGGATTTATGACTCCGACCATTCCCACCTGACAATGCGTGGCGAATGGTTGGGAGCAGTAGAAAAAGATTGGGCCCGTATCGCTAATTGTCACGCTGAATACTTCGGGCTGTTGCGAAGAGTTCCATTAGCATTAGCACGTTCCTAAATTCTATTAGATTCTCCTCCTGTCTCTTCCAACCATACAAGTCATTCGTGGTCCTTTAATACTTCCCGTCTCTAAAGCACTCGATGCTCAACCAACATAATTCACCCTCATACTACCTTTGCTGTCTCACCGGTGTACCCTCACTACATTAGCTGGAGAAAGCACTCACCGCAACCCCGCTGCCTACAACCTGATAACCCGAATAAAACCCATTCCCACTGGCTTTCGGCTGACATGGGTCATCGAAGTCCCCTTGCACGACCGAATGGTTTCTCGGATAGAATTGGAATTGCACAACGGAACCAACAGGAGCGAAGATGGTATCCGGTGTAAAAGTGAAGTTGTTCTGCCCAACGGCGACAGTCTGGATACCGCCGGTCTGTGCGGTACAGATGGTAATGATGGAAAGGAAGGTGAGAAGGCAAAAGAGCGAAAAGACAGATTGGTGAGGCATAATGAGTGTCAACAAATAGGATGCACGATAGCGATGACGGAAGGATAGGGAAAGAAGGCAGTAGAGGAAGATCTTTGCGACGGCCGGTAAGGTAGCTAAAAGATAGTTGCCAGAGACACATATACGCTCCGTGTGTCAAATATCGCCGTAGAATGCGGATAGCGCAAAATATTGTTTGCGTATTCTTAACTCGGTGAGCCGAGGAATGTACGACTACCTAAGCAGTTTATTTGCACCGAAACTCCTCACATGGCCGCCTGAGAGCCAAGACATTGTACAGATTGGCATTACATCGCAAAAATAAAATATACAAAGTTGATTCACTGCTGCTTCTTTTGCGCCGCTGGTCCCATCTCCTTGCTAAATGCCATATACGACACCTCGAGACTCGCGATCGCTGTAACGCCAACGTAGAGGATGAGAAGCAATAGTAGAGTAACGACACCACCCATGAAAAGACCTGTCTCTGTAGATTAGTCCCGTAACCTGGAATTTACAAGGTCGAGAGGACGGGGAATTTACCAGGAGAAAGGAACTGGTATGTCTCGAAAAGGGGGAGTGACGAGTTTTCAGCAGCACGAATATGTCCGTTAAAGTCACGTTTCAGTTCGATATGCTCCGTACCATCAAGCTCAAAGTCATCCATGTCATAGATTTGTTGCTGGTGAGATCTGGAACTAGGGGCTTCGAGGGAAGGAGGAGTGGTGATATAAATGACTGTATAATCGCCTAACGAAGCGGCTTTGTCGACGATGTGACCTAGACGGTCGTCTGTGGCATATTTAGATACTAACTTGGGTGGAACTTATGAGGCGTATATGTACCATTGAATCGTAAAGTGTTAAGGCGACCTGTGCGACTCTCGCCAGGAGCAAGCTGTATTCCATGAACGGTCACAACTGTAGGCGATATATTTGTGTCGGTCAACCTAAGTCCGGCTATTTTGGCCCTACGTCAGCTCTACTATCCACGGAACCGAGAGTCGTAGATTTCGTAGAAACGTACTGAATACTTCGGAGTTCAAGCGCTGAGCCTGGCATTGAGTAGATAGATGCCTGGAGAGTTCCTCCGCGTCGATCTTTGCTACAACCTCCGGAATCACGTAGCTTGATAGCACTTTCGTATCCTCTTTTTGAACTAATCTGCGGAGCGCTGGGGCTGCTTCCCTACCAGTAAAGTCGGCCAACCGGGCCGAGCGCTGTTCGACGACTATGTAAGTTTGCGAAGGACAGCTGCCGAGCGATTTTAGCACCGAGGAGGTGACTTGAGAAGGTGAAGCGACTTTCAGAGACTCGAGGGAGCTATTTGCTAGGCTTCGGTGTGTTAGCATTCACATCACGTCGCAGTCGTCTGTTGGTAATAGGAGCTACACACCGAGAGGTAGAAGCAAGAAAGAAAGGGGAGGCGTCTTCAAATGCGCTCGCTATTCCAATAGTTAGGGCATATGCCCATAGAACTGGCGATCGCATTATGGTGGTGGTGTTGATGATGGCATGTCCTGACCCGGAGGGACAGCTTTGACTTGAGAGCGGTCGGAGGTGGATCACCGAACCCTGCAAAAGCATCCGTGGGGTTCACACCTGTCGCTGAACTTTTCTCGTCCGCACCGCCACTAGCTTTACATGAACTTCAGAAAGAGGGAAAGAGCATGTGATGGCGCCAGCCTTCAAGAAGAGGAAGGTCGTTCCAGTGGAGGAGATTTCATTTGATGAAGCTGCGCGGGAGCAATATCTTACAGGATTTCACAAGCGCAAGCAGCAGAGGATCAAACAAGCTCAAGAAGAGGCTGCTAAACGGGAGCAAGATGAACGAATCAAGGAGCGCAAAGAAGTTAGCAGATAGCTATGTAAAATTAGGGCTTGTGCTGATCTTGCAATTACAGATGCGAAAGCGAAGGCGACAGCAACTGGAGGAGCACGTCGAAGCGGTCAATTCTATGCTACGCAACATAAATGGGCACGCGGATATCAATGAGGAGGACGCAAATGATGTACCTGAACCAAACGGTGGGGAAGAGTGGGCAGGTTTCGAAGAGCCACCGGAGATCAATCGAGTGGATGAGTACATCGATGAGGATAAGTATGCCACAGTCACCGTGGAGTCGGTGCATGTGGCGAAGGACGGACTCCATGTCGCTATGGAGGAGAATGACGGCGATAATGATGATGACGAGGACGATCAGGTTGCAGATTCAGACCCAGAAGAGAAAGACCGTGAGAGAGATACCTCAAACGGCAAGCTACAAAAGAAGCGAATATGGACGAAGGAGAAACCAGCGGGCAACAAACCAAAGAAGAGAAAGAAATTTCGATACGAGAGTGCAGCAGAACGTAAAGTAACGAGGCAGAAGCAGAAGGCTAGAAATTCCAAAGCTGCAAAAGCCCGTCGTGGCTAAGACATAGCTTGTCACAGACTTGCCCTTCATGCGTAGCCGAACCTTTGATGTGAATCACTTTCATTCCTGCATCTATGTATGAGGATCAGAAGATATCGACCTATGAAGTCCACGGCGCCGTCGAACAAGTATTACCGTGCACCGTCCAGATTACAATCTATAGCAACGACTTCTGACATCAACGGAACTTCGTGAACCAGCTTCCCCTCCCTTCTGAATGGTTTAGATGTTCCCAATCTCGGCCACAAAGTCGTCGAGCTCTTTCTTGGTATCGCCATATTTTTTAGCCATCTCCTCGTATTTAGATTCCCATTGGTCGCGCGAGCTCTCGAGTGCTTGTACTTTGCGTTCGTAGTGCCCTGATTTGACATCCGTCTGGCGGAGTCTATGTTCGGGGTCAGTAGAGTCCCCAGATGTTCACTCATATTGGTTTATTCGGTAATGCGTACTTCTCATTGGCCTCCCTCAAATTCTTGTCTGCCTCCTCAGCTTCTTCCTCAAGCAACTGTAGCCTCCGCTGAAGGGTCTCGTTCTGTTGACCGTGGGCACCACTCTCTTCCGCGGCAGCTTTGGCGTCCTTGATGCCTCCTTCCAGTTTCTCAACTTCGGATTCGAGGAGTTGGTTCTTGTGTGAAAGTGAGGTAATCTCTTGTTCCTTTGTGAGATTCTCTTGCTCAAGAGTCTTTACTTTAGAAGAAAGCTCCTCGACCTTAGCGTGGGCTTCGTCGGCTTCCTCGCGAAGAGCGGCAAGACGCTGAGGAGGAAATTGTTAGCCCTGAAAGAGTGCGAAGATTGGGTGATTCTATTCCATTGCCGGGGTCTGATTACGCATACGACAGTAGCATTGTGGGGTACAGTGGGGGACAACGCACCTTCTTGATTTGATCCATGGTTGCAGTGAGCGAGGGACAGAGGTAGACAGAAGGTTCTAGAGAGACTTTCCGAGGTACAGGTTGACTTTGCAAGAAAAGTCAGGAATTGATCTGCTGGGTTCGTGAATGGCGATTTGTGTCTGACGGTGGGGTGTCTTCAAGCGATCGCTCAGTGTCGTCTGGCCTGTTGCAAGCCCAGCTGCAGGGTCTCTGATCCGGCAGTAACCCCTGTCCGTTGCTCGGCGACGACAACATCAACAAAACTCATTCCGGACTTCATCCACCTCGACGTCGATATCTGTCTATTCGCTACACTTATTGACGGAACTCCAGGAGCTCAATGCGCTATTCTCAAGATGTTAGCAGCAGCCCACGATCAAGAAAATCTGGCGCATGCTCGTCAGACCGCTGCTGCTGCTAAACCACTGAATCATGGAACCAGAGGCGCGAAGACGCCTGCAAACAAGGGCCCAAAGACACCATTCCGTATCCCACTGAATGACGAAAATGCTCCTCTAAAGACCGGAAAGTCTGTTCTCAAGGCCAACGTCCAACATTATGATGATCCCGCAAAAGATGCCAGAGATGGCAAAAGTGGCAAAGGTGGAAGTAGTAACACTTTAGTCACTCCTGCTGGTGCGAAATATGAGCTACTTGAATCACGGGATGAATGCTAAAATTGACGTTCTAGGACCACGTAATCGCGCTCCATTGGGAATGAAAACTACAAATGCCAAGGCAAAAGCTTTTCAAACTCCGGCACCTCTATCAATCGACCATGCAAAAGAAAAGTCAATACCCAAATCACTCAGCCCACGCATGCGACGAGCAAAAGTCAAGGTACATCATGAAGGACCAAATAAGGTTGAAGCAGGGAATGAAGAACCTGAGATCGAATATATGCCCCCTCAGCCCAAACGTAAGTCGCATTGCACATTCGCAAAGACTAGAAAAAAAAAAAACTCATGAGCTTCAGCACTCCGCGATGATCCAGATGACTATCCTGCCGACAAACAATACCCTATGTTCTCACCAGAGAACATCACACGCGGTCTATACGCCACCTTTTCCGGTGCTGACGATGAGGATTTTATCGCAAAGCGTGAGAAGGAAGAAGCAGAAGCTCAGGCCGAGCACGAAAAGAACATGGATGATTTGCTTCAAAGCGCCATAGATAACGACCCGGTCCTCAACTTTTTCGATACCGCAGACACAAACGCTTCTACAGGTGGCAAGCTAGCTGACAAACAGCTCGAGGCAAAGAAAAAGAGAAGCGCGCCTACCCAGGAGCCTTCAATCTCCGTCTCTAAGTCTGCCGCATCGGCCCTTTCACGTCCATCAAAACCCCACACCTCAACCCGTCCTACGGCATCAAGCACTCAGAAGGCCAAGACACCGACTCCTACCGCCCCATCGGGGCGCAAGCAACTCACGACAGCTACCTCGGCAGCAATGAACCCATCCAGTCTCCGCACCACCTCCGGCAACGTCACCGCATCACGCACCACGCTTGGCTACGCCCAAGGACGCACCGCATCCTCGAACCTCCGCCGGCCCCTTCAGGACGTCATGCGCGATCAAACCCCGGTATCTGGCGAGCGTGGCTCCAGCACCACAGTCAAGCCCAAAAAACCTGCTTCGTCCTCCCGACCCACCAGCGCCATGGCTCCTAGCGCGCGTCGTGTCGCGATTCAGAAGGAGAATCAGCGCCCTGCTGCAGCGACATCGTCCGCTGCGGATCCAGAGGGTGTGGAAGCGGCGGCTGTGGATGCTTGGCTCCGTGAGCACGGAGATCAGCTCGGCCTTGGTGGACCGGGTAGGGAGGAAGATGGGGACGGGTCTGAGATGAGACAGCTGCCGATGCTGGACGACATGTTACGAGAGGAAGCTCTACAGGAGTGGCGGTTTGATTTGTGAGATGTCAGGGCGTGGTTTGCTGATCTCTTGTAGGGAGGGTTTAGTACTACCGAAGTTTATTGCAGGGTATTCTGTGGGCGTTTCTCGAGGAGTTGAGCCGGATAACGGGTAAGGGAGATCCCAATGCCCACTGTGCCATTGCAGACGGGATGGTTTGATGTTAGCGTTTCTGGGATACCAACTACACCAGCAGACATTCTTTATATTTCCTTTCTGTCCAACGTGGTCTTTCGAAAGCACGGAAAGCTAAACAGCACTTTCAATTACTTCGTTTCGATGGTTCTCGATGGTATGGACCACCTGGCTACCGGACTCATCTTCGCTACAAAGCAACGAACTTGTAGCTTTCGTAGCGATTTCAGCGTCGCTCTCCGTAAATATCTTCACGACGTGCAAATGAGCTGGAAGACTCAGAACTTTCAAATATGCTTTTTAATGTCGGCGCTAGCTTTGCAAGGCGCTATTCAGAGCCAAGAGTAGCTACTAAGCGTAAATAGGAACATCCATCAAATAGTATTTCAAGCTGCTGAGCGCCCTAATGAGAGCCGATATCGTGCTCAAATGCCGTAGTGATGAAGAATCAAAGCAACCAGCCGTGCCCCCTATTGACATGATACATTCATGAGCCGGAAACACGTTGCAGAGTAAAAGGGCCAAGCTTAACGCCCCCGCTAATGACAGGTCAAAAATCACTGAATGACCAAAATGCTTGGCTGGATAGGTAGCCTCCAGGATACCTTCATGAGGTCGTTGGTCCTCGTAAAAAAAAAGCCACAAACGCATCAAAATACGCGTCTGAACCGTATGCCCTGGATACGTATGGCGTGAAATTGGTTCTAGTCTTCATCCACAGGGTAGAGCTGAGAAGCGAGGATCTTGTTCATGGTGAACATATGCACACGATCCTGCTTGAAGACGGCGCGCATCGCATCATCGCAGCGTATTTGGCGCTTGTCGTTCGGATCTTGCAGATCCCGTTCCTTGACATATTCCCAGATCTTCTTGACCGTCTGCGGGCGTGAAAGAACAGTTTCACCTACGAGTGAGGCGAGGGGCGTAGAGAGGTTCATGGGTTTCTTATAGAGTTCGGTCAGCTGCTCGGTCCACAAAGGGACCTGATGATGGTCCGTGTGGGGATGTGGGTAAGACTCACGTGAAAGGCTCCGTTACGCTTTTTCTCCTTCTTCTCGCCGCCAGTACCAGAGTCTAGGTCGCTGTCGTCGTCGTCTTTAACCTTCGCGGAGCTCTTCTTCTTAGGCGACTTCTTGTCCTTCTTCGGTTTAGCGACCACCCGCTTCTTCTGGCTACCCCCCCTTGTTGGCCGAGCGCGGCTATTCTCCTCGGCCTGAAGACGAGCAGCAAAAGCGGCATCGTCATCTAGGGAGTCGCGCTGCTTCTTGTTCTTCTTCTTCGGAGGCGGGGTGTCTTCAGCGGGTTCGGAGAGTTCGGACTCGTCTTGAGGCTCCTCAGTGGCGGGGCGCTTTTGTGGAGAGGATGAGGACGTCGCGCCGGCGTGATTGGAGGTGCCATTGCTCTTTGCACCGTTCGTTTCGCGCTCAGTGGGGGTAGGTTCTGCATTGGCAGCGGCTGTCCGTGCAGCGTTGGCCTTGTCGAAACGCTCAATGATGAGATCATTGATGGGTCCCTATAAAGACGAGTCACTCCTTAGTGCTATATGACAGCATGAAGGGACATGTATACTTTGAGCGAGCCAAGATCCTCATTCACTTTGGCTTGCAAACCCTTGCGAACAGTCTTGGCCGTAATGGTGGTGAGATCAGCGGCGGCAAGGATTTTATCGATGATGCCTGTGTAGGATGCTTTCGCCTCGGACGACACTTTGAAATGGTTAGCGACTACACTGGGTAGTATAAAAGCGTTGAACATCTTACACGACATGATCGAAGCTTGTACCCGTGACTACGCGAGAGTCTCGTGGAAAGAGAAAGAAATGTTGCGGAAGACAAAGTGAGCGTAGAGATTGGCGGTTCGTGAGCAGAAAGCGCGCCCGGTTGGCAATTGTAGCTCTTTCAAACGGGCGTCTGCAGCGAGAACAGCAGCAATGGGTGGCGGGTAAGGTTAATGTCGGGTGGGGGGATTCCCTTCACAAGTCCGGAGGGCGTCAATGCAAGAACACAACAGAAAGAGGATGCAATTAGAAGTTAGTAGGTATTGATTCAGAGAACGAGCGTTACCGCATAGCGCCCAAGGCCGTAGCAATCACGGGCACGTCAAAATGCGTGTTGTTCGGAGGTGAGCTGCGGCATGTCTGGAGTGATGCCAAAGTCGGGCTGGTGCCAACTGCCAAAGCCAACTTTTTGTCCCCAATTGCTGCGCCACTTCTGAACTCCAGAACTCCGGATCCGGGACATCCAAGGCAAGCCACACCCTTAAACCCACATTCGTCAAAACTTCGCCTCCCGCAAAGTCAACGATCAAGTCAACGATCAAGTCACCTGTGAGACATCAGAGCTTGACTCTGCTCAGCATCGACGAGTCACTATTTGATTCAAGCCGTGACTATTTACACTAATTAGTCTGAGTCATTCCACTCAGAAGGTCGAGCGTCACCAGAGTCTAGGCGCCTTACGGGCTATTAAAGGCCCCGCAGGAGTCTGTTCAAACCCGAGACAATCCAGACAAGATGGCACCCAGTTTCCAAGATCTGCCGCAAGACGGTGTCGACGACCATGACGAAGACGAAATCGACTTTTCGGATCTCCAAGAAGCGTATAATGTCCACCTCGAAGAAGGATTAGATACTTTCGTTGTCGTCGATGGCTTGCCCGTGGTGCCGGAAGAGAGTCGAGAGAAGCTTACAAAATTCGTCGGACGGAAACTCACATCTGTTGGAAGGCTCAAGGGTGAGATGTTCATGCCAATCGATGACTCCGGAAAGACTCAAGGGTTCGCCTTCGTCGAATATGAAAGCCCTGATCAAGCCGCCGCTGCAATTAAGCAATTACATGGCGTTCCTTTGGACAAGAAGCATACTATGGCTGTCAACAAATTGACCGATATCGATCGTTATGGGAACGCAGACTTCGACGACGAGTACCATGCACCAGTATTGCCCGACTTTGCTGAGAAGGAGCATCTACGATGGTGGGTTGGGGACGGCCGAGACCAGCTGGCTATGTATCGCAATGATATGGTTGGAGTATTTTGGAATGAGAAAGAAGAAGGATTAGAGAACTGCGTAGATCGAGAGCATTGGACAGAAGCATTCGTTCAGTGGTCGCCACTCGGCACATATCTCACTTCCGTCCACTCTCAAGGTGTTCAATTATGGGGTGGCCCGAGCTGGACAAGACAGATGAGGTTCGCACATCCTGGTGTCAACCTTGTCGATTTCTCGCCAAACGAAAACTACCTTGTCACTTGGTCACACCGTCCGCTCACTGTCGATGAGAACCATCCTATCTTGTCTGTTGAAGAGGACGGGAAGAACTATATCATCTGGGATATCGCTACTGGCAAGGTCCTCAGATCTTTCGTCACAATTGACCTCCCAGGACCACCCACGGATGCTGAAGGGAATCCCGTTAAGAAGAAGATTCAATGGCCTGCTTTCAAATGGTCCGCCGACGATAAATACGTCGCCCGTATGACTCCTGCTCAATCTGTATCCGTTTACGAGCTGCCCCGCATGAATCTCCTTGACAAGCAATCCATCAAGATCGAAGGTATCATAGACTTTGAATGGTCTCCCGCCACACCCCAACGTGATAGCAAGAAAGATTACGAACAATTGTTCTGCTTTTGGACACCCGAGCTCGGCTCCAATCCCGCCAAGGTCGGTCTCATGTCCATCCCATCCAAAGAAATCGTTCGAACCCGCAATTTATTCAATGTCTCCGATGCAAAGCTGCACTGGCAGTCTGACGCGAAATACGTATGCGTCAAAGTCGACCGACACTCAAAGTCTAAAAAATCTCTTGCCACTAATCTCGAAATATTCCGTGTCCAAGAAAAAGGCGTTCCCGTCGAAGTCGTCGATGCCATCAAAGACACGGTCATCAACTTCGCTTGGGAGCCGCATGGCGATCGCTTCGTCCTCATCACCGCCGGCGAAGTCCCCGTTGGCGCCGCCGTTCCCCCCAAAACATCTATCTCCTTCTTCTGTCCTGAGAAGGTCAAGCCACCCGCGGTGGGCAATTTCAAGCTCATTAAGACCATCGACAAGAAGAACAGCAATGCCATCTACTGGTCTCCCAAGGGCCGCTTCGTTGTCGTCGCCACTGTGCACTCGAATCAGTCCTTCGATCTTGACTTTTGGGATCTCGATTTTGAAGGCGAGAAGGAGGAGAAGGACAAAGATCTCACGGCAAACTTGCAGTTGATGGCAACAGGCGACCATTACGGGGTGACTGACATTGAATGGGACCCTTCCGGGCGATACGTCATCACCTCCGCGAGCGTCTGGAAACACCAGATGGAAAACGGCTACCACCTGTACGACTTCAAGGGTGAGCTACTTAGGGAGGAGCCGGTCGAGAAGATCAAGCAATTGCTGTGGCGTCCACGTCCAACCACGATGCTGAGTAAGGATGAGCAGAAGAAGATTCGGAAGAACCTGAGGGAGTATAGTCGGGTGTTTGATCAGGAGGATGAGGATCGGAAGAACACGGCGAACCGGGAAGTGATAGAGCGGAGGAGGAGGGCGTTGGAGGAGTGGTTGGCGTGGAGGAGGGCAACGGAGGAAGACGTGAGGGAGGAGAGGAGTGAGCTGGGATTGGAGAAGTTGGATATCAATGGGGTCGATGGGGACGACGAAGCAGGCGGGGAGTACGTGGAAGAGATTGTAGAAGAAATCATTGATGAGACGGAGGAAGTGGTTACGTAGCAAGCATAAAGTGACAACGAGCAAACGAATTATACGGTATGTGCTTCTGAAGTTTTGCGAATTTGGTGAAATCTGCATACCGATTCATAGAATGCGCACAAGGGCAGCACAGATCGAGCAATATCCTGCGTGATAGCTAAGTCGCTATTGATGGACCAAGAAAAGTCTACACCCGCTCTAGCAAACACAACATGGGGATTAAATAGCCCTTTGCCTCTGCTTTGTACCTTGGCCCTCCGCTCTGCATGTCCCCAAGACCCTCTTTCACCATGCTATTCTTTGAATCGTCATCTTGAAGTTTCCCCATAGCGCATACGGCTGTAACTGCAGAAGTCTACGAAGGTCAAATCATTTGAAAAAGGCACAAGATCAATCCATGTCCACGTCCAAGGGATCATCATGTCCCATCTTTTTCTTCGAGTCCAGTGGCCGTTTCTTTCACACCAATTGCGCTTTCGCGAGGGCCTCTAATCGGGCGATCCTTGGTTCGAGGTCCTCGCCACGAGCATTCATAAGTCCCAACATGAGAAGGAGGCGCAAAACACAGTTCGCATGTGTGGCTACCGCAATGGGATCTTTATTGTGGTGACCGTCCCTCGTAGTAGGTATTTCAAAATAGTGGACCAGATTGAACGTGGCAAATGCTGGGCCGACGTCCTTGCGAGTCAAGGTTTTCCGGGCTAAAAGGTGCGGGTCAAGATATCCAACGATGGGCGCGAAATAATGCCAATTCACGCCAAGCCGACGCATCAGCGCATCTGAGCTCCTTTCCAGCCCGCTACTCACGAGGACGATATTGCGAAGACGTCGTGATGTGGTTGGGTCAGGAAATCGTAAAGTTTGTGAGAGGAAATCGAGCACATTCGCGGAGGAGTCATTCGGGAATTCCTCGAATGCGCCAAAGATATTCCGCGCTTGCCTTCTTTTACGCTTCCGATGAGCTCCGAAGACTGCTTGTCGGGTTTGAATCACATATCTTGGATCGAAGACTGAGGCGGGATCAAGATCTCGACTGTCCATTGTTGCGATACTGATTTCCTCGAGCCGATCTGCATCGTTGCAGCCAGACTGGTTGTTCTTGAACTGATAGCAGACAAAGATAGCATCCTCGAACGGAGTGGGAAGGTTTCGATCAAGCTCGAGATAGAAACGTAGCATATTAAGATTAGAGGGATCGATAGGAATGGACTTCATTCTGTTGGTCTGGGTCAGGTAAACTCTAGAGTTTGTGCTTTTGTTTAGGCAATTCTTGGTACGAGATTATGCCTGAAAGAGTAATGTCGCGATGTTGAAAAGGGAATATCGCATAGCGTGATGGATGAGTTTGTGATTTAGCAATCGTTGATAAGGGTGGCCTTTGCTTGTACGATTACTCTTTTGCCCACGCTCAGAAAAGCAAAGGCTAGGCAGGCAAAACGTGAATATTGCAAACCATGGAAAAGGATCTCGCTTAGAACATTATAAGCGCAAAGTGAATCTCCAGCGGACGACACGCTCTGAAGTTCGCGATGTGGTCGCTGCTTTGCTTTTCAACCTACCTAGAAGGTCTCGGCTTATGAAGCGAAAGTAGGCACAGCACGTACCAAGTACTACTGATCACATATGAACAGCTCGTTGGTAAGTAGTAGGAGCAATCACCCACTCTGTACGCTCTTCTAATATCGCTGTCGATGATGCTCGCTAAGGTACCAAGATTCCTGTCCACTTGGTCCTAGATTCAGCACGTAAGCTCTTTGCGATCTGTGATCCATGACGAAACGGTTGAACGACACAAGACAATCGCTTGTCATATTGTTCGTTCCTTGGGTGTTTGCCTGTTTTGCGCACTTTGGTTCGTTCGCAACACGCTGTAGCAGCTTCACAGCTTGATATTCGAGATGACATGAGCATTAGCACTGGCTAACAGCAGTGAGAGAAAGCAGCCGATCTCCAATAGATCGCCTACATTGTGATTTTCGAGCAGAAACGAAATGGTACGAGTTACAGATGCCCTGTGCAGCGCGCCGAGTGGTTTAGCTTTGCGAAAGATCGTTAACGGAGTCTTCGCCGCACAAGATCGTGTGTCTTATGATCAGTTTGCATCTTGAAGGACTGGCAAAGCGTAAGCGACACGAGTTCTTGAGAGCCCTATAGGTATTGCTGAGAGATATAGGATGTCGGTGTTGGACACCGTACCTACCTAACCTACCTGAGGCCTAATTATCCACGAACCCTTGGGCCGTGCGGTGCGTAAAATACAATACATAAGACGGAATAACTTTGTGCACGGTATTGGGCAGTACGGAGTACACACGTACTCTCAGTCTTCCTCTTCCGCTCATCCTCACCATTGCAAGCTGTCTGGCCTCCCGGACGTGCTCTTCATACACGGAAGTCTTGTGCTCCTGCGTTGATATACTGGATTTCTTCTACCATGCTTTGCCTTTTGTAGCTCTGGTTTCGCTTCGCCAGTTTGGTCTGACACTGCAAAGAGAAGGTTCATCTTTGCAGCAATGATGCCTTTTTCCACTGCCGTTGCTTCAACTCGGAGATCCAATGAAAGCCAATTTTCTATTGTGCAGCTTTATTATCATAGACGTATATTAGCGCACTAGCTTAGGCAATCAGCCTGATATGCAGGCATTGGCGGGACACTTTTCTAGAGGGTCACAAGACTGGACACCCATTCATTTTGCCTGATGGCTATTCATCCAACAACCTCCCAGTGACTACTATCACTAAGCGGGCAAAGGTACCTAATACACTCTTTTTTGCCGGCTGCACTAGCTGTCCCTGCATCCGAAACCTTACAGCTCTTGCTTCTAGAGTAAGTTGGGGTAGCGTGACTGCCTCCATACCACCTTCATCATTTTCCAATTGGACGGTTCTTGGACGGACTCGGCTTTGGATTTGGTGGATGCGCGAGTGGGAAAATTATCACACGTCTATTATTCAAAGTCCAAGAAGATCTGCCACCCGCATCCCTTCCTGACGCTGATCACTGCCTATTTGTGACACTCGCTCACTTCTCTTAATTACTTTCAGGACTGTATTATCTACCGGATATCGTTTTGCAGCTGGCTATCATGTGAGTCTACAACACGGAGCAACGGAGGAGAATGGATATAAGTACCCGATTATTTCTTTGAAGATTGTTGAGTAAAACTTCATACTTCATAATCCATTCATTCAACAAAGTAGTAAAAGTAGTTTCTCGATCAAACTTCGTTTCCAAGATGCGTCTCTCAATCGTTACAACCTTGACTGCTCTGCTGAGCTGTGTGACTGCGCGGCCCACCTTAACTTCTTCGCTTCAGCAGGTTACAAACTTTGGTAGCAACCCCACAGGGGTAAGTTCCTAATGGTCTTTTCGCAACGAGGTCACCTCTGAAAGCTCCCCACAGACGCAGATGTACGTCTATGTCCCGACCAATCGCGTCGCCAAGCCTCCCATCATTGTTGCTATTCACTATTGCACGGGTACTGCTCAGGCGTATTTCTCCGGATCTCCCTACGCGCAACTGGCCGACCAGTATGGATTCATTGTAATCTATCCATCCTCACCATACTCGGGAACTTGCTGGGACGTATCGTCAAAGTCAGCCTTAACACATAACGGAGGTGGTGATAGTAATGCCATTGCCAACATGGTTACATACGCCTTGAGTCAGTACAATGGTGATGCTACCAAAGTGTTTGTTACTGGGTCCAGTTCCGGTGCCATGATGACGGTAAGATGCACTGCCATTGCGTCCATTCAATTCAACAGTATCTGACCCAAGACAGAATGTCATGGCGGCGACGTATCCTGAGCTTTTTGCTGCAGCGACGGCCTACTCCGGTGTCCCAGCTGGATGCTTCTATTCCTCGAGCAACCAAGTTGACGCCTGGAACTCAACATGCGCACAGGGCGATTCTATTGCTACTTCACAACTTTGGGCAAGTATCGCCGAAAGTATGTACTCAGGTTATACCGGCGCTCGTCCTCGCTTCCAAGTGTACCACGGCTCCATTGACACAACTCTTTATCCCGAGAATTACAACGAAACGGTAAAGCAGTGGACTGGCGTCTTCGGGTACAATTCCCAGAGCCCTCAGAAAGTCGAGGCCAACTTCCCACAATCCGGCTACACGACTGACATTTGGGGCGTCACTACTCAAAACCCACTTGGCACAGTGCAAGGAGTGTATGCAATTAATGTTGGACATACTGTTCCGATCAATGGGTATGATCTCCTCCCCTCTCTCTATCTTCTGCAAGCTCATGTTTCCGTCTAGTACCCAAGACATGATGTGGTTCGGTCTTGGCCCATATGCTTCCGACGCGTAGATTACATTTCGAGTGGCTTGTGTTTCCTCTTCAGAGGGAGAGGTTTTGAAACAGTGTAGGATATTCCCATGAGTCGCGTCAGCTGTATAGTCAAAAAGCTTGATACCAATTTTGAATACTAAATGCCTTACATCCATTTCTTCACATAGCATGATAGGCATTCGAGAAGCCAGGCTCTGAACACTAGCTCCATCGGTGTTCTTCCGGCGATTTGCATGGAAGGCGAGGCGCGAGGAGCTGCAAAGACGAGTCATGCATAGAAATAGTTGCGGATGTGCTCGAGATTCTGTGTACGGAGCGCCTACTGCTCCGCACTCTGCGCGGATGCTGTAAGTAGCAACTCGGGCCGATAGGGCTGAAAAGTGGCACAGGTGGCTGTGGGGTTCGGCGCTGATCGTCGCCGGTTTAGAGAGGCCACCTATGCGGCTCAAATAATCTTTCAACCCATTCTTTCGAACTTCTTCACCCTCCACGCCCAACCCAAATGATGAGTGCGACCGCCCTTCCGACCAAATAGGTCAAGTTTTTGAAGAGCTTTGAAGGCGGCCGGCGCGTTTCGTTCCTACACGTGAACTTGAACCGGTTTGCTGTTCTCTCATCTCTCTTTTAATAGGCCCCGCAAACAGTTAAACCTGGCCCTGTCGCGAGAACTTATAATTGACAGCCGTCACCTTGCTACACAATGGACAACGCATTCGTTCGGACGTCGCAAGAGGCGCTTAACCATTTCAATGTTACAGAAGAAAGCGGTCTTACAGGTGTTCGGGTTAGAGAGCAAACGCAGAAATATGGGCGCAATGGTATATAGTCATCCCCGCGCATATAACGGACGATGAATACTAACTTACAAATGTAGCTCTTCCTGAGGACCCGCCTACTCCTATGTGGGAGTTAATTCTCGATCAATTCAAGGATCAGCTTGTCCTTATCCTACTGGGTTCGGCTGCCATCTCCTTTGTCCTAGCACTATTCGAAGAAGAGGGCGATTGGACTGCGTTTGTCGACCCCGTTGTGGTACCTGACTCCGTCTTCCTCAACTTCCCAGGCGTCGCTGATGTTGCTTACACATAGATTCTTACAATCCTGATCCTGAATGCCATCGTTGGTGTCTCTCAAGAAAGTAGCGCTGAAAAGGCCATCGCCGCTCTTCAAGAGTATTCTGCCAATGAGGCAAAAGTCATACGAGATGGTATGGTCAAGCGGATACGGGCTGAAGAGCTGGTACCTGGTGATATCATCACGGTCGCTGTGGGCGATAGGATTCCGGCAGATTGCAGGATGCTTTCTATACAGAGCAACAGCTTCGCGGTGGATCAGTCCATCTTGACAGGCGAAAGTGAAAGTGTTGGTAAAGATACAAAACCAGTCAAGGATCCTGAATCAGTCAAACAGGATCAGATCAATATGCTCTTCTCTGGCACAACAGTGGTCACCGGACACGCCAATGCCCTTGTGGTCCTTACAGGATCTTCAACGGCCATCGGCGATATCCACGAGAGCATCACGTCGCAAATCTCTCAGCCTACACCCTTGAAGGAGAAGTTGAACGATTTCGGAGACTTGTTGGCAAAGGTCATTACTGTCATTTGCGTCCTAGTCTGGTTGATCAACATACAGCACTTCAACGACCCTTCCCATGGTGGCTGGACAAAAGGCGCCATCTACTATCTTAAGATTGCCGTCTCGCTTGGTGTTGCTGCAATTCCGGAAGGTCTCGCTGTTGTCATTACCACATGTCTCGCTCTAGGGACTCGCAAAATGGCGCAGAAGAATGCGGTCGTTCGTAGCTTGCCTTCGGTCGAGACCCTTGGTAGCTGCAGCATCATCTGTTCTGACAAGACCGGTACTCTGACTACCAACCAAATGAGTGTCAATAAGATCGTATTTGTCAGTGAGAACGGTTCCGGGCTGGAGGAATTCGACGTCGAAGGCACAAGCTTCAATCCGGACGGTAGGATTTCGTACGGTGGCAAGTATATCAATCATCCCGCGGAGTACTCCAAGACCGTCGAGCAGATCGTTGAGGCTGCTGCTGTGTGTAATGATGCACACCTTGCTCGCGATGCCAAGACCGGCACTTGCAGCAATGTTGGAGAGCCTACCGAAGGTGCACTCCGCGTGCTTGTAGAAAAGGTCGGCAGTCCTGTCTCTACCTATAATGAATCCAGGGCAAGCGTCTCTCCTGACCAACGCCTACATTACGCAAGCAAATACTACGAATCGAAATCCCCAAGACTATCGACCTACGAGTTCTCGAGAGACCGTAAGAGCATGTCTGTGCTTGTAGGAGGAGGTGCTACGAACCGGCTCCTTGTCAAAGGTGCTCCCGAATCCATCCTTGAGCGTTGTGATTTCGTCGTAACCGGCTCCAACGGCAAGCGTGTCCCTATGGACCAAAAGATCTCTTCCCTCCTCTACAAAGAAGTCCTCGACTACGGCAACCAAGGCCTTCGCGTCCTCGCGCTGGCCAGCCTCGACAACGTCACCGACAAGTCCGCCCTTGCAAGCGCCAAGACCTCCCAAGACTACCTGCACCTCGAACAACGCCTCACCCTCCTCGGCCTTGTTGGCATGCTGGACCCACCACGCCCAGAAGTCGCCGCCTCCATCGCCAAATGCCGGTCCGCCGGGATCCGCGTGGTCGTCATCACCGGCGACAACCAGAACACGGCCGAGACCATCTGCCGCCAGATCGGCGTCTTCGGCGCCGGCGAGGACCTGCGCGGCAAGAGCTACACCGGCCGTGAGTTCGACGATCTGAGCGAGAGCCAGAAGCTCGCGGCGGCGCAGCGGGCGTCGCTCTTCTCGCGCACTGAACCGGGCCACAAGTCGAAGCTCGTCGATCTCCTGCAGTCGGCGGGCGCGGTGGTTGCGATGACGGGCGATGGCGTGAATGATGCGCCAGCTCTCAAGAAGGCGGATATCGGGGTTGCCATGGGTTCCGGGACGGATGTGGCTCGATTGGCGGCTGATATGGTGCTGGCGGATGATAACTTTGCGACTATTGAGGCGGCGGTGGAGGAAGGGCGCAGCATCTATAGTAACACGCAGCAGTTTATTCGCTACCTCATCAGTAGCAATATTGGCGAGGTGGTGTCCATCTTTTTGACGGCGGCGTTGGGAATGCCTGAGGCGTTGATACCAGTGCAGCTGCTTTGGGTGAATCTGGTGACGGATGGGTTACCGGCCACGGCGTTGAGCTTTAACCCCCCAGATCATGATGTGATGAAGCGACCGCCAAGGAAGCGGGACGAATCGCTCGTGGGCGGTTGGCTATTCTTCAGGTATATGGTCATCGGAACCTACGTTGGAGTGGCTACAGTTGGAGGGTATGCGTGGTGGTTCATGTTTTACTCTGAGGGACCCGGGATTTCCTTTTATCAGTTGGTAAGTCCAGCTCCTTGTGCTAGAAAGAGGCGAGATTAGGCCATGCTAACGGATTGTACCACAGTCGCACTTTCACCGCTGCAAGTCCGAGTTTGCTCAAATTGGTTGCGACATGTTCGTCAATGACCAAGCGAAAGCAGCCTCCACCATCTCTCTCTCTATGTAAGCTGCGCTCATTCCCTGGGCCCCCTTCTCATTTTACTACCGTGGCACTAATATTCACGTCCCTAGTCTTGTCGTCATCGAAATGCTTAACGCCATGAATGCCCTCTCCTCCTCCGAATCCCTCCTTACGCAGCCTCTCTGGAAGAATCCGATTCTCGTCTCAGCCATCACCCTATCCATGGTATTACACTTCCTGCTACTTTATATTCCTTTCCTGCAGGCTTTGTTTGGCATTGTGCCGCTGAACCTGAATGAATGGACCGCGGTGCTGGCGATCAGTGCGCCGATCATAGCAATTGACGAGGTGTTGAAGGCGGTGGAGAGAAGATTCTTTATGTTGACATTAGATGATGGACAGGAGAGGGTGAAGAAGGAGTAGTGCGCATTTTTAGAGGAACGACAGAGACTGGTACAAGGAGAAAACGATCTATGGGCGGGCGTAGGTACTGCATTGCATAGAAGGATAAAAAAGGGTTCTGCATTGACTGTGGAAAGATCGGCCGTAGCTTTGCTACTCATTACATAGAAATCTAGATATGCCTAGACGTGCTCCAACCCTCCTACCTACCGCCCTCGTGACTCCATGTAACTCTATTCACATTGGTCCCATCCGCTGCTCCTTCATCTCGAATTGGCAAAATATTGCCCCACTTGCACGCTTGAGGACCTCTAGCGTTTGGTAGGTGTGGCGGTCACCATCAAGGGATTCTTCTCCCAAACCATGTATGCCTTCTGGTCCAGCCAGTCATTACTCTCCTCCTGGAGGTGGAAATCGAAGCTCCAGAGTAACTTGGCTTCGATGAGACGCAACTCGTGGTACGCAAGACTGGACGGAACGGACGTGTCAGAAAGCTTGACATTCATGTTGCGACAATGAGATCACGAGGGGACGAGACTAGACCCATGATGCAGGAAAGAGATTCGGCTTTCCGAAATAGAAAGACAACTTTAGAGCTTCGTCAAGGACTGAAGAAAAAGGTTGGAGACTCACTTCTTCCCGATGCAGTTGCGAGGACCGTACGAGAAGGGCTCGAACGCGATTTTCCTATCAGAGTTGAATGCGGGGTCAAACCAGCGTTCGGGGATAAAGTCATCGGGACGACGAAAATTGGCTGGGTCGCGGTAGGTGTTATTATGTTCCGTCGCGACCACGGTCTAACCGTTATGAGGTGGGTCAGTCAAAGCCAAACTATCAAAGCATATCTGTCAGTACTTACTCCTTCTGGCACCCAATGGCCAGCGATCGTCGCTCCACCTTGCGGCACGAAGCGCCCAAAGCCGTTTGGTGCTGGGTGGAATAGCCTGAGGCTTTCTTCAATGCAGGCGGCAAGATATGGGAGCTGGGCGAGGCGCTCTAGCGTCATGTCCTCGGTCCTAGTAAAGCTTGTACTGATCTCATCAGTCAGTCTCTTCAATTTGGCAGGGTGCTTCAAGAGATAGTAATTCATAGCACTGAGCACCGTAGCGGATGTCTCAGTACCAGCGAGCATGAAGCCAGAGGCATTGACATGCATTTCCCCAACACTAAGCCTGGGCTTGCCATCCTTGTCTTCTCGCTCAGACAAGCTCCAGATATCCGGATGATTTGTCTGCTCCGCCATCCGCTTATCAATACGGGCGTTAGCAAGACGGAACGACTCTAGTCTTTCCTCTTGAAGCTTCTTAGGTACCAAAAATTCGAGCAATCTCAGGAAAAAGGGATAATAATAGCCGATACGCCAGATTGAGCTCGCTTTGATATCGGAGAATAGGCCCTTGACCCAGGCTCTATAGTACTCGTTACCGTCAAACAACCCAAGTGGCTCACCAAAAACAAGTTCGCCCATAATGTCGAAAGTAATGTAATGGAACAAAGTCACCAAGTCAAACTTTGCAGGTCCCTTCTGCTCGATGGCTTTCAGAAGACGATCAACATGTTCTAAGAAGAGCGGCTCTTGCTTCTGGAGGGCCGAGTTAGAGAAGGCATTGTTGAAGACTTTACGGACCCTGGGATGATTCTGGTCGTCGGTCATGACCAGTATGGGCGTTTCTGGATGGGTTGGATTCCCGATGAAGTAGAATCGTCTGTCCTTGCTGAAGGTAACTATGATTGCAGTCAGAAACGTGGGGGCTGAGGCCGATTGGGTTCTCTGCGATGCCTACCTTTGCCACCGGACCGATGGCCGTAAATATCCCTCCATGAACGGCCGTCGGTGAAGCTAAGCTCTTCAGGGGCGACTCGAACTACTTGTCCGTATCGCCTGTGTAGTGATTGGTTCCACGTCAGGTAGTCGCCCTTGATGACTTTGATGAGGTACGGAACTCTGCTTGCGGCAGTGTACCAAGGGCCAGGATAATTTCTCAGGGGGTGAAAGAAGACGTTGTAGACGATGGTGGCCACATTGTAAGTGAGGTACTGTGAGGCGTCATGGTGAGCTTGTGATTGCCATGGCACCTGATGTTACACGAACATGCACTGACCAAGACAACGGTACCCAGCAGAGCGAGTAGGGCGATGGGGATCATAGACGGGGTTTCCATCCTGCTATTCATCATGGGTGGTTGATGGTATGGGATTGAGAAGAGCTTAGGAAGGGAAATAAGAAGATTCGAATTACGAGAAAGGGAAGATCGAGGAGATTCGGCCGAGGCCGTGAAGATGCGGGGCTGTCATCTGCACCGATCTCCACTTTCTGCAGCATTCATGGAAAGGTGAATATCTGGGTGAATTCAGAGCTTCCGGGTTGGCACGACATAATTGGCGCGTGCAAGGCAAGCATTGTGAGCAATTGGAAGAATCGAGACTTCGGTAGTTGGTATCGATTCTCTCGCCTCCCCCGTCGCAAGATATCACAGATCCTTGTAGAAAATGCTTCCAGCGCGATGATTTGCGTGCCGGAAGTCAAATGCTTGATCACACTTGCGCGAGATGGGGGATGGGATGGATCAGCTCGGGCGAACGGGGTACCAGGTACGCTGCAGGATCGAGATCTATTTTCCATCCGTCGACTGTCAATAGCCTGGCAGTCGGTCGTCCTGATGGCGTGAATCGTCGACCATGGATTGGTCGAGGGTGAAGAGCGAAGTTGTTTTGATGTCTGCGGCTTGCAGCAGAGGAGGCGTCAGGGTCGTTCTGTCATCCATCCTACTAAGGCTTGCAGTACAGTAGTGTCCGCGCACCGTCGCCACGTTCTCTGCGTGGCGCACGGGAAAGCTAACTGGATCCAGAGGCAATTTATAGCCGTTGAGACTCGGGGATTAATTTCTGGGGAGGCGATTGACGCTGCGAGTGCTACTTCGGACATATTGTGGCGTGGCCCGTCGGGGCTCTAATAGTGCTGCCATCACCCTATGATCACCGCCACAGGGGGGGGCTCCACCGAAGCAGCGCACGCGAGAACCTTGACACGTACCTTGACAGGTGGCGCCCGGGTTCGGCATGGCAGGAGGCCCTCATTGGAGACCATGTCGCTGGTCAGAAACGGCATCACGGAAGGCTTACGCTAGGCAGCGATCCCAAATAAACTTTGTGAGCCCTGCCACCCGGCAAAGACCTCTCAAAAATCTCGTCTCCCAGTGCCTATTGGAGGGCGTCTGCCTCGATGAATGCGGGCTCAAGCAGCTTCGAATGATGTCTCAAGTCGAAATGCTCCTTCCACATCTCCAGCGCATCCTCTAGGCTCATCCTCGGCAACCCGACGCCCTTTAATCCCTTGAGCTTGGTCATTATGTCCTTGCGCCCCTTGGGAGCTTGCTAGGAGGACGGAATATGGATCTCGTCACACAAAAGTCCAGCGCTGACACGGTGCGGTCGGCTCTGGGTCACAACTGGATTCAATGGCAAAGATTTCTGGTAGCCTCATCTGCCCTCCAACGAAATGCCTGCTAATGGGTCGGACAGCGTCTCACGAGTCAGGAGGGCAATAAGATCGAGTGGACTTCGTGGAATGATGTGCCAAGCGACGTCCAACTGGCCACTCTGAACACCATAAATACCCAGCTAAGCCTGGAGGGCATCCAGCCGATTAATGAAAAGATCTTGAAATGGAGGATGGCTCAGGTCATCAAGAACAAGACAAGGCGAACAAGTGAGTTGAGACAGTAGCTGACCACTATTGCACAAACTAAGATCGTGTAGCCGTACAAACTAGTGAAGGAGATCCAGCGCAAGGACCAGGCCGTAGTAGATCGGTACTATCCTACGACCCTGTCCGGCACCTGGACGATAGAACATGAGCTGGATAGCCAAAGATTCTCAAAAGAGTTGAGAGACACTTTTTTCTAGACAATAATGTTGGACCTGGCTTCGACGAACTGATCTCTTCAGATTCGCCAAGAGTCCTTTCTTGGAATATGTTTATGAGTAAGAAATTTGGTACCACAGCGCTTTTGAGCGGATTTTTTCAAGCTTCGCTCCACTCAACTTTCTATGGCCGCCTGGGGAGCAATTGGAAGACATTTAGAGTCATTTTTAAAGTCACGACTGTAACGTTGCAAACGACAGAACGATCGGATGAGGCTGAAGATGATTGCACCGAATCCCTGGCATGTGCTATGCCACAGGGGGTTTGCCTTGGCCCGATTCACTATACCATGTACGTCCTTGAACCTCAAATTCTTTTTCTATGCAGACCTCTTGATTCTGTGTTATTTTTTCACGCAGGACCTTGTGTAGACATTTGGGGGTTTCAGACACCACAAACATCACGTTGACATGGGAAGGCAAGATGTGCCGTCATGCATAGGTAATCTCGCCCATCTCAATGTGACCATCTGGCATTTCGTGAGCAAGGACTCCTCATGCCGGTCCTGCGGAAGCAAGATAGGGCCATCCTGGTTTGGGGAGATATAAGTCACATGCCCGGTCTACTTGCTAAAACTTTGCTCAATTTACCAGGTGAAACCTTCAAATTATCGTCGCAAGACTTACCCATCTTGATATCGAATTTCAACAAGATTGGCCCCTGCATCAATGCATACACTTGGCACCTACCGGCCTCCCATATCCTGGTCTATTGGCTTCGTTATGGCGAAGCTTGGCAGTTCCTCGATAAGGAGCGATACTACCGTGATTTCAAGACCCATTGAAAGCTTACTGTGAGCCTCGCTAGGCCACTTTAAACAACCCATACAGCCGGCACTCTATGACGACGACCACCTATGGTCGCGAACAGAAGCTTCAGCGTGATACGCTTACCTGCCTTTGCTCGTCCATGCGTAGCATTCCACACTCTCATTGTTAGAAAGACCCTGATTGGTCTTGACAGTGTCGCAGAACTGGCTTTTCAACGTCTCTCGACATTAATTTTGTTGCCATGAAATGACGTTTGCCATCTGTGGCATGTGTTTAAAGCTGCACAAACGCATGTAACGCTATTGGGCCACTGCCAGCGGCCAGATCGTCTATCGGACTGGATCGGAATAATTTTCGAGCTCTGCTGTGTGTCAAGTTAAGAAACTGCTGTCAGTATAGCTGCTGCAACCAGATCAACGATCTTGTACCTGCATGGTCACGCAATATTTCGAATGCAGATTTACAATGATTCAATCACTACGAAACTTGTGCTGCGAAAACGGGGAGGCTCTGGTTCCAAGCATCTCAAGACCGTAAGTTAGTATTTCATGGTTCTCGATCAGTCCGTGGGCCCTAAAACCTGGAGTGAATGCCACGAATCCGGGTTGATGTTGCTCCTCAGGGTGGGAGAGGATGAAAATGACATTCTGTCAGGACTGCGTCATCCTCCCCAGCTAACGTCGATAATGTACAACCCTCCCGTCGCTGAAGCTGGCAACAATTGCCGGTTGTGGACTCAGTTCACGGCAAGTATGGACGACTTAATCAGTATTACCTCCACCCTCGCTCCGAGGTAGCTCCTCCGTGGTAGACCCCAAAGTAACTATTGTCCTTAGCGTCAACCTCGCCACCACCTTTATCGCCTCATTCGCCACCACTTGAATACAAAATGGATCCACCTTTCTCGCTTTCCTACTCCTCGGCGATTTCCTTCGACGGCTGGTCCATAAGCCATCCCAGACGGCGATCGGTATTACCGTTAACGACCAAAGCGATAATTCGAGCTCGGTAGCTTTTGCTGCAACTTATCGTTCGTCCATTGTCACAATGCCAATCGCAACATACCCAGGAACACTGTCACGGGAGCCGAAGAGGACGATTCCAG
Source organism: Viridothelium virens (assembly GCA_010094025.1). NCBI lineage: Eukaryota > Fungi > Ascomycota > Dothideomycetes > Trypetheliales > Trypetheliaceae > Viridothelium > Viridothelium virens. The sequence goes on from ML991779.1 coordinate 208,567, forward strand.
CATTGACATCTTCCGCAATATTCCTGACGGCGTTGCCGGAGGGAAACTGAAAATAGCGTCGAGCCACATTGGAAAAGAGAAGTACCACTATAACGGGAGAAGCTAGTAGTGAAGAGATGAGCGTAGTGTCTACAGACGAGAAGTCCTACAGTATCGTTAGTGCGGAAATATAGTGGACCGTGCTCCTCTGTACGAGCGCCTTTGACACTGTGGACGTGATTGAGTGAGCATCCACGCCTATCATTACAGGATCCAGTAAAATACTAGAAAGAAAAAAAATAGACAAAGCAGCGGAGGGCCACATACATATCAAGGCCTCCTCGCGCCAAGTGCAATTCATTAACACGCGCAAGTGGAGACTACGATGAAATATAATTTAACTGAAATGTTCATTTACTTGACTTCGACGAAAGAAGCAATAAGCCCCGACCCGAGTTTCACTTTAGAACGGCGCACGGTTGAAGCTGATGAGACCCGCCACAGTTATCCCAGCAATTCAATACATGGATTTTATAAAGTTGAAGCAATTCAATGGCGATGACGATTCCTGAGCATCAACTAGTCGCGAAACTGCCCTAAGTCTATTGCTGCGGCTCACTAAACATGCATCTATCTCGCAGCTCCTTTCTCGTTCACACGCTCCACAACATTCTCAGGAAATCCCTCTTCTGCCAGAGCCTTCAGATCTTCCTCGCCCATCTCCCCATCCCAACCCTTACTCACGAGGTACAGCCTAAACTTCTCGTCCTCCTCGGCCAAATCCTCACCTTTCAGATCCGGCACAAAGAAGAAAGTTACCAGGATTCCCACCACTCCGCATATTGCCGCAACAATGAATGTCCATTTCTTACCTATGTTATTCTGGATCGGTGTGAACGCCTCGGTGCCTACCGCAGCACCCGTCTTGCCTAGCGCAGCGGAAACGCCGTAGCAAGTTCCTCTTACAGCCGTGGCGTACGACTCCGAAGAGAGTAAGCCGAGCATATCGCCCGGCCCCAAGTTTCCCGACGACTGCATCAAGCCGTAGAAAACCACGAAAATAGGCACGATCTTAGTGATCCGGTCGTAGGCACAGCCAATGATCAAGCCAAATACCAGGTAGCCACTAAATCCTAACATCATCGTGTTCTTCCGCCCGATGATATTGCAAAGCCAGGCTCCGAGAAAGACTCCTGGAAGAGCAATAGTACCGAGGAGGAGCTGCCACTCGCCTGTACTACGTATGGAGTCTGCCTTCGACACAACGCTCGAGATAATAACTCCGCTAAACACGCCATTAGGAAAGGCCACGAAGTCGTAAAGGAACCACGCGCCACAAGTTCCAAGCAACCGCTTCCAGTAGTACTTTAGGATTAGCCCGTACGGTACTTTGCGCTTGATGGCACCCCGGCGGTACAGCTTCGAGTTCAGCATTTTGAGTCGGAAATAGAACACCGTGAGCGGGAACAGCACGCCGATCCCAAAACACACGCGCCACACCGTACTAAGGTGCTTCGTCCCCGCCGCCGCCAGCACAATCAGGAAGATCGACACGGCAAGGGGCCCGCCAAATGATAGCGGGAGATTCGTAACTAGGATGAAGATTGGCCCTCGCTGTGTCAAGGTCCGCTCGTTCGCGGCCTCCGACGCCGACGTGCTCGACGCGGGATACTCGCCTCCCGTCCCAAACCCGACGATCCCTCGTGAGATGGTCAGCATCCAGAACATACCGTCAACGGTACGACCCTTAGACGCTGTCGCGAGAATGCCGCCGAAGACGATCATGAGGGTGGTGGTGACAATGGCGACTTTGCGTCCGAGATAGTCGCACGTCAAGCCCACGACGATCTGCCCGACGATCTCGCCGACGAGGAGGGCGTTGGAGACCTGGGTCGAGTAGGCGGACGTGTAGGCCTTTGGGTACTCGGCTTTCAGGACGACGTTGGTCATCGTCATGAGGTTGTTTTGGTAGCCGTCGCTGATGAGGGCGAAGCCGGCGCAGGCGATGGTGAAGAGATCACTGAGACGCTGGCGGGCGGAGGAGACGTTCGTGGAGGGCGCATTGGGGTCAGCGGGATTGGCGACGCGATGTCCAACAGGCGAGGCTGGATTCTTGGTAGCTTCAGTCGCGATGCGATCCTCGTTGATGATTTTGTCCTCCGTCATGGTGGATGAAGGTATCGAGTTTCCACCGGTTGGCGCGTATGAAGAGTTTTATCTGGCAGGGTTACGGATTTCATTCTTCTTGGCATCTGAGAAGACTTTATATTGCGGCTCGCATATGCGGATAGCGAAGTCTACGCCAGAAAAGGTAGGTCTGCGTGTCGCCGTCGGTGGTGAGTTGGACGCTGCAGGTTCCGTTGCCATCGCTGCCCTCAGTCCGAAAGCCAATTGGCGGGCACGCTGAGCCGCACGTGGGCGAACACCCCAGTGTTTCTCCCGAGCATGAGGCACCCGTTCACGCGTATCACCTAAGAAAACTCATCGCGCAGAGTCAACGAGCTCGGTAAGAGGTACTCTGTAGGCGAATAAGTAGGTAGGTACGAAAGGCATATGCTTGGGCAGGAGGGCAGGCTCTCAAATACTCCGTAGTTGTCTTACATATGCAGGAACGTACAAGGATTAGTGGTACATTACATGCTCTAGAGCTAGTCGATATTGACCTTTCCACAAGCGTGTGAAATCCTTACAAGGGTTTCGCAGCTTACGATGTCTATATCCGATCTTTCACACAAAAATGAACACATAGTAGAGCCGCGTACAATACCCTGATTAGCATCGCGCGACAAGGGAGCCCCCTAGTGGAATCTTGAGTTACTTTGGTTGCACGCTGGGTTCAACACGCTAATGCCATCCAAGACTCATGTTCTCCTACGTCCGTCGTCAGTTCCCTCTATCGATTGCGAAAATATTTCCGCTTTATCCTGTTATCGAAGTTGCGTTAGGGTGATCGTACTGTTACCAGGATCCATAACATGGTCGCGAGCCACTGCATGCAGCTGTTCCTGCTGCAGTGCCGCATACATTCAGTTGCTGAAGCATTCGAAGATAGCTGGTCTTGACATTGGCAATGAATCTCTGTGATTGGGTGAAGCATTGCACGTTGGGTTTTCGCACGCTCACGACGATGGTGCTTTTGTTTGAAAAGTAGAAGGAAGTGAAATGCGGTCGCTTTTAAACGTGTCTGAGTTAAGTCTCTTCCACTCTCTGCCATAACGATGCGTTCTTCTGGATCAACTGTAAACATAACCCCAGAAAGCGATAAAAGCTCGTCGTTGTAATGCTCTCTTCACAATTTCTGCCATTCGGAGGAAGGTATGGACTGGTACCAAGGAAGGCGACCCCTGAAGCAAAGAAACAATGCAACCGCACCAATTGACCAAGCATCTACAGCTAGAGAATTAGAAAGAGTAGGACCTTTGGAAATCAGGATACAATATGCAAGAGGAAGATATGATTCGCTGGGTGAATGTGCGGCATTATCTTCCGAAGGTGCGGGTAGCAATACAGGAGTGTCAGATTACGGGGCGACAACTGATGCCGTGCCAGAAGGGACCACGGGGGGAAGCAAGAAGCGAAAAGCTGCAGATGTCAAAGAGGAGCCTCAAGGTCCAGAAGATCCTCCCTCGCAGCGGGCGCGTTCTTCGACTGTGGTTAAGATGCGATTTCACAGATGAAGGGCATCGAAAGCCGACAAGGAAGGCTACAGGCTCAGGAAAATGAAGCGCACGCGAGTGCTCAACCAAGTTCAACCAAAACATATCTTCGGAGGAGTGCCTAGGCTACCGCATGACAAAGACGACAATGGCTTGAGGAAGACCTTGGCGCAACGTCAAGAGCACCGCAACTAGGCTCAAAGCTTCTAAGGAGCAAGAAGGTGGCAGAATAGAATGCTTTCCGCAAATCGGCCATGACAAACAACGCAACATGGAAAAGAGCGGCGCAAAAGAAAAAACAGCAATGAAGGGATAAGGCGGACAGTTTGATAAATTGATAGGAATTCAGTCCGTTGCCAGATTGGGTCTCGGCTACAAGATTGGATTTTGCGGTGTCGTACAGAGCAGGATTAGGAGGTAGATTGAAGATTAGGGTTTCAGACTCAGCAGTAGATTCTGGCGTGTCACACGCAGCTAATTGGGAATGGTCAGGCTCCATGCCAGGGTTCGAGCTCCGATTACAGAAGAGAAATGACCTGGGCGTGACTGGATGGAGAAATGCAATGTGACGAAAGATGGGATGGGCGGGTGTGGTGGAGGACTCGTGTTCTGCGCGCTTAAGATTGGCGAATCGTTGGCCAGGAAGCCACAGCCCACGTCAGCCAGGGTCCAGATCACCGAGCATTCGAAAGCCATGCGAAAGAGCTTCAAGGCCGAGTCTCTGCAAGTTCTACTCCGGACCTACTCATCCCATTATCCTGCTACTTACTCAGAGCTTCATTTCATGTAACTTCTTGCCCATCAATCCTGGTCGTCAATCCGACCAGAAGACCCACATGCGCTGTGCTTGCCACCCTCGTCAATTTCACAGTGCCCCACTCATTCTCCTCCACCGCTAGGTGACCTAGACACGGCGCATTCCTAAGATCAAGTAAGGATGGACAGCAAGAAGCATGGCAGACCAGAGGAGGAGATGTTCTTGCGCAATGATCATTCCAATGTACAAACACCAACTGTCGGTCCTCTACGCATCAACAAGGGGAGCTCTGGCTCTCCCGCGCCTCCCCGTTCTGGTTCTGCCGACAGTGAGACGAATCCGTATACTGCTCCTCAACAACCTGGCGCATACTACCCTCCTCCTGTCTCAAAGCCTCCCACAGTGCCTCTACCCTACCCTGATAATAACGAAACTCCTCATGCTCGCGCAGGACCGCCACGCCAATATACACCCCTTTCAGAAAGAGAAGGCTCAGGGAGGACGGGGACACCAGAGAGCAGCGTGAGACGGACATCCAGCACCACCCATTCCGACTCGCCTCGACCTCGATTTTCGGCCAATGATCCAAACAGGCCTACCGTGTCAGGATATTCGCATTCCCCTGTCTACGGAGAGACTTCACAACAACCAAGCCTTGCGGAGAGGCGTGGGAATGCTCCAAAGCCATTGCCTGACTCCCCAGGACCAGAGGCACCAGATAAGGAGGACTTGTTCCAACGACCGCCTCAGAGGAATAATCAATCGCCACCACAAGCAGGCTATGGAGCTCCTGCGTCTGGCCAGCCTGGCAATTTCCAACAAACCTACTATCCCCCTCCTGCGGCATCCTCCAGCAATGCTGGCTATGGCGGTGGGTTGAGTATACCCAATCCGGGAGGTGTCAACCGGCTTAGCTCAACCGCGTCCACGTCTACCACCAAGGCTCAACGTGGTTCTCCGCCCCCACCGGAAACACCGGCAGTCGATCAACCAGGAGGTGGAATTGAAGCTCGCTATGCAGCAGCAGGAATTGCTGGCACGTCTACGCTGAATTCTATTCAGGCACAGAACGCCGCCGCTCAGCAACGCGCAGCTCAATATGCACAACAACCTCCTCGACAGAATATGTCAACGCCGCAACAACCGCAACAACCGCCCCAGCGACCATGGACACCGACGGAAGACCCTGCAAGTCATCCTCATGGCCCGCCGGTCGCCTTCCAAGGTCCAAACGAAGTCACACCAGGGCCACAGGCTACGAGCCCACCGCAGGCATCCCGACCGCAGCAATTCTCACCTTCGGTCTCTGGGAGACATGGTGCCCAAGACGAACTCGATGAGGATATTGGACGTCTGAATGTGGGTGAGGAACCTCCTCCTGCTTATTCCAGCGTAGCAAGACCAGCGCAAGGCACACCAAGCAACGCACAAGGCTATCCAAACGAGAAACGGAGTACCATAGTGGGAGCTCAACCAACGCCAGGAGCTACACCTGTGGGAGCGCAGACCACAGAACCGAACTCGCAAGGTCATCCAGCATTTCACAACGAGCAACAAGCTCAAGCTGCAGCATCTGTCTCTCCTCAACCAGTTCAGCTACAGACTGCCCTTGCTCCAGACGCAGCTGCTCACCAACAGCAACAGCTACCGGTACAGACGCCAAGCCCAGGACCGGGAGCAGGGCCAGCATCACCACCTCCACTCCCCGAGGGATGGATTGCTCACCTTGATCAGAATTCCGGACAATACTACTACATCCATCTACCTACACAGTCAACGCAATGGGAATTTCCGAAAGGACCAACTCCACTTAATCTTAGCGAGCCCTTGTCACCTACAGGTACAGTTAATAATTTTCCGCTTGCCTCGCCTGCTATGAGTTCATTTAGTGGGAAGCCGTTGGCATCACCTGGATTTCCCCCGCAACAAGCGAATTATCGATACAGCGACGCCATGAGCATGGCTGGTCTGTCAAGTCCGACTGCTGCAGGCTTCACTGGACCTCCCCCTTCTGCAGGTGTCGATATGTACAAGGTTGCGCCAACTAACGGTGTCTACTTCGGTCCTTACTTGCGATATACCAATATGGATATAGAGCGGGGTATATGGCTGGGTTCAATTCTTCTGATTACGGATGCGCCACAACCTCCTACCATTCACATTCATCAATCTGTAGACCTCTCTCCAAACCCTCGACAACTTAAAGCAAATCCTATCTACAGCCACCATCGATGGATGTTCTACCGTTATGATATCGATCTCCGCATGGAAGACGATCATGGTGCTAAATGGACCTATGCAATTACTTCACATCTCGGCTGCACTCGCTATGAGTTCTTGGTCGCTGGACGATATGAGACTAGCTGGCGTTTTATAGCACACTCTGGAAACGACTTCGCCCTCAACGTAAAAGCTGAGGAACGTTCGAAGCTCGGTGGGGTTGGGTTCATGTGGAAAGACATTTTACAAAAACATGTCGAGTGCGGTGGCTTTCACGCCCAGCTGGGTCTCGGCGACCAGATCTATGCCGACAGATTATGGAAAGAAGTCCCAATGCTGAGGCAATGGACGGCTACCAGTGGTAAAGACAATCGCAAGAATGCACCATGGACTGCAAAACATGAAGAAGACGTCACACATGCATATTTTCATTACTATACCAGTCATTTTGATCAGCCACATCTAAGAGAAGCCTTTGCGCAAATTCCTCACATACTGAGTCTGGATGATCATGACATGTAAGCTTGCTCCATCAACTGATCCTTTAAGTTATGGTTATGACTAATGCACACTCAGCTTCGATGGCTTCGGTTCGTACCCGGAGTATATGCAATTTTCCAATATGTTCAAAAACATTGGCCGCATCGGTATCGAAATGTACCTCCTCTTCCAACATCATACAACCCTCGAAATCCTCCGCAACGTTTCAACCGATATTGATCTTTTCACAATCACTGGCACTGGCTGGCACTTCGTCAAATTCCTCGGACCCGCTGTCGCCGTTGTCGGTCCCGATACTCGTAGCGAGCGTAACCCGCACCAGGTTATGGCCGGCCCAACCTATCAGGGCCTATTCCCTAAAGTGGCCATGTTGCCACCAAGTGTGCAACATTGTATTTGGATGGTCCCGGTACCCCTAATTTATCCACGGTTAGAGCAGGCAGAACAGCTGGCGAATACTATGGCGACAGGAAAGAAGGCAGTGACGGGGACATTCAACGCGTTGAGCCGTGTTACAAGTGGAGTCGCTGGAATCGTAGGCGCAAAGGGCGTCGTAGGCGAGGGTTTCAACAGCGTGAAGAAGGCTGTGGGCAAGAGTGGACTGATGAGCGGGATTCTCAGCCCCTTTGGCGAGATTGACATCTTGGATGAGCTACGAGACCAATGGACACATGAGAGCAAGGATCTAGAGCGGACATATCTAGTACGCACACTGCAAGGTATCTCGCACAACAAATCGATGCGGATGACGTTCTTCTCTGGCGGTATGTACACTTTCCACAAACCCTCGCCATCGGGCGCTTACAGTTCTAATTTACAGACGTCAACTGCTGCGGCGCCGGCCTTGTCCACGACCCAAGTCACCCCTCCGACCACAAAACTATGTACCAAATCATCTCCTCTTCTGTTGTCAATGCTCCACCTTCTGGCTACGTCCTCCGCATGCTCCATAATAACAAGCCCCTCTACATTCCGGCCAACGGTCATCGTTCTACCAACTCACCTTCCGACACGAAAGAAGACATGATGGAAATCTTCACCCAGGATGTGAACGGGCAACCACGCGAGATGCGGCGGCTAATGGGACGGCGGAACTACGTTGCATGTGTGGCGTATGACCCGGAGATTGTGAATGGCAGTTTCGGTGCTACTGTTGGGGGAGGAAGTGGGATGGGAATGGGAGGTGGGAAATTGAGTTTGGCAGTGGATTTCATGGTACAGGGTGAGGGTGTATATGGTGTCCCGATGAAATATGGGCCGGTCATCATTCCGAGTTTAGAGTATGGGCGGTGAGGATTAAAATAGCCTTCACTCGGTGAGATTTGCGGTTGGTAACATTCAGAGCCCTTTATTTCTCCTTTGAGTTGGAATAGGGCAAATGACGGACAATGACGGGTGATGAGAGCAAGTGGTCTCTATTATTACCACGATTTCGACGATATTAACGTGAGCGGCCTTTTTACTACGAGGACATTTATTTGCAGGACACGAGAACATAGCTGTATACCGTACATCAATGAGCTATTCCGATCTGCCGTAAGATATAGGCCTTCCTGCGACTATTCGCGATCGCATGACTACGGGTACCTACCAGGTAACCTGGAAGGTCTAGGTACCTTAGCACCTTGGGCAAGTCTCGATTTTTAACTATGACGATCACGTGAACGAGCATAGACTTCAATCCAAATTTTTGGATGCCCAACTCCATGCACAACAGGCAACAATACATAAAATACAGCTATGGCTACACCAGTCGCTTTTCCAAGGCATCTTCCGCGTCTGCTGTCACCGCGCTGGGCCAGTGCTTCGAGCATCCCACATCTAGCGAGGCCATATGTCTCGATGAACTCGAATTCGGAGCATCGATCTAGACAATATCATTCGCCTCCAGTATGCTCGCAAACCCACAATCCAAATCTCGGCCTCGGACGTAGTTATGAACCCAAATGCCCAAGCTTGGGCATAACGCTCGAGTCTCGAAGGGCGTTTTCCTCCACCATGGTACGGTTTCGCGATCACCATTTCGATACATTGAAGTTCGTGCAACGACTCAAAGACGAAGGCTTCACGGAAGAGCAAGCTGTTGCCACGATGAAAGTCCTTAGCGACGTCATCGAGGAGAGGTACTTGCGCCACCCTCCTTATCTTTTCCCACCATTCATCTCCCTACCCACTCTTCCGTCGCTGACCCAGTCTTACTCCTTTCTGTAGCATTCAAAACCTCACGCGTACCATGGTCCTCCGTGAAGACCAAGATCGCACGACCTACACGCAGAAAGTCGACTTCGCGAAACTCCGGTCCGAGCTCCTCAGCGCCGACAGCACCGAGACCAGTGCGACCCGGACTTCGCACGAGCGCCTCACCAACGAGCTGCAGAAGCTGAACAGTCGACTGCGGGACGAAGTGGAGCGGACGAAGGCCAGCGTGCGCTTGGATCTGAATCTCGAGAAAGGGAGGATTCGCGAGGAGGCGGGCATGCAGGAGATGAAGGTTAAGGAGACGGAGACGAGGATCGAGCAGGAGAGTGCAGGACTGAGAGAGAGGCTGGAGTCAGTCAAGTTCCAGAGTGTGCAGTGGTTGTTGTAAGTGCTTTAATTGGGATAAGGAGTATTCCGCGGGAAGAGAGCAAAATACTAACTGGATCGTAGTGGCGTTTGCGCTGGCACGGCAGGTATTCTGCTAGGTGTTTGGAGGCTACTTATGTGATGTAGCATTCAACTGTTGACCCTTCTGGAGGATACGGGGCCATGCGAAACAATGTTTCCACTGGGTCCCGTAAGCGACGTGTGCGACAGAGACTTAGGCTTTCCAGCAGACCTCGAAAGGGAGATGTAAGACATATCTCCTGCAATATCCCTTGATCAATTATTTTAGGGCAGGACAAGGTGATAGAAACACCGCAGCCCGTGGGGTCGACAGCAGTTTTGCCGGCGCCACTGCTGTGCCCAGGAGATCATGGAAGAGTCTGGGTGGTTGTCGGCATCCAGTTTCTGCTATCAGCACTACCGCCGAAACAGCGTCATGCGTCGTCTGACTTAGGCTCCACAAGACCAAAGGCTCCAAACGAAGGAGAAGCTCAGGGTGTCGTACAGGCTTTGTGTACCTGAAGTGAGTCTCACCGACGCAGACATCCGTCTGACTGTTGTGGAGCATATTGTCCAAGTTTTGTGTGAGGACATAGATGCTAACGAACTAAAGGAAATGGGGGAGCTTATAGCATCAATGAAGATACCACGACGACATTGTGTAAATTATTATACTGCAAATATCACGACCATCTGTACCACTGCTATGAGCAACGGCATGATACCAAGTCAACGAGCGAAGTTTAGACTCTTTGGTTCCATAATTGTTGCGATTCGGTAACATTAAGACAGAGATGGATAGGACGCAATCCAAACCGCCTCACCTTCATGCTTGCTTCTCTAGCTTAATCCGACTCCAGATATAAGACCGCCATGCAAAGGCTGTTCATGAAATTGCAAGGACCGGGCGCCGGACTTACCTTCAAAACTCCCTCTTAGATTTTTTCGATCCTCTTCCTAAATATTACTCGATACTTTGGCATCGCTTCAGCCTTTTTGCCTACGAGGTGTCTGTGGTTGCAGGTAGGTAGAGAAATGTCATATATAAACGTGTGGACTGTTGGCCCTGCTTCACAATACCTAGAGTATCCTTCCGTATACTATCTCTGAGTGATGTTGTCTATCAGCAGATAATTTAGGAGAGCTTGTCCATAAACCGCGAATCACTAGATCATGCAATATAGGCGCAACCCCCGCTCTCTCCGTAGATCACCGGCCCTGAAGACTCAATTATTTGTGTGATTTGGGAGGTCACATGCTTCGACTACAGCCAATCTTGCAAGATTTTCCAAGCCAGGCTGTACAGATTCAGGGCGTACATACTCAATGTAACCCCAGCTTCTTCAAGAGGTTGGGGTTGTGTGATCCAAGCAATTTGAAAATGATGCCTAGAAGGTGGAGATCACAGCTAGATTGACCACTAAAAGCAGGACAGGCGTTTAGAAATTCTCGCCAAGGATCGAATTCGAGCAAACGACTGGGGAAACCTCTAGGTTCACAGTTAGTTCGAGATTGCAGTGTCGGGCGTTGCTCGACCCCTTTCTCACCAACACACGGTCATATCCCGAACGCGATCCAAATCCCGGGCCTCAAAACACCAAACACTGTGATGGCTGTATCACACTGCAGAAGCTGCACTGGGCGCTGCTGCCTTAGAATTTCCCAGATATAATTTGGCTCCACCTCCACCTTTAGCTTTTCTTCCTTCACCCACTTCGCATCGACCACTTACAAACATCCTCAATTTTCCAGACACCTTCATAGCCCATCTCATCATCTATCTGGGGTGCTCCCAAGTTGCACATCTCTGAAATCACCATTGTCCACACTATAAGTACGTTCAGCATAACCGCTTACTGCATCGTTTTCGATCGCTAATGGCAAGCTGTAGGTAGCGATGGAAACCGTCCTTTCACCCACCAGAAATGCCCTTAAGGGCATCGCCCTATCGAGTAGTCGTGGGTCACGACTCACAAGACATATCCTCAAAGGGATAGCTCCAGTCCAGTTCGTGATCTGGCTCGAGTTCATCGCGAAATGCATTGAACTAATTTGAGCAGCGCAACACGCGTGATGAAACCTCAGCCAACGGTGATAGCTCGGCAGAGCTATTATTCTCATGAGGTTGGCAGCAAGCCAACACGCCTTCCGCACGAGGCACTCCAAAGTGGCCGCGCGTGGAAGAGAGCAGAGGAGGCGAGGCCCAGCTGTCGGTCTGCTTGGGCATCCAAGCAGAGGGCCTTCCGTTCACGGGCCCAGCTCCAGGTGAAGATGGCTTGTCTCGATTTGGCGACCTTCCTAGAGGCGCCATCTCAGGAGGCTCCAAGCTTCCCGACAGCCAAGGCCAAAGCCGACCGTCCTCAGCTCTGGGTGTACCGTGACGGATCGGCTGTCGAGGAAGACGAAGAGGAGGAGGGGGTGGAGGAAGGTGCGAACACAGATTCGTACCGTTCGCTCATCGAAAAACTCGCCGATAAACACCCAGATTCCACACTGGATGGCAGGCGATGCTCCCTTGTCGAGCAAATTGAAGCTCGTCGAGAGGGGGATGTCGAATGGGTGCACCCAACCGGGGAGGCGGACATCAGGGATCTATTTGGGGACATGGCCCTCGTGGTCGACGATCCGACTCCCAAGGATGTCATCGAAGAGTTGACGCTCAAGCTGGAGGCTGCGTTTGCCGAAAAGAGTTTCGTCCAAACGGTCATGAAACGTGACCGATACTCGAGAGCCACAGCAGCCTCCCGTAAGCTCGCTCGCCTTCGTCGTCAGGCCCAACCCAAAGGGGACCTGGTTCGATACGTCCCCGACGAACGCGGGAAGCGGCTTGCCTGGGAATTGGCCCTTACACGGGCAACGAGCGGGAAGTTTCGGAACCTCCCTCGCGTCCCCAGCATTGAGCCACCGCGAGGGTTCCGCCCATGGTGGTTCGACGTTCCCGACAAGCGCCTCCGGCGCGTTCCATACGGGCCGGCTCCAATGGAAGAGGTCAAAGAACCCTTCGACTTCGAGAATGCTAGCAGGAAGCGGGGTCGCAATTGCCTCGAGACGTGGGTGGACTATCTCGAGGAGCTACCGACAGCGAAACGCTGCCACAGAGAGACAATCCCGCCAACGCAGATCCTCAGGGCATGTCGCACTGCTGCTCCTCTGTTCCGGTCCCGCAGGCACGATCTAGGCCTCCGGGCTTCCACCCGGAGCCTCCGCCGCCCATGCGCTGCTGGCTGCAAGGCATGCTCAAGTCGAGCCGCACCCGCAATCGTCTTTACTCCACGCTAAAGGACCCGAGTAGCGTGTAGAGAGCATGACGTGGAGATGGGAGAGGACGAAGACCTGAGCGATGATGAGGGCGACATTGAATGAGATACGGAGCTGCTTCGGTTGCCATTATCCTCATGGTTGTTGTTGCTGTCCCTACTGCCATTGTTGTTCTTCCACTTAAGATCGGACTTCAACATACGTGCTTACTCTTGGCTTTCATGCAAGGCTCGCAAGATTTGTTCTTGACACTTGTCTGCAAAAGCTTTCACTGGCTGTTGTTGACGCGGAACATGACTTTCGAGGACGGAATCAATGGGAAAAGTGGATTTTTATCAAGCTTTAGCTCCATGTCTTCAGTTTATCCTTGATTCTGATTAGTGGATGTACCGAAAGAGAGGGAAGGAGGTGGTTTTCCTCCCACCCTCCGACACGCGTGTGACAGAAAAATGGAGACACGGCCCGACCGAGATACACATCGATAGAAGTACGCATGAAAAGAGTCTCCGTTTTTCTGTCACCTGCGTGCCCCTCTCATTCTTTTCTGCGCTGGGATGGAAATTGTTTTGGGCGTCTCCATTAGAGAGGAGAAAATATTGATACACCATCTTAGTACGCCCAAAATCAACGGCAGAAATCCAAGTACTCTCTCGAATGAGAACTGAGAGCCATTGCCGGACGACTAAAAGAGTCGAATCCCGAGCAAATCATACAGGCTTCACTTACATGGATCCCTTCATGGTCATCCTGAACGGGTGAAAACGCCTAACCAGACTTCGACTACTGCCCGAAAAGAGAACAATCGGGAACCGCCGTGACATTGATCAGGAGGCGGGCGGGCAAAGTTTGTGAAGTTAATTACATAGCTAGAAAGTCATTAAATTAAAGTAGTGTTCAAAATTGAAAACGATTTGACGTTAAATCCACGCCCCCAGCCGAAGTTCACCCGCTTCACAAGTTTCAAGAAACAAGCTCCCCAGCTATTTTGATCTCCAGAGGGATGACTGGTACTGCTTTAACTATGGTGTTTATACTACAGGAAGAGTATAAACCTCAAGGTGAATGCTGTTGAGTGGTTGTCATCCACTACCTGATGTTAAGAAGCTAGGCTTGGCGATGTAGTAGTATAGCAAATGAGCATTGCAATGACCTTCCATAAGGTACCCATCTCTCTTGTATTAGTTCAAGAATAATGACTCCACCAGCTCATATTTGCCCAGGTTGCGAGGATTTGCATGTTGTTGAAACGACATACTGTTCCACATCAGAACAAAGTCTCGTGAAGGGGAATATATGTATCGCGCTGCAAGACTATAGGGGTCATCAGCGGCTCAGACAGAAGTAGCGCCTCAAGAGCACAGTGAGAAACCTCAAGACCAACTTAAAGTTCGTACACGAAGAGGGAGTCCAGATATCCGGTCTCAGAGGAAAGTGTAGAAAAAGTACCTTTGTTGATTGAACACAAGAACGCCAACGGCCCCAGCCAATTATCATATTTCTTCAAATTGACCAAGACTGAGACACGGGCCATTTGGGTATCGAGGTACAGGAAAATCTGCGGCGCCCATACTTTCGTTCTAAAAATTTTATGTAGGCATCGAGATCAACAAAAAGAACAGGAGGGCGATGTTTTATCGGTGAACATCAAATAAAAGTCTGTAAGATATGTACCCCTTAAGGAGCGTTAGCATAAGCAAGTACCGCGGTTAGCTAACTATATAGCTAACGACAACACGACGACTAAAGTCAGTGGTGAGAGGGGAAAGGGGAAAAAAAAGCAGTGCTTTAGGATCCTTTAGGAAAATAAATCATCGCTCGCTAAGGTATTTCCCGTCATATATAGGCCTAGGGGACCAGGAGGGCATTGAGGTTCGTGAAGCAAGAGCACATAGGGTTTTCTGTCTCATCGTCCATCGCATCCCACCTTCCACCCCTTGTATTTTCAACCGCTGGAAAGCACATGTTCCTTCCTGCCCGCAAATGCTTCACGCCGGCAAGTATCCCACCCTGTATCCCTGTATTCCCCATCCCGCGCCTAAGCCTGAGCCGTGGCTTCACCTGTCGTCGCAGCGGCACCCTCTGTCTTCTCGGCCGACGTTGTAGTAGCAGCAGCACCTTTCTCGCCGTCGGCCTTGCTACTATCGGCAGTACCCGTAGCAGCACCAGTGGCACCACTTCCCTCGCCAGCCTCGCCAGATTCGGAGGAGGTCCAGAGGGTGAGATTGTCGCGCAGGAGCTGCATGATGAGGGTGGAGTCGCGGTAGGAGTCTTCGGAGAGGGAGTCGAGCTCGGCGATGGCCTCGTCGAAGCAGTTCTTGGCGAGGTGGCATGCACGATCCGGCGAGTTGAGGATCTCGTAGTAGAAGACGGAAAAATTGAGGGCAAGCCCGAGGCGGATCGGGTGCGTGGGCGTGAGCTCGGTTTGAGCGACTTCGGTAGCGGCCTGATCGCAGGAAAGGCGAAGTCAGTGGGCAGCAATTAAAGAGCAAATTTTATAACGTATCTCTCTGTAATGGCAGCAGGGGTGAGTCATCGCACGTACCTTGTACGAGTCGTGAGCAGCAGTGGCGGATTCCTTGCGCTTATCTCCAGAGGCAAACTCGGCAAGGTAACGGTGATAGTCTCCCTTCCTATGTCTAGGGGTTAGCGAAAATTCGGCCGGCCCATGTCCGGAACATTTGTAGCCCTTGGCGACAAGCACACGCACATTTTGTGGTAGAAGACTTTCGACTCTCCCGACTCAGCCTTAGGAATCAAGCTCTTGTCAAGGACGCTAAGAACATCCCAGCAGGTGTCCGCAAGCTCCAACTCAATTTTCTGACGATAGTCGCGAATGGTAGTCACATGCTTATCACTGCCCTTGGACTCTTCTTTTTGCTCGATGGAGGAGATTATGCGCCATGATGCACGACGGGTGCCAACAACGTTCTTGTAGGCGACAGAGAGCAAATTTCGCTCATCGACAGTCAATTCACCTCCGATCTGTTCACTCAGTCATTGGCGAATGGAAGAGCAAAGACGTTCGACAGAGCTTCGTCCAGATCGTGAGTACAGGATAAGTTAGGAAGGCGTACCTCTGCGACATCCTATAGCACAGGTTAGCTTGGCACAAATCTCTGGTCGAACTTTCTATTGCCCACCTTCATGTACGTGACCATCTCTGTAAGGAAGGTTTTCAGCCATCTGCTATACACGATCGTGGTCAACTGTGATACGTACCATCGTAACGCTCGGCCTGCTCGCTCAGCCTTGCGAGGAAGGTCTTGCTGTAAGGAATTAGCATCGGGCTGACGGGTAGGTTCGAGCTGTGAAGTCGATACCTTTCGCGCTTTGCGGACAGGCCAAGTTAGCTTATACTCCAAATCCAAAATGCGGCAGAGGAATTGGAAGATCCACGACAATAGCTACTCCCCATAGAAGAGGCAGGAGGGGTGTTCTTGACTCACCTCGCTAGTCATTTTCGATGCGAATGCTGGAAGTGAACGAAGTGGTGTAAGTGGCTGTGGGGGTTTTCAGAGAAAATGGCGCGAATCTGAAGAATGGTTGAGGTTGCGGTGGGGTTGTAGTAGTAATTGTGATGGGAAGGTTTGTTATGTGAGGTATTATTCTCGAGTGCAGTTGCCTGGTAAACTAGGTGGGCAAACACTCCAGGTTCCTATGCGATCGCAATATCCCAACAACCCGCTCTAAAGGCAGCTGTAACCGTGTTACTCCGCGAAATAATGAGGCAGTCGAGATACTCGGATCAATAACACCTCATTCGCTCCCTCAATCATTCGCTGAGCTATGAGATCTTTGAGGATTTCCACGTGCGACTGGCTTCTACTTTATTCTACGGCCGAGAGCGAGCCCTTCACGCCCACATTTGCATTTTAGATTAAAGTGCCACGCATTGTGGCGCTTATCAAGAAATTTCCGGTCTCCTGAAACAGCCTCGAGCGCTTGGACAGCGATTGATGGCTGTGCCTTTCCACACCAGCGCGGGAAGAGTCTTGAAACGACTCTGGCTTTGAAACGAGCCACAGATCCATCCATCCATCTTCGTCATCTCCATTTGCTGCACAGAGTATTGACATTGCGACGTGGTTACGTGCAGCCTCAGCTCATCTGCAATTGACCCTCAGCATGTGCTTGTCTGACTTCAGGACGGTGCAGAGGTTTTTGATTGGCGACGGTTTGGCCCAGGCATCTCCAAACGTACAATTCTTACAATTCTTTCTGGTCTATACTAGCTGGACGGAGTCCTAGTCCTCAATCGCTTTCAGAAGTCGCTCTGCAAAGGTCCGAAGAGCACGCCTTCCACACCTCGTCCGACTTCCACTTTGCTTGTCCCGTAGCTGTCATCTACTTTCTCCACCCAATCGAACGTCCTTCTTTCTTGATCCACGCCCAAGGTATCTAGTAACTGTGCCGCTTTGTTCGGCATGAAAGGCTGCAGAAGTATCCCCACTTTCCTCAACGTCTCCGCAGTAAGATATACAGTCGTCGCCAGTTCCGGCGAAGGCTCTTCCCTGGAGTCCGAAGCCTTATACGGTTTCGCAACCAGCTTCCACGGTTGCATCTCCGATATGTATCTGTTCGTTTCGTAGACCAGATTCATGATTGCCCTGAGTCCAGCTCGAATATCTAGTTCTTTCTCCATGCTTTGCTGTACGACTCTCGGCAGGCCATCGAGGAATTCCTTCTGCAGCTTATGCTCATTTCTTGTATGGAGAGGCATCGACCCACTCGTGCACTGCTCAACAATGAGCCGTAAATTCCATCCTTTTCCCCTGACAACCCGACTTGCTAGATTTCCAAGTCCTCCCTGAAGTGCTTTTCTATATTTTTCAATAATGTGATAATTGCTGTAATCAGCATCTTGGGCAAGACCACCGTCGTAAGCCAGATAGAAGCGCATCACATCGACACCAAAGCGATCAAGCGCGAAGAACGGGTCCACCACATTGCCGGTGGATTTGGACATCTTCTTGTTGCCGAGTGTCCAATGCGCGTGCGCAACAATATTTTTGGGTAAGGAGATGCCGAGCGCCATGAGTAGGGCAGGCCAGTAGATGCAGTGGAAACGCGTTATGTCCTTGCCAATGATATGCACATCGGCTGGCCAACCTTGCTCTGAGTCCTTGCCCGGGGCCCACGGGAAACCTGCCTTGGTGATGTAATTGGTAAGAGCGTCCAACCAGACATATATTGTTTGAGTGTCATCATTTGGTACCGGGATCCCCCATGCCAGCCTTTCAGCGGGTCGGGATATGGAAAGGTCTTGCAGGCCCTCGGTGACAGCCTTTACCACTTGCTCCATCCGAGTCTGAGGCACTATCCATTGCGGATTCTCTCGGTAGAATTCAAGCAGAGGCTCTCGAAATTCGGAAAGCTTGAAGTGATAGTTGTACTCAGATTGCCAATTGACTTCCGTTCCTGTTTCCATTGAGACCATAATTTTCCTTCCCGTAGGTGGATCCACAATGAGGTGTACAGCCGATTGAGGGTAAAATGTCTCATCGCTGATAGAGTACCATCCTTCATGTTTACCTGTATATATGTAGCCGCGCTCTTCAAGTCGAGTCTGCCAGTTCTCAGCCGTTATCATCTTACTCATGCATCCAGAATCTTACCCAAGCAAATTGAACCGCGTCTCGATGGTCCTGGTCTGTTGTTCGCACGAAGTGATCATTGGTTAACTCTAACCGAGAGGCCAAGTCCTACGCAAATGTGAGGATGCGTTCGACTCTGCACTGGAAAAGACTGACTTTGAAAGTGTCGGCGCCCTTATCACAGAAAGGTTTGGGATCGCTGCTAGCTTTTGCGGCGGCTTGTTGGATCTACTTGGGACTGTTCAGTAAAACGCTTCTCACAATGTTTCGATCTAGCTTCTGACCTTCATGCCATGCTCATCTGTCCCAGTACAGAGCAAGGCCTGCTTGCCCCTTAGAATCCACCATCGCTTGAAGATGTCGGCAAGAACCATTGAGTACATGTGGCCGACATGAGGATCTAGGTAGATTAGCCTCACCAATATGAGTAATATGAGCCAGCAAACCACTTCACATACTAGCATTAACGTAAAAGATTGGAGTTGTAATGTATTTAGGTTTTTCTACTGGTGCTGTTGAAGCTGCTGCGTAGTTGCGAACAGCGCTGGTCCGAACGCGACAACTGGGACAGACCCATCGTGCAGTTGAGATCGCTATAAGGTCTCTCGATAATTGCCTCAGGAGGCGCAGGGAGGGTGCTTGTTGTATCATGAAGTCGAGAGAGCTGAGAAGACTTGAGAGCTCCGTCTTGTATCCCGATCCACCAAAATCAGAGCTGGCCCAAGCTCTTTCCGCCATAACCAAAGAATCTAGGCTACCGCATGAGGACAGCACATGCTTGGTTCGCAACTTTACCTCTGATGACTCCAGCTTTGTAAATGTATCTTTAAAATTCGGTAATTTGACCGAGAAAAATCACGTTGCTTATCTACTACCACAGATCTTATTTACCTGAAAGCATTCTCTCAAGAAGCTCCATCAAGATGCCTACCGCTCTAGATCGCGCTATGCAGTCAAAGGTATTCTTTTTACACAGCTTTGAGTCTTCATTGCACTCATAATATGCCTCAGACTGCCTTTTGGACATTTGCTGGTATTGTCG
This sequence comes from Viridothelium virens, assembly GCA_010094025.1. Lineage (NCBI taxonomy): Eukaryota > Fungi > Ascomycota > Dothideomycetes > Trypetheliales > Trypetheliaceae > Viridothelium > Viridothelium virens. The sequence goes on from ML991779.1 coordinate 228,160, forward strand.
GCGCAGTCTCAGCATGGTCCATATGGGGCTCCGAGATGTTTCCGAAGGAGAAGGACCCTAAGGGAGGTATGAGTGTTTCAAAACCATAGTTCTCAATGCCCATGTACTTGAGAGACAGAAAATACTATGGATTTTCGAACAAGCCTGACGTTATGTACAGACCCTAACGGTTGGACGGATACGGAATTGCGCCGATGGCTTCAAGAAGTAGGTCTCCACATTTTCGGAAGACGAACAGCAGAATGCTGACCTCCACCAGCGCGGTCTCCTGCCTAATAGCGATTCCCCGAGAGAAGAGCTCTTAGAGCGAGTCAAGGCAAATATGCGGACACCGAGGACATAAGTGACACGGAAAAGAAAGCTCTGAATTCTTCGTCACCCCCTATTCAGATACCCTAATTACCCCAGGCAATTCATGAATACTTAGATATCGAATAAAGTCGTGCAGAAGACCCTCAAATTCAGAGTGTGAATGATTTTTGGTTCAGCATGAACAATCGCCTTACTGGACTTTCTGGAAATATCACGACCAATCCTCCAGGTTATCACCGAGTATCTATGAAGGGAAATGTCCTCTTAAACGCTGGGTTCATCCACCTTTGCACCATGAAAACTCCTGATTCAACCATACAGTCATGGCCATATCTAATACATGTCTACAAAAACTGCCGTTCCGCAAGCATAGCATCGTATTCAGCCTCGTCCTTCTGCAACTCTCGAATTTCTTGAGTAATATGTTCAGCCTCCTTCATAGCTTGAGCTTCTTTCTGTTCGATCGAATTCCTGTTCTTGCCGATGGTCGTGATTAGTTAGGGTAGTAAACACATCGTTGTCTCCCCGTCCATAATATCCACACGGTGTAGTTAGCTCTTGCGTGGAATTCTCATGCTGACGACGTGCACCATGGATCCAGAGGAGACAAAGCATCGTAAGAAGTCCTGACAGTAAGCTGGAATCCTTCTGTCACGCAGAATGTCAGGCAGCACCTATCAGGTCACGTATCTGAAGTTCTGGGTCTGAATTAACCAACTCTTCTTGTCCGTCTTCGGCGCCTTTCCTTTGGGAAACTCTTCGTTCGGTACTAGTACAAAAGTCTCGGAGAATCCCCTCATTGGGCCTTTGCTAAGTTCTTGCAATCTTACCCAGCCACTGACAGACACTAGCAGGGACATGTTGCGTTCTGCCTCCGCTTTACGGCCAGACTCTAAGGGCTTGAGGTTTGGATTCAGTACATGACAGTCGATTGATTGCGCTTCGTAATGAGTAAACGGCATTTCCTCGATGAAGAATTTTTGTACGGTCATGCCGTCGTCGAGAGAAGCCCCGTTGAGCACAAGCGAAGGGTAAATCTTCCCATCTGGTGATTCGGATTTTGGAAGGTAAAATGATGCTATTGTTGCCCTTGAACTCCGCAATGCCAGGTAATACGATTCGGCGAAGCTCTCGGCAGCTTTACTAATCAGCAAATTCCCCATACACCCTCAAATGTAAATTCACAGATGACCCACCTTCAGTGGAGATCTTTGTGCGGATGTCCGCTGGAACGTTGCTCATATCGACAGAAGGCTGGCGGCGCGTATTTGTGGAATCATTCACCGCCCCAAGCAAGCTTGAGCGCTGTTGCAGACGCGTAGGTGTCTCGCCGTATCGTGCTGGGTACTGTATAAGAATGGATGTTATCGGTTTGTTACTCACCTTCTGGCCCGGTGTCGGAGGTCTGTGCGGTAGAATCCCTTCGACCACTCTTAAAGTCCGCAAATGTGTAATAGCGAAACCCTAACGGAACCCCAACTTCGAGATTCAATCCGATGCGTGGAATCGAGATCAGTTTTGCATTCTAATTGACTCTCTACAGAGCTTCTGACCTGACTCACTCCGGACTGTACATCACCGTTGCTTGACATCATGCAAGTGGGTACGGTAAATTACAGTGAAGCCTTTCCAATGCGCTTGTAAACCTCAGTCTCCAGCTCAACAAAACAATCGTTCACTACGGGATCTCCAGCCGGGAATATTTGGGTAAATATGGCTCCTCCAATACCCGTCTTCATATCGACCCACCATAAAGGATTCGACAATCCACCCCATTTAGCAGAACCTGCGGCCCTTCTTCCCGGCACTGGTGTTAGACTCACTAATCCACCGAGACCATGGTCGACTTCGGTATCAGGCTGAAGGTCGGCCGCCATGACCCAGCGGAACTTTTCTTGGGCCATGTACGTAAGGTCTTTACGGTTCGACACTGTGCCTGTGAAAAGCTTGTCTAAGGTCTCTCTCTGAAGTAGCGGCTCTCCTCCACTGACCAGCGCTCTAAGAAAGAAACCGAAATCTTCGCACGTACTATAGATTCCCCCACCACCTAGACAGTCCGTGTTTGGGCGTGTCGTGAACATGGTCTCATGGCCTTTCACTAACTTGCCTTTAGGTCCCTCGGGCTTGAAGGCCAGCTCCATCTGTGGGGGAAGTCTATCGAGTCGTGAATCTGGAAAGAATGTGGTGTTCTTCATCCCCACTCTCTGGCAAATATTTGCCTGCATATACTCATCTAGAGTCTGCCCAGTAACGATTTCAAGCTTTATTCGTCAGTGAGCTCATGCGAAACCAGCATGATGCTATTCTATGCTTACCACACGGCCGGCCCAATCTATTCCAGGACTATATGCCCAAGAGGTTCCGGGCTCGAAGATGAGAGGAGTATTGTATTTTTCCTGCAAAGAAAGCGTCAGCATGTTCATCATCCAAATGAACACATTATTCATTCTCAGAGGGTTAAAATGACGAACAATAGAGTTGTGCATTCCAACCGGTTCTTCAATGTACGCTAAGTACTCTGATAAAGCTTCGCTCATGAAATGGTAAGCGAAGCCAGAAGAATGGGACAGTAAGAGCCTATTGCATCAGTCAGCGATTATCGTATCCACACATCTAAAACGAGTTTCTATCTCACCGGAGGGTGATCGGCTTCGTTGATTTCTTCAGTAAAGGTTTCCGAGGATTCTTAAAAGTCAAGACATTTTTCGCTACGTTAAACTCCTTTCCAGTCGCGCTCTCGTCTCCTTCAAATCCAACAAGGATTTCCTTGTCCGCCAGTTGAGGTACAATTTTCCTGCAGTCGTCATCAAGACCAATGAGACCCTTTTCGACAATTTGCAAGACAGCTACAGAGGAGATGATCTTGCTTTGTGATGCCAGGTAACAAAGATCATCGACCTTCGTCGGAATGCCAGAAGACCTGTCTATTGTTCGGTTTCCTTGAGCGCCCGAGTATATGCATTTTCCTGTATCCTTTCAGGTCAATGTCTCTCTGAACATGCGATGGTCCAGCCCAGAGCCTGCCATACCTGTCCTGTCATATGCAACAAAGCTGGCTCCGTGAATATAATTGTCTTCTGGATTTGTCCATTTCTTCAAAATCGTATCAAACTCGGCCATTTTTGAGTATCAACAAGATATGTTCAATAGATGCGACAAGATTGAATTGATGTCTCGAATGTCTGCATATAATTTGGACCATATAAGAGATGTCCTTGCTAATCGGTCGTATCCTGAATGCTTAACAATCAACTGCGTCAGTGCATGGATGTATGTTGGCGTTGGTATAGAGCAAGCCGTCCTATTTTTCGTACAGCTGATCTGATTGGATCAAGCCCCGAGAATGTGCTGCTCACCCCCGTTCATCTAATTTTCCCCCACTTCCTTACATGCACATGCCTACTATGGTTCCACGGCCCGAAATTTTAGCGAGCCGCAACTCCCACCACCAATTTTGCTCCCGAAACTCAGTTTTCCCACGAGATAGGTCAACAGTCAACCCTCACTTTCACAATGCCTCGCGAAGTTTCCGACATCAAGCAGTTCATCGAGATTTGCCGTCGCAAGGACGCATCCTGTGAGTCATCCAACAACATCCTTTCCATCGCATGCCCAGGTCCGAATCCCACGAAATTCGCGGACCCTCTTTTACGGCCGAAAAATCATTCGACTCATACTCTACGCCTGTACAACTGGAGAACCGAAAGGATGCACCAGGGCTAACACAAATTCTATAGCGGCGCGCATCAAGAAGAACACTGCCTCTCAACAAATCAAGTTCAAGGTCCGGTGCCATCGGTTCTTATACACGCTGGTATTGAAGGATACAGACAAGGCAGAGAAACTAAAGCAAAGCCTGCCTCCTGGTATGGTACCATTCAGCCGTAGCTCGACGGAGTATAAATTAACATTCTGTAACTTAGGACTCGCAATTACAGAAGTGGGTAAAAAGAACGTCAAGGGCAAGAAAGCATGAGCTGGCGGACCTCGGCAAACCAATAACCACGGGAATATGGAGTGGTGGCATCATTTGTAGGCGTTCTCGAGTATGACTTTCGCACCGGCATCGTCGCTGCAATCGTGCAGATCAATGAAAGACAATTTCTCTGCTAAGCTTGCCATCTTGTTGACCTTCTACCATTTTGATCACTCATCATTGTTTCATTTTTGAAATCATATCAGTTTTCCTGTCGAAATGTAGGGCGTGTCCGCAATGGTTTGTCACCTAAAGCTGAGGGCCCTGCTTTGACGCTATAGTAACCATCGACAACAGCGTACTGAGGCTCAAGATTGCTCTATCATCTAAATGGAAGCTCAATGGATCTATATCGAGCTATTCGTACACATCCAGGTTTCGTTCAGCCAATCGGCTAGCAGCTTGACTTCCCAAGTCTGAAGGATTTACCCCCCATTGAGCTACTCAGACATCTTCTGCCATGAGGAAATGTTGGCATTCATGCTTCACCAAGATAGTGTGACCACTGCATCGATCCGCGGCAACTTGTGCACAGTCACGCCAGGAAGGGTGAAGCAACATCCTTTCGCTAGCATCGCAGCAAGTTTGATCACTGACATGCTCGGAGAAAGCGTCGATCACGATGCAGAAGTTAGGATGTGTGTGGGTCATAACGGGAGCCAACAAAGTTGATAGATGTAGAGAATTTCCTCAGAGGTAGCATGGCCCAGTGAAGTTATTTGGTTAGGTTCAGAGTAACTGGGTAATTCAATGTATTTCGACAGAAGTGAGTTGGATTCTGATAGTATCAAGGGTGATGGTCGATATCTTTTAACAAATAAATAACACGAGGAAAATGAGGAATGTTGTGGTATGGACTAAGCATTGTATTTACCTTGCTTCTCGAATACGTCATGCAGCAATCCCGGCCTCTGGACTGTTCCTGCATGAAACACCGGTATTTTGAAATAAAATTAGGTGTCTAGGTAACCTCCAAGTACTAGAGTGCATAGCTAGTCCCCAAGAATGACCTGGACATTTTTGCAACTCCATTGTTCTCTGTCGCTTCTTACGGCGTGTTCTGGGAATATACCTTACACAAGATGGTCAAGCTCCGGTTCTTGGCGGTGCACCCCTGCACCATAAAAGAAGCCATCTACGTATTCACTCCATTCAACCACTTCAATGTTTACTACCCCAGAATAAGCTAGCGCTCCTTCGAAGAAATTGTCTTCAAGCCGAAAGACCTCTCCTTTTATCTCATGGCATGAACAGCCGCGACCCTTTCAATCTGCGCAGTAGCCTTCGCGGCACCTCCCCGAGTTCCCTTTTCCACACCCGAGTTCCAGGTGCCTCTACCTCCATTCCTTCAAGCGTCCAAGAAGAGAAACGTGAAGCTAGCGATAGCAGGGTTCAAGTTCCGGAAGCGCTGATCCCCGCGGCAGCTTCCAGCGCGAATGCAAGTGGACAAATGCCCCATGCAATTCCCCGCAATGTTCCCATACAGAGCGACCCTCAGCGGCGATATGAAGAGCGCATGTGGGCGGGTTCAGAGAAGGAACGGGAGCGAAAGATGCAAAATGGATATGCCAATGGAGTGGCGGAGAAGATAGGGAGCGTATTTGGAGGGGAGAAAAAGGGACTGCCCATGTACAAGGACAAGCCGTATCACTATTCCGCGTCGAAAAGGAGGCGACCTTTAATCGAACAAAAGCGCTTTCTGGCGAGCCTGGTACTACTGTTCATAGGACTTATTTATTGGGCCGGCCTGCTCTATACGGGATCACTTGGATGGGGCTTTGGCAAAATTTTATGGTGGGAAACTTCACGGCCGCAGGGTATCGACTGGGATACGAGGATGGAACAGGTGAGGGACGTATTCAAAATTTCATGGGCTGCATATGAGGACCATGCTTGGGGTTTCGACGAATATCGACCACTCTCCAAGAGAGGAAGGCAGATTATCGAGGGATCGAATGGCATGGGATGGATCATTGTGGATGCTCTGGATACGTTAATAATAATGAATATGACGGCCGAGCTTTTACATGCGCGGGATTGGATAACAACGACGCTGAATTTCGATATCAATTCGGATCAAGTTGGAACTTTCGAGGTGACGACTCAAATATTAGGCGGTCTGCTCTCAGCCCACTATCTGTCGACAGATTTCCCTGATATGGCACCTATATCTGTTATAGAAGGTTCGCCTGGTGAGGACCTGTACCGAGAGAAGGTTGCCGATTTGGCTGATCGGGTTTTGGGTGCTTTTGAATCCAAGACTGGCATTCCGTACGCGAACGTCAATCTCCAAACAATGAAAGGTATCGCAGCGCAGAACAATGAGGGTGCAACGTCGAGTGCCTCGGTCGGAGGTGTTCAGCTAGAGTTGAAATACGTGGCTAAAATGACGGGAGAGAAGCACTATTGGGAGACTGCTGAAAAGGCCATCCAAAAACTTGATGAGATTGGCGCCAGTGACGGACTTTTACCCTCACTCGTTCAGCCTGACTCTGCCACCTTCCAAGGCCAAGGGGTTCGTCTTGGGAGTGGTGGAGAATACTATTATCGTAAGGCCAGATATGATAATTCGTGAGGACCTCGCTAATAGCCTGATACAGAGGACCTGATTAAACAATATCTACAAACCTCAAAACAAGAGGAAGTCTACCATGACATGTGGAAAGAGGCTTTTACTGGCATGCGTAAGAACCTAATCTCTTATTCAAAGACAGCAAACTTGACCTTCATTGGGGAGAGACCCAATGGGCTAGATGGACCACTTCATCCAAAAATGATGCATTCCTCCTGTTCCGTTCCTGGTACATTAGCGCTGGCGCTGACCGGAGGCAAACCCATCTCTGAGCTAAAGAAGAGCTTTCAATGGCACGAAGAACAAGAAGACCAACTCAGCCTTGCCAAAAGACTCCTTCAGACCTGCTACGGCATGTATAAAGCCACTCCAACAGGCCTGGCCCCTGAGTCCGCCCGCTTCCACATCCCCGACCCTCCACATATGCTCTCTGATGGCATCATCAACTCCGCCGCCGATTTAAACTCCCCGTCCGACACTGACTGGCATCGCGACTACATCATCAAATCCGACGTCCGTGAATCGGCCAACTATCAATCACCTTCTACCATCGCCTCCATCTTCTACCTCTACCGCCTCACTGGTGACGTGACTTATCGCCATTGGGGCTGGGATATCTTCGAATCGTTCCTCCAGCACACCGACGCCGGTGCGCGTAATGGCTACACGAGCCTCGACGATGTGACGCTGACGCCGCCACCACAACGCGATAACATGTCGCCCGCGTGGATGGCGGAGACCCTGAAGTGGTTTTATCTCTTATTTGGACCAGAGGACGTGCTTCCCTTAGACCAGGTTGTATTTAGCGGAGCGGCGCACCCATTTCCCAGATTCGAGCTTGGGAAGACGTGGGGGACAGGGTGGAAGAGGAGGGGCAAGGCCAAGGAAGGCGAGACTGACCAGGTATAGGTAGGGACGGTCTCTGTACAGAGTTTCGAAGAGAACCAATCAAGTAATTATTGTAATTCAACTACACAGTATTGTGGTTTTGGAAATTATGGGCTGGTTAGTCCCGCGTGTTCTGGTCCGTAGTTTCTCATGAAAATTTCTGATCAAGTATCTCCGCGCCTTACAAATGCCTCCTTGCCAGTCTTCGGCAATTCTCCGATGTTACTGGCTAATCACGGGTAGGAGATCCCTGTTCTTTGGGCATTCCAGTACTGTTGCATAGAGCGTGCAAGTTGTTGCTTGCGCTGCCGACAGCCAGGAGACCTAGTGGCGAGCTTGCTCCTTGGTAAGGTTGCAACATGGCTATATTATATGCTCATTGCAAGTCAGTAACCTTGTAATGGTGATGTTACTGTTATAGCAGTGGACGCAGTCCCAGCTATTGCTCCGGCATGCGGACTCCGCTCCCGGGCTACTTCAGATCCCACTTCCACTATCTTTGAACCCCAGTGTTTCCAGCCTCAAAGCATCATTGTTGCTGAAAATGCGAAGACAGATACAGTGATAGATGATCCGCCTTCTAACGTAAACTGTTTTTCAAAATTCGACTATTCGACATCTGCGCCGCCACCACTCTACCACCCTTTGGCCCCCTTCCCTTCGCCACCAGTCCATCCCCACAACTCTGATCATGCTGAGACTGCGAAGGTGAAGTCACTGAATTGTATTTTATGATCCATGGTAATATCTTCGAAAAATTCGGACCTTCATTTTTTTGGTGCAAAAATCGCTCTCCCCCATACAAAACCACCCCCTATCCTACTTCCGTCCACTCCAAATCCTCAACAATGATGTTGGCAAGGCTAAAACTACGAAGGTGGACTATCCAAGAGATGTGCTTTCGATTGATATTAATTTTATGTAAATATTCGAAAAAAAAGTTTTGTCACGAAATTGCAAAATTTTGAAGTTGCAAAAAGTCGTTCCAAATCTTCGGGAAACCGCGATTTTGTGTGGTGCTTTCGCTTCAGCCCCACTTTTCTCAGCGAAGTCTTGGTCTTTTTCCAAAATTGGGACAGCGCCAGATTCCAATGACCGTGCGCTATCAGGTGCCGTATCGAGCACTCAATTATCGGTTTGTCTGGTTGAGTTATTCGCGACTGAAGATAGGTTTCGCGCTTTTGATGCGAGGAGCGACTTTGAGGATGCCGTGGTCTGTGCAGGTTGTCAGATTTGAACTAGCGGGCGGAGCGGGGACCCCGGGCGGGGCGGGGCGGACAGGTCACCTCCTTCTAACCGGTACATTTTACAGAGCCCAGAGATTATTGCAATAGATCTTTCTGACCAGATTGATGTCGATTTCGAACCATTACGAGCCTGCACACTAAACCATAAGTGAAGAGGAATTTTCAAGACCAGGTTAAGCACAATCAAGAAGCTCTACGTGAAGTGGATTGCGGCGAGACTTACCATGCCCGGTCTGACTGTTAGGCTTATGCAAATATCCGGAACGAGCCATTTTATTTAAGAGGAGGCCAGAGTTCTGAGCCTACATGGTCTTTGTCGAAAGTTTTCACGAAGCGCTAACTATAACTGACTTACGTTCGCAGGGAGACAATTGGTAAGAGAAATGCATTCAGGGGAATAAGAGCGCAGCGATGGAAAGTATGTATGCAATGAGAATCCATCCGTATAGAGACACTAGCATTATTGTAGGTTATCAACGGAGTTTTAGGAGACGAAGGATATCATGTCGGGCGAAGAAAGAACGATTTTTCTTTCCAAAGACGTCTGAGTGGTAATTGTCAGTCTTGCAAGTTTTTAAGACAATCTCAAGGGTAGAGACTTACACATCAACACACTCAGCATGCAAATACCAACTTGGACACTTGCAATTGCCACAAACGGCTTTCTCACCCCATTATCCACCAACCAGTTGAACCCAGAAAATGTCAAGCCAAACGAGAAGATATTTTTGAAAATCATCAGACAGGTGAAAGCTTCGACGGCGATATCCCGATGCGCATCCACCACGTACAAGGCACTCGCCACAGCGCCCAGCACCATGCCCGCAACCTCAAAAGCAAAGAAAAAATCCGGCCAAAACCATCCATACCTCTCGATATTATTGCTCACGATGCCAAATCCATACAATCCCGTGCACCCAAGCAGCAGTTGCGGCACCACCAACACCAACCGAAACTCCGGCTCAAACACACCCTTGTTCCACCTCGTTAGTACTTTCGCACTAGGATCCGCCACCAAGCCCGCAAGAGCGAACCCGACAATGGCGCCCACGAACGCGCCCGTGTACATGTAGCCAGTCTTGACCTCGTCGAAGAATAACGGAGGGCCCAGCATGATGGCGGCCAACACAATGCCGATCATGACTGTCCATCCAATTAGGGTACCCTGGATTAGACATGCCCAAAGAATACCAGGGTGAGCGAAGAGTGGCAAGGGGCGGAGGAGAAGGAGGAAGTAATTTTCCGAGGTTTTGCGGCCATTGAAGGGAAGAAGGGTGCGGTAGTAAGGGATTAGGCGGGATTGCCCACCTCCGTCCACGTTAGTGAGTCCAGTGTTCGTGGGAGGGGGGGAAGATTCTTTCTCGGGGTAGTAGTTGTTATGATTGGTATTGATGGGCATGTCGTTTGCCGAGTTGGATTGGGGATTGTTTGCGTTGAGCCTCTTGAGGATGGTGGCCGTATCGATGTTGAGGTATTCTGGGCGAGCATAGGCAGTTTCGGGAACGAATAAGATGACGCAAGGAAGCAGGGCGCCAGAAAAGATGGCAATGAAGTAGAAAGTCCATGACCAGCCCATGGTATGGGTGATCTTACCCACAATTACCGGGGTGAAGAAGGCACCGCCGAACAGAGCCAAGTTTGAAAGTGCCATACGTTTGCCCTGAAGGTGGTTCAGATCCCGTCTTGCAACTGCTATAGAGCGTACTCACCCTCTCATGCACATGGTATAAGTCGCCCACGCTTGCATTGACTAGGGCTTCGAACGGCGCCAATGCGACACCCTGGAAGATGCGAGCCCATAGCAAACTTTTGTAGTTCGTTCCACTGGCGCCACCCCAGGCACTGCTGAATATGAGCACACAAGTTCCGAGGAGATATAAATGTCTCTTTCCCCAAACCCTAGCACTGGGTACAAACAAGATACCAGCGACAGCAACGCCAAGCAAATGATATCCAGTGAGAAGCGCCATCTGCGTGAATGTGCGTTCAAATATGAGAGACAATGTTAAGGTAGTCGCAGCAAGGAGTGGGCTCAGGGTGGATGCGATGACCGACAAGAGGGACAGGACGAAAAGAATGACATCGCGCTTCCATATTGGCCAATTCTATCGGCATAGTTAGCCTTCGGCGTTCGTTTGGATATGCGACATTGGTTGAAGCATACCAATGGATCATTTGGATCATCACTAGGCTGGGGAACGAGGATGATGCGTCCAGTTTTGTCTGTTTTAAGGCCAGTAGCTGCGACTTGACTCGTATCAAGGTCAACACGACTCTCTTCTAGAGTCGCAGTCCCTGAATTGTATTGTCAGAGAAGCAATAGCAAAGGATACTGGACGCGCAAAGAGTACGGACCTGGGACATGTTCGAGCTTTCTGTCTTCAAGAATGCCGAGACCCATCTTGATGAGACGAAATGCTTAGGAGCAGGACATGAGAATTCTCAAAGCCGTAGGGAAGACCAAAAACTTCTCGGTGGATACATCGCGAGATATACTGGGCTAAGGCCGCATTGAACCCGACACAATGGATTCAATGTCTGGATATTTTGAGTTACCGGCACCCCCCGTATTCCTGGAGGTGGCGTTAAGGTTGTGGAGTTGACGAACCAGGGGTTTCGGCCCGTCCCAGGTATCCAGGTACTACGTAGCAGTCGGGTATCAATCATCCTCAGTGAGAAGCTTCGACCTCGGGAAAGCAGGACAGTCTTTTGCTTGTAACTGTCTGACAGCCTACGACAAAACTGTGCGCCTTCTTCCGTCAAGATCCTTCGAACGGAACGACGGAACGACGGATTTTGTCATGGGTCTTATCGTCAATGGTAGCGCTGCAATGTCTCTGAGTACGAACTCTTTAAGCGAAAAGGCAACAACCAACCTTCCTTGATACTTGTCGACCCAGAATCTTTCCACCCTTTAGGTCATTTGCAAACTAGGCTGTGAACATTCATAGCTTCTACCACTCTAACTTGAAACATCTGACAATTGCACCTGTGTCACTATCTACCGTATGTATAATATGTACGACGGCTGGTTTAAGTTTACCACATTCAAATCCGGCACTTGTTGCTGCAGAAGTCTACCACATTACGGCGGTATTAACCTTCTCCATCTGCGTCCCGAGTCTGTCCTTCCTATGCCGCGTTAGGCTCTCTACTGCAAGGATTTGAGCTGCCAGGAAGAAGACATGGGGCATGTCAACGGAGAATGATGTTCAAGGCCCTCACAAGAGCGCATCGTCACAGTATATGAAGATTGACTAGCGACAGACTCAAACTTTGCGCGACGACAAGTATGATACTTGTGTCGACATTCGACGGGTATAAGTTTTGTCCAGAGTCCCAATCGCATTAAGACAGATACCAGAGATTCCAGCATCTAAGCTTGGTACGCTGACACGAAGTTTACGCTTCATATGTATAGGCCATGTTCAAGGAGCTCGTCCATTCCTTGAGATGACAAGAAGAGGCAGCCACGGAGAGACGTAATGTAAAAGGACGAAATGTTACACCTTCAATGCTCTCTCATCGTTGATCTGAAGCAGTGACTTCTCTCACACAAGAGAATACGGCAGTGTCACACGTCTCGATATTCTCAAATTCTGAGGGTCCAATGGTTTCTGTCCCAAGCTAATGACTTCGTGCTTCAATTTCTCAAGTCCTGTCTCATCCGAAACGTCACTGTGATAGAGCAAACATGCTACGTCGACTAAGTTCCATGAAGTCTCCCAGTTGGAAGATGGTGTAGTGCTACGAGAAACCTACCGGGAGTTGCTGGGTCAGTCAAAGATTAAGATCAATATCTACGACACCCTAAACAACACAGTCGCGTTTTGACTCCGATAGAAACCCTAGTCGTACAGAATGTCGTGAAAGAGAAGGTCCCTCGGTTTTCTCCACTTAGAGCGTTGGCGGCGACATGGGTGGTACGGAGTATTTCATAGAGAGGAGCGTCTTGAGCCAAAATATGTTATAACCATCTACCAAGATCCGGACACAAGACAATCCGTTACTACCGCATCTTTAGCGTAGACAAGTCTAGCGAAGGCATAGATGAAAGCAACGGTAAAGGCCTTTCGGGCATAGAGTATTCCGCCTGTGGAGCACCAGGAGCGCGCAACGTAAGCAGGCGACGCAATACAGTCTGACACCTCATTAGGAAAGCATATCTGGTTATAGGGCCAGTCGCGAAAGGCAGAACCCTGGTATCGGAGTGAGGCATGATGGAGTTCCTCTGTTTGGCCTAGCTCGCCCTTCCCATTGGGTCACAGTCCTACCGATTGCGGGGAGGTATGCCGTTCCGCTGAGTGTCTCAGGCAGGACGATCTCCAAGACAGGCGCTATTCTGGATTACCGTTGGCAAATCTGGCAAGGGACCAGCCCGCAGATGAATAAGCTTTCCCCCTAAGTCATGGATTGCATGTTTGGCCGATGCCAATTTGGGGAAGATGGGGACCTTGCGGAAGCAGCTGCGATAACGGTCATCCATAGGTGCCAACAGATACCAGCCAATTTATCAGCATAAGTGTATCCGTTGAGTAATATATAGTATGTACGCTATTCGAAGATTTAGGGTGAAGTTCTCGGGCGGTGTTGTCTCGTTGATTCGGAATTGTGGCCGAGGGGCCGAACCGGCGAACAGACCTGCGATCGCATAGATGAGATTGAGCACGCAAACTCGTTTTGGTATCGACGCAATTTCTGGGGGATGATGTTGCCATCAAGTCTTCTCTAGGTCGTAGAGTGCTATGCCCACGAGGGCCGAGCATTCTTTGCTCCCGTATCGGCTGCCCAGGGGGCGCGGGGCCATCTTGTTGGCGCGCCTGTGGCAGTTCGCCGTAGTGACTCGCGGTCAGGTGCAGTATCAGCGGGCGATAAGCTGGGCCCTGGTAGTCCTCACCCAGTCACCCAGTCACTCCAGTCACGCTAGGCAGCGCAGCATGATCGTGACCACTCGTTGCTCACCACCTCACCTACTACGACTCCATCCAGTCCGATTTCTCCCTCCTCAACCTTTCTCCTCCATCTCACCTTATCTCTCCACTCCTATCACTCCGCTCCGCTTTGTGTATTCGCCCCTCTTTTCCTTTGACTTCACACCTCGCCAAACTTCTAGCTTGGCCTCTTCTGGAGCTTTGAGAGCTCTCTTCAACACTCGTTGACTCGAACAGCCTTGCGTCAAAGCCTCACTAGCGCTCAGCATCGACCTCGTAGACCGAATTAGTGACAGCCTACACGCCACTTCTCTTCTCGACGTGCTGATTCAACAACTTCGCGTCATGTCTCGCTAGCGACCTGTGGACCCTGGCCTATGTCTTGAAGCTTTAGCAATCGCCCGAACCCATCGTTTACCTTGCTTCTTCATCAAGTCTCCATGTATAACCACATTACAGCCGTCCTGTATGCTCACCTTTACTGGTAGGGGCACAAAACCTGATTCTCTTATTCAATTCCCACAACAGCGCAGGCCTGCGATACACAATGGCGGCCCGGCCACCTCCCCAATCCTCGTCTTCGAGGCGAGGCATATCCTCAAGCTCCGAGACCGAACGATCCATGATCATCGGAGAATTTGTACGGGGAGAGCAAATTGGAAAGGGCAGCTTTGCTACAGTTTACTCTGCCCGGCACAAAGTGAGTCACGAGAAGTCCTCTAGCTATCGCCGGGAAAAGTCATGCAGAGTGGCAGAATCCCGCACACAAATCATTGAAAGACCTTGTGCTGACAACACATTCTCAACAGTCTAAGAAATCCTTGGCCGCCGTGAAATCTGTTGACACTCAGAAGCTGACCAAAAAGCTCCGAGACAACCTTCAAAGCGAGATAGAGATTCTCAAAAGCTTGCAACACCCTCATATCGTGGCCATATTTGCCTGCCATCATGCGCCAGATCGAATGCATATCATCATGGAATATTGTTCGCTTGGAGATCTTTCGCAGTTCATTAAGGGTCGGAATACACTTGGTAACCATGCGGTCATGGCCGATGCAATGAGAAAGTACCCGAATACGCAAGGGGCAGGCCTTAATGAGGTTATTGTGCGACATTTCCTCAAGCAAATCGCAAGTGCGGTCCAGTTTTTGCACGATAGAAACATTATCCATCGCGACATCAAGCCCCAAAATCTCCTCCTCAACCCATCCCCCACGTCACTTCGACAGCAGAGGCCGGAAGACAAGCCGCTCGAGGCCAGTGCTAACTCACTGGTACCAATGGTCGGTCTGGAGTCTCTACCGATGTTGAAGATCGCCGACTTTGGCTTTGCTCGATTCCTCCCGCAGACATCACTAGCAGAGACGCTTTGTGGCTCCCCTCTCTACATGGCGCCGGAAATTCTACGGTATGAGAAGTACGATGCCAAGGCTGATTTGTGGTCTGTCGGAACTGTGACATTCGAACTATTAGTCGGCAAGCCACCTTTCCGTGCCTCAAACCATGTGGAGCTATTAAGAAGGATCGAAAAGGCGGATGACGTTGTCCCGTTTCCATCGGGGCTGCATGTTGGAACCTCGCTTAAGAAGGCCATACGGGGCCTCCTGAAGAAGAGTCCAGTTGAACGCATCAGTTTCGAGGACTTTTTTGAGCATCCGGTCATAACTGAAGAGATTCCTGGACTGGTTGGAGATGACAAACCTCGCGAACTGCCCAAGATGTCCGGCGAGCTTGAACTTCCAACAGAACGACGTGCGCAAAAGGCGCCTGAAAGTAGTGCCCAAGTAGCGAGAAGGCTTGAGCGACCTGCGAGCGAAGCCAAAGTAAACGAAAAACCTTCACGTGACCGATTGTCAGACCTTGCTCAGACACCGACGGCAAAACCAGAAATGCGACCTTCACCGGTGTCAGCAAATACTGCACCTGTCAGACCGCCTTCTGCTGGTCGCCGAAGCACAGGCCCTTCTCCTACTACCATGCCTCCAGTGAGGGAGCAACGTGCGCAGGAAAAGGAGCTTACAGCGACACACCGACCAAGTATTACAACACATGCTACTGCGCCTGCCCGTGAAGCCCCTGTCCAGGACCGGGCACCAAGTGCAGCAGCGATGGCCTTAGAGAGACACGGCAGTCGCAAGAATTCGCCGAGCTCATCGATCTTAAAAGAACAGCTCGACCGGGAGCGGGGAGCGCCACAGCGGAAACTGGAAGATAGAGCAACTAGGGAGGCGCGTGAGCGAGCTGCACAAGATGTTGCATTTGAACGAGATTACGTCCTGGTCGAAAAACGTGTAGTAGAGGTGAATGCCTTTGCGGATGAACTTGCTGCGAGCCCCCATATTCAGGGAGGGGTGCGTCTGCCATCAAATCAGGGTGTGATGACACGTCGAACAACAACACCTGCACCTGCGTCGATGCCAAACACGTACGGCGCGCAAGGACGCGTAATTCCAACTGCAACGAAGCAGGATGTTATTCACCAACGCAGACCCTCATACGAGCGTCGTTACGGATCAAGTGCTGGCTCTACGGTAACTTCGGCAATTTCGAAGGCGCTGAACATGGCGAATCTCCGTCTGACTGGCACTGGTTTCTCTCCTCCTCTCCCAAAGGGCTTATCGCCACCCCAGGGTTACAATGCCTTTCCGATGTACCCTACCGCCCAAAGTAATCAACTTCTACTTAGTGACGGCCGTAAGCTTCCAATGGACAAAGACACTGAAGTTGTTTTCATCATCGAAGACGCGGCGACCCGCAGTGACACCGTCTATGGTTTTGCGGAGGTCAAGTACAAGCAGTTGCTTCCTGCAGTGCCATCGAATGAGCAGGGTCTTGGTATCCATCGGCCAGGCACTGGCGATGGTCCAGATGACGAGGACGACGATCTTACCGTGGATGCTGTCGTTGCAATCTCTGAAGAAGCTCTGGTCCTCTATGTCAAAGCCTTGTCAATCCTCGCCAAAGCAATTGATCTGGCTGGGAGCTGGTGGGGTCACCGGAATAGAGGAGAGATCATTAGCGAGTCTCCCACCTCTCGAACGGAAGTTGCAAGGACCAGCCATGTCAATGTGCCAGGCCGGATGAATAATGTGGTCCAATGGGCGCGCTCTCGCTTCAACGAGTGCCTTGAAAAATCGGAATTTGTGGGTCGCAAGCTGGTCGAAGCGCAGAAACAGCTTCCTTACGATCACCCGGGTCATCCAAACAATCATCCAGCCACCACCAATTCAAACACCAGCATTGGAACTTCTGCCGAGAACATTACCTTGACTTCGGGTGTCACAGCGGAGAAATTGATGTATGACCGAGCCGTAGAGATGAGTCGTCAAGCTGCTGTCAACGAGCTCGTCGGTGAAGATCTCCCGGGCTGCGAACTTACCTACATGACTGCCCTGCGAATGCTTGAAGCTGTTCTCGAGAGTGACGATGAGCCATTGAGAAAATCTGCAACTGGAAAGAAAGACAGCAAAGCTGACGATGAGATTATCAACGGTATGGAGACGGAGGATCGGCAAACCGTTGTCAAGCGTAAGTCCCACTTCCATCCGAATAAAGACGTTTGTAACGGTGTTGATGTTCTTGTAGTTATCGAAGGCACGAAAACTCGTCTGAATGCCCTGCGCAAAAAGATCACCATCCAGAATTCCAACAAGCGCGTTTCAGTCACAACAATGCAGCAAGGCAAACAACCGACCAAGACATCACCCGCTCCATCTCCTACGATAGCACAGACGCCACCGCGGTAGGAATGATCAATGGTCCATCGCCATCATTCCCGACATGATACTCTACAAGTAAAGCCCTGGCATCCATCTCGACTCCGGTTGATACCTGGCGTTCTGGGCTAATCGTGGAATCTACTTCACCTATGGCTCTTGACGCATTGGCGTTGTCGTCGTCGATTTCACCTATTTCATTTCGTTTTGTCTGATCATGAACGGCATTCTCGATCCACCGTTTTGAACTTCAAACGACGTATTCCACCCGGCGCAAGAGGATGGTGTTGCATGTCGTTTATTATTATTCCTTTTTTTCCCTTTCAAGGAGAGTACGAGCCACCTCTCGATACCCACTTTGTTGTCTCTACCCAGATGAATATGGGAACTCTACTCGGCGTAACACAGTAGGATTCTGGGCAACTATGGATGAATGGAACGGCTACTCTACTCTCCTTCTCTTCTCTTCCCGTCATTTTCTCCTTCTGCCTTGTCCTACAATGTTTTTTACGATGACTCCGATCTGGAGTCTGGCGTTTGCATGGATCAGTGGCGCCCGTACGGCAGTTTATCTGGTTTGCCTTTCCTCCGTTCTGCCTGTCCCTGGAGCTTGAGGAATGGGTATGGCGTGCATGGATGGTCACACCTTTTCAATACGTCAAACAGAGACGTGCTGGCGAAGATTACATGCTTGTCATACTGCTCAAGGAATTGATCGCAAGGGGTTGGGTACGGATTAACAGTGGCACAGCGGCGGTGTAAGTAGCTGAACATGGGAGTGGAGAATGAAAGGGCAGAGCAGCGTGACACCTTGAGAGAATCTTCAGTGTGAAGCTGAGACCAAAGTTATAGCCTGCTAGCCTAGATGCTTACGTATATCAATGGATATATGTCTTCAACACATTGTCACATGTTTTGCCGTGAAAGCAAAGCTTGCTTAGGGCGATGGCTACGTCCGAGGGCAGGGATGTTGGTGCTAACAATCTTGCAGGGCCGTATTGCGGTAGGGAGGAGGTAAGGAATAGTAACTTGGGGTAACTAGAAGGAAGAGACGGTGTATTCGTGTATGCAGCCTTAACTCGAGACAATAAGCACCAGAAAGTCCTGGCGAGAATCAGTGCTACGTGCAGTGCGATTCTGCATGTAAGCATATGACAATAGCCAATGAGCCACCTTTTTGCCCCACTCAATCTCTGACGAGAAACGGTAACCAACAATGAACACAAGTTCTTTGCCAAGCACTGCGAAATGGACATCGATTGCTGTTTGAAGAGATGGGAGAGACACTTCGGGATTTCAGAGTTGTGTATACGAGTTTGTGGATGGTCAATCCAAAGGTTTATCTTTGTCACTACTTGCTCAAAAGTAACAGGGCCTTTATCACAACGCTGACAACCCGTTCATCAGGGAATTAGAGTGCTATTTATCTGAAGTTCTTTGGCAAGATAGCATTATCAAGGCTTAGTCGAAGAGGTGATTCGCGGTAGCATCTTTGGATCCGATTCTGGCGCCAGGGTACTATGCAACCAGGGCAGGAGATGGTAAGACGTAACCTGGGGAATAAGGTGAGAAATCATATTTTCCTTAGATGTGTTTCTGACATTCTCCGGCAGTTTTCGACCGCAAAGAAGTGGCATGGTGCAGTGAGATTACGCTCCTGCAGAATGAGTTGAAGAAAGAGCGAAAAGCCGAACGTTGCAGGTATCGACATTAGCACTGACGAATACATACCTCAGGTAGTCTTCAACGAGGCTTTTGCCGCCGTCTGCATGAGAAGAAAGGTCGATGTTATGACGGTCAGACATCAGCCTGAAGACTCCATAAACATCACCAGCCTGGAATGCTTTAAGCAAAGATACGGTGTCATTCCTCCCAAACGGCCAATGGCATTCGATGCTCAGGTGTATGATACCCACGATCCACGTTATTACGAGTTCATTGTGTCATTGCCACGATGACCTGACACCAGAATATCTATCACATGCCCTTTTCTTTACCGACTTGATCGACTTGGTGAGAGGGTTTGAGCTTATGCATTTGATGCCCTGTCTCACTCATCAACTGAGACGGGGTTGACCGGTGGCCTGAAGAGGTGGAATGTCCCGCTTAACCTATGACGATTCTGCCTATGTTGTAGAAGACAGGTGCCTCAAACGTGCGGAGTATCAGTCTCGCAAAGCACGATCAGTTTGATCTAACACCCAGCAGGCCGACGGAAAAGCAAGCAGACAGCGGGAGCGTTCTTTGCGTTGACACGAAAGAAGCAAGATGGTTTGTGGATGAAGTCGGGTGCGGAGTTTCCTGGTCCGCCTAGCGGGATCGCCGACCGACCAGTCTCGCTCGTTTTCCAAAGCTCTCCACATGATCTTAATGACCATGACTTGCAGCATCAGAACTCCCCCAGCACGATAGCTACCGATAGCCTTAGTCTACACCGCTCGCTAATTCCTGGGGATCGTATATCCATGCAGCACCTACCTCTCCGCCCCATTAATCAGGCCATTGCCCGGCACAATTCCACCCTTCTTACCGCTACAAGCGCCTCCCGAAGCCGATCTTGGAGCATAGCGCACTTTCTTTTGGACTCTTCCCCGCCTCGCGCCCTCTACTCCACTTCTCCCTCCGTCGTTTCGTTGAGATTTCGTTCCAATTTTTCTGGCATTTGCTCAATTGCGCCCTTCTCTTGTAGATCTCCGCCAACACATAGGCCAGCTGGGCGAGTCTCTAACACTACTGGCTCTAAGAGACATTGTTCATATCGGCGAAACATGTGCAAGCTTCACCGAGACACGGAAGAGGCTGGTGGTAGCTTGGACATCACCAAGGGTCGAGAAGTGTTGCCGAAGAATGTGAAGCCCACGCACTACGACCTCACGCTAGAACCCAATTTCCAAACCTTTAAGTATGATGGCAAGGTGGATATAGAGTGTGTGCCAATAAGCTAGGCTTCTCCACACTGATGGTCCAGCACAATCGCTAAACAATCTCTCAGTCTGGACGTCTTGGAGGATACAAAATCAATATCACTCAACACCCTAGAACTCGACATCGAGAAATCCGAAGTTCGCTCCGGTTCATCCCTTATTACCTCGTCGCCGCAATTATCGCACGATGCGGACGCTCAAACGACTACACTCTCGTTCGACCAGACGATACCAGCAGGGAGCAAGGCAAAGCTTTCGCTTACATTCACGGGCACACTCAACGACAACATGGCGGGTTTCTACAGGTCGTCCTGGCAGGGGTCTGATGGATCAAAGCAGTGGATGGCGACGACACAGATGGAGGCCACAGATGCCCGAAGAGCATTTCCGTGTTGGGATGAACCTGCCCTCAAGGCCCGCTTTACCGTCACTCTGATCGCTGACAAACATCTGACCTGTCTGAGTAACATGGACGAAGCTTCCGCGACAGAGGTCGACTCAAAAATCTCTGGTGGCAAGAGGATTGCCCACAAATTCAATACCTCTCCTCTTATGTCGACTTATCTCTTGGCATTTATCGTCAGCGAGTTGAAGTCAATTGAAACGAACAGTTTTCGAGTACCCATTCGCGTTTTTGCAACCCCAGATAAGGATATCGAACACGGCCGATTCTCCCTCGAACTTGCCGCTCGAACCCTAGAGTTCTACGAAAAAAAGTTCAACAGCAAGTTTCCCCTCCCAAAAATGGACATGGCTGCCATACCGGACTTTAGCGCTGGTGCTATGGAGAATTGGGGCTTAGTCACCTATCGGGTCGTCGACATCTTGTTCGATCAGAAAACCGCCAGCGCATCGTCAAAACAGCGCGTTGCCGAGGTTGTCCAGCACGAGCTAGCACATCAATGGTTTGGCAACCTTGTGACCATGGACTTTTGGGATGGTTTGTGGCTAAACGAGGGATTCGCAACGTGGATGTCGTGGTATTCTTGTAATGCCTTCTACCCGGAATGGAAGGTCTGGCAGGGTTATGTGACCGGTGAGTCCTGCACGAAAGGCCCCATAACACCGTTGTAACTGACTCGATGTTGCAGATAATCTGCAGAGTGCACTTTCGCTCGACTCGTTACGAAGTAGTCACCCAATTGAAGTCCCAGTCAAGCGAGCGGACGAAATCAACCAAATATTTGATGCCATTTCTTACTCAAAGGGCTCATGCGTCCTCCGCATGATTTCCACCTATCTCGGTGAGGAGACTTTTATGGAGGGTATTCGTCGATATTTGGCTAAATATGCCTATGGGAACACGCAAACTAAAGATCTTTGGGCATCTCTAAGCGATGCCAGTGGTAAGGATGTGGAACAGGTCATGGATATCTGGACGAAAAACGTCGGGTTTCCTGTCGTGCACGTGACGGAAGATCCAAGCTCAAAATCTATTCACGTGAAGCAGAACCGATTCTTGCGAACGGCTGATGTTAAGCCAGATGAAGATAAGACACTGTATCCTGTGTTTCTTGAGCTACGTACTAAAGATGGAGTTAATAAGGACCTTGTCCTATCGAAGAGGGAGGAGAGCTTCAAAGTCGATGATCTGGATTTTTTCAAACTGAATGCTGACCATTCGGGTATTTACCGAACTTCCTACACACCAGAACGGATGGAGAAACTTGGAAACGCTGCAAGGAAGGGCCTTCTCTCGACTGAAGACCGAGCAGGTATGATTGCGGATGCTGGCGCACTTGCTTCCACTGGCTATCAAAAGACATCCGCCCTCTTCTCCCTGCTCCAAAGCTTCAGCTCCGAATCCGAATTCGTTGTCTGGGACGAAATTCTCTCCCGCCTCTCCTCCGTCCGCGCCACCTGGCTCTTCGAAGACCAGAGCACCAAGGACGCGCTCCGCGCCTTCCAGCGCGACCTGTCCAGCGCCAAATCCCACCAGCTCGGCTGGACCTTCCGCGACTCCGACGGCCACGTCGCCCAGCAATTCAAGTCGCTCCTCTTCGGCAGCGCCGCCCTCGCTGGAGATGCCTCCACCCGCGAGGCCGCCTTCGACATGTTCGCCCGCTTCACCGCCGGCGAGCGCTCCGCCATCCACCCTAACCTCCGTGGCGCCATCTACGCCATCGTCCTCCAGGAAGGCGGCGCCAAGGAATACGATGCTATTCTCGCTGAGTATAAGAATGCGGCGACGAGCGAGGAGCGCAACACGGCGCTGCGCGCGCTCGGACGCGCGAAGGGCTCGAACCTCATCGAGCGTACGCTTGGACTGCCGCTTGACAGCAATGTCGTCAAGCCGCAGGATATCTACCTGCCGATCAGTGGGTTGAGGCTACATGAGCAGGGTGTGGACGCGCTCTGGAAGTGGATGACGGGGAATTGGGAGCAATTGCAGAAGGTGCTGCCACCTGGGATGACGATGTTGAGTAGTGTGGTCGCCATTTGTACGAGCGCGTTGACGAAGCGGGAGCAGTGGGATGAGGTGGAGAAGTTCTTCAAAGACAAAAGTACGAAGGGATTCGATCGCGCGTTGGCGCAGAGTAGTGATAGTGTGCGAGCGAAGGATATGTGGAGGACGAGGGATGCCGAAGATGTGAGAGCATGGCTGAGGGAGAAAGGTTATTTGTCTTGAAGAGGTTGACCAAAGATTTGGATACAATGTGGTGGTGATCTCTGCTCTGAGCCCCATGCATCTATAGCCTTTCCTGCGGGAAGTAGATATCATGATATATAGGGATGTCGTCCCTTTTGCTTTCGTGCTCTCTATTGGATCTTTATGTCGGAATGGTTACCAGCCCTGTATGTTTGAAACCCATTCAGCGGCACCACACAACTACAGAGCATATAGATCCTGTTTCAAAGCTCCACGAACTCCACGAGAACCTGTATCTACACTACTCTCCCTCTTGATCCCCAATCTTTTCCAACTTCCCCATCGCCCTCTTCTCCCCAGTCTCCCCGATCAGCCGTATCCGATCGAGCCGCACCTTCTCTCCCTCCCCTTCTCCATCCACCACAAAGACCACCAGACTTGTCACATTCTGAAACTTCACAAACCGCAATTCGAGCTTCGCTGTTGCCGTCGCCGGGTCCCAGTCTCCAGGCCGCACCTCAATCTCCTGTGCTGCAGGCTCGTCCTCCGCCTCATCGAACCCGAGATTATTGCTGCGATTTGTAAAGAGACGTATTGTGCGCGGACGCATCGGCGCTTCAGACTCATCTTCCTCCTCGGGGGCAGCTGGCGCGCAGGAGGTGAGGTGCAAGGTGTGGATTTTAAGTGTTGATTGAAAGGGGATGAAGAGCATAACCTGTTCATCTGTGTCGCTTTCGATCCAGTCAGATTTGGCACCT
Organism: Viridothelium virens; assembly: GCA_010094025.1. Taxonomy (NCBI): domain Eukaryota; kingdom Fungi; phylum Ascomycota; class Dothideomycetes; order Trypetheliales; family Trypetheliaceae; genus Viridothelium; species Viridothelium virens. The sequence continues at coordinate 252,074 of ML991779.1, forward strand.
GATCCTGCCCCTGCTCCAGCCGTCGCTTCCTTGCCCTTGCCCTTGCCTCCTCCTTCAGCAGCTGCTAGTGAACCCGGACGGCTGGAGTGGAAGAGGGTGCGCGCCTCGCCGAGGGCGGTGTCGACGTTGAGGAGGTCGATGCCTTGAACGTCGACTTGATCGGTGACGTCGATGTAGTTGCGCGGAAGGGAGGCGCCGAGCCAGGTTGTGGATGAGCCAGAAGAAGAGGCTTCGCCAAAGCCAGCAGCGGACGAGCTGTCCGAATCGGCTTCTTGAGCGAGCTTGCGGACAGCTTCGTTGAGACCTTTTGGGTCAGCGCCACGGAGACGTGAGACTTCGCGGCCGTTTTTGAATACGAGGAAGGTGGGCATTCTATGTCGGAGAGCAATTTCTAATCAGACTTTTGGGCTCTCTGGCGGGGAATGATGGTGTGGGACTGGGGTAGAGGCAGGTAAGTTCATTCTACGCACGCGGTGATGTTATAAGACTGGGCTATTTGTGTCTGTTTATCGGTATCGACTTTGGTAAACGTAACCTTGTTCGGTCTTGAGAGCTGCGAGGATAGCTGTTCGTATATTGGAGCTATTGATTTGCAAGGTCCACACCATGTCGCCCAAAAATCGGTCACGACGACGGTACTGCTGGAGAGAAGCTGTTGAAATTGGGAGGGCGATTGGATTTCAACTATTTGTGACATGGTGAAAGTGGCGTACAGAAAGAGAGGATAGAAGACTGGGACCGGGGGGAAATAGTTCAAAGGTGGGTTTCCAGGTCGCGTTCTGGTGGGGCAACAAGCGACCACGACAGCGACAACGTCACCGGCCAGAGCAAGCAGTAAGACACGAAGTAAACATTAGGTAGGAATCCCGATAGCCAACCTAGCCGAGCAAACAAGCTTGAAAGGTCGTCTTAGTTGTTCTTACCCGCGTACGAAGTACTTTAATATTCTTTGCCACATCGAACTCCAAGGATTCTAACCGAACAGGCAGCCAAGCAGCGACGGGCTCCCAAACGTGGCAAGCACCTAATTCGATTATGCTATACTGAAGCTGTCAAAGTCAGCGATCAATCTGGCATGACGGACTTCCAAGGTCTTTCACCGACGACCACAGAGAGAAAATTCATTATCGCCTGGAGCTATACATTTCTCACAGTCGTTTACGGCCCAAGCATCGTTTCATTCATAACAGGCTTGCGCCAGCGCTTTCTTCGCCGCCGACGGCAGCCATAAAAGCGTGCAAATTCACCTCATCCTGGACTAGGAATCTGGAAGACTTCCCTACATTACCAAGATGGCGTCCCACATCTTTGTCATCGACTCAGCTGCGCGTCGAACACAAATCAAAACCTCGCCAGGTACCTATTTACGAGACGTACTCGAGCAAGCTTGCAAAGTCAAAGGGTTGAATGCAGATCAGTATGAGCTCAAGCAAGGGAACAAGGTCGTCGACTTGTCCCTAAGTATACGGCTGTCTGGCCTTTCGTCAGGAGCTAAGCTGGATCTTGTCCAATCCTCCCGAACACCCTCTGTCATATCGATTGCCCTGCAGCTGCCGGGATCAGAAGGAAGCACACGCTTGACAGATAAATTTCCAAGCAACACATCGCTGTGGCAAATACTACGAAGATTTGAAAGTGGAGCTGCTGGTCAAGGACAATCTACGTCAAACAAGACATACAATTTCACACAGCGAGGTACGACACAACTTCAAAATGGTGTCTCTGGAGCGGGAAGAATATATTACGATATGCCAGTTATCTTTGTTCTTGGGAGAGAGCTAGGGACACTTCCAGACCTACAAAAGACGTTGGGCCAGCTGGGTTTGAACAAGGGAAGCTCACTACTGCGGCTAAGCTTCAAGAACACCGGGCAACCGATCGAGGAGGTTATGGCTGAGATCTCCGAGTTCTTCAAAGAAGATCAATCGGCAAAAGTAACGAATGTTGAGGGTTCCAGAGATCAAGCACAGTCAACTTCCAATCCAGAAGCAGAACCAGCCCACATCACAGAGGCCCTCGCCAGCATTCCCTCAACTAGCTCGGCCCCCTCCTCCGAACCACCTGCGTCATTTACTTCGCCCGTCTCCCCACCTGAAAGCACTCAAGCCCCTCCAGCCCCTTCCGATCCTGAACCCATAAACACCACATCCGCCACCTCAATATCAGACGGTGCCTCTCCCAACACCGACCCCTCCCCGCTCACCGCCCCAGACTCCCGCCACCTAATCATCTTCCACCCCCCCTCAAGCTCCACCCCCCACGCCGCCCTCGCGACCCATAACGCCGCGGACTACGAACCCACCATCGACCACGCGAAGTCGCACCAAGCCGTGCTCGCCGCCGCCAGCCGTCCGTCGCGCCTCCCCTCCGACGCCGAAGTCGCGTCCCGCGCGCAGTCCGCACAGGAGGCGCTGGCTCGCATCGCCGCCATCGACGTGGTGGTTCGTCTGCCCGATCAGTCGCGCGTACAGGCGCGCTTCATGCAGGACGACACGGTGGCGAGCCTGTATGGGTTTGTGAGGGGGCTGATGGAGTTGGCTGGAGAGCCGTTTGAGTTGAAGTGGATGGATGATCGGGCGAGGTTGAGGGTGCTGAGGGAGGGGGAGGAGGGGCGGGAGACGCTGATTCAAGGGTTGGGGATGCGGAACCGGACGTTGGTGAGTTTGGTATGGGGTGATGGGGCGAGTGCGAGGACGAGAGAGGTGCCAGTTTTGAAGGGGGAGTGGAGAGAGAGGGCAAAGGCGTTGGAAGTGGAGCACAAGGGAGCAGGGGCGATGCAGGAGAGAGGGGAGGTGAGTGCTGGTGCGGAGGGAAGTAAGATGGGGAATGAGGGCATCGGAAAAGAAAGAAAAGGCAGAGAGGATATTGAGAGTAAGATGAAGAAGTTCTTGGGGTTCAAGAAGAAGTGAGGTTGGTGAGGTATTGGGCGGATGGGGCTTTTTAAGACTTTTTGTCGTGATGACTTTGGCCGCTCGCTGTCGTCTGTCTCGCGAATCACGATTTTCGGTATGACGTTTGTATGTAGGATAAAGCCCGCTAAAGGCATCAAGATTTTCGTGGATAGATTGGAAGGCAAATAAATCCCTTTGGACCGTGTGATAACGCCTAGCTAGCCTCAGCATGACAATGCTTGGAGAAGCTTAGTATGCCTTCCGTCTCTACTTCGCAACCGCAAAACTCAGAAGCAAATCCACACATTCTCGCTCCGCTTAATGTTGCCCAGCTCTCCTCGACTCAGCAATCACTTTGGTCATCTCATCCACCTTCGCTTTGGCCCTCCCAAACGTTCCAAGCCGCTTCTTAGCCAATTTCCTGGCGCGTTTGTCCTTGCTGTTTCGAAGAAGCTCAATAACTCGGCGTTCATAGGGTGCGAGTCTAGGAATTCGTCAGTCGACGTCAATTAAACGCATCCATGTGCTTTATGGAGTCGAGGGCTGGTAAGGTAGGCATCCCGGATAGGATACTGGAAGATCGAGGGAAAGCGTACCCTGAGACTTCCTTGACGATTTCTCTCACAAAAGTCGTCCGTCGTGTAGCATGGCCATGTCGATTGGAGATTTTTGCTTTCGGTGTACGAGGCGTAACTTTCTGTAGTCGGAAGAATCTTGGTCAGTCATGGGTATCATTTCTCAGCGTCCGGGCGTAAAACCGTATGGCAGAACGTACATGACCCGAGTTGAGACCGATGGCGATGCCACTTTTCTGTTTAGCTTCCTTCGGCATCTTGGTGGTTGGTCGTCGATAGAGAGCTATCAAGATGCTTCACATCGATTTCTGATGTCGTTGAATTAGCGCACACAGTGCGGACAGCGGCTCTCGGGACTACACGATCTTCCGGCGCCGACAAGCGAGATGAGGTCTGACCTCCGGCTCCTCCCACCCGTGCCACCTCCGTTGCTGACTGTTTCGGTGGTTTCCTAAAGCGACAGACAGACCGGGGCAGTCTCGCAGCATGACAATTGGATCGGGATGGAATCGGAATCGGCCATGGCAATTTGCCAAGCATGACGTTAACGTTGTTTCGGCGCGACAACAAGCGCGCTTCCGTGACGACAGCCCTAGCCAAAGTAATTAGCGGTCGCTGGTTAATTACCAGGAAGCCAGCTTGTTTTCAGCATGCTCTATCTTTTTCGCTTTCTTTCTTCTTATCCATTTTTCGTCTATTCCTCGGTTTCGATTTGGTAGTACATTGAGGATTGCGGGTTGCGGAGTGGAACTGTGACATTACGTTCATTCTCTCCGCGCATATCCGAGCAGGTCCGCGCCGTCCAGCTTGCAAGTTGAATGATTAAGCAACGACCCCAGAGGACGACTCCTCGCCTCAGTCATCTCTAAATCCTCTTCCAAAGGTGGGACTGAAGTATTATACTGCCAATCATGCTCATCGCAAACGTCGCGTGGGTCTTGCCACTGGTGAGCGCCATCGTCTGGCTAGGTACTTCTCCTCCTGACTATACAAACAAATTTCTGAGGTAGATTCTAAAGTATACTAGGGATGCTCGCCGCAATGTTAGGGTATTGGGTTGCCAGAGGATCACCTCATTATCCTTCTTTCAATGCGGATCAGCATATCGCGTATGCCTCCAAGATCTCTCTTCTTCCCCCTATAGGTACAGGCAAGACTAAACTCGCCTTCCATTAGATACATCTCAGATGTCGGCGCGTCCAACCTCAAACCCCTCTTCATAGCTGGCTGCTCAGTTATGGTTGTGACCCTCGATCTTGCCATGATTGCCGAGCGATGGCTACGGCATTCAGGACGACTCGCCCACAACACAAGCCGATGGCAGAAGGCCCTTTCTGGCTTGGCTATCTTTACTGCAATCATCGGCGCGTGCGGGTTGATCTTACTGAGTATTTTTGACACGAGGAGATATCCGCACGTGCATGATGCGATGCTTGCGGTATTCATGTAAGAACACTACCTTTTTTCAAATTTCCTAGGAGAAGTTGCTGAACTGAATGCAAAGCATCGGATATGTGCTGTCCGCAATCTTCATATGTGCCGAGTATCAGCGTCTAGGCATCCACTTCCGGCAGCGTCCTATCTTGCGTTATTCCTTCTGGATCAAGCTTGTCTTTATTATCGTTGAAGTTGGCCTTGCCATTGGTACGTCCTCTTCTAGGAATCCTTTCCCGCCCTCCCGGCCCTCCATCTCTACTAACTTCTCTGTCATCATCTAGGTTTCGGAGTTGAAACCGACCGGGCCCGGTACAATCCTGGCGCCATTCTTGAATGGATCATAGCCCTCATTTTTACTGGCTATATCCTTAGCTTCTTCGTCGATCTGTTCCCAGCTGTACGTCACAAGCCAGGTTCGCTCAACGCTGCGGACCCAGAGATGGCGGGTGTCGATCATTACTCGGCTGGGAGTGGGCAAGGGTTGACAGATGGGGCTGGAGACCGGTTTTACGCTCAGCCATATGCCTCCACGGAGCCGCAGCCACCGTCGAGGAATTTTTGAGCAGTGGAAGAACTTTTTTTGTACGCATATACCCTAGTTGGAGATCATGTCCTGAAGAAGCATCGGTTGGCGTAGGTATCGATTTGCATCTGCAATTCATTTGCATCAGCGCAGTACACCGAAGCGTGTTGTTTGCTTTTTTCCAGACCTCAAGCAATTTAAAGTTCTTATTAGATGTAAATGGCGAAACGGCCAGGAAGATACCCTGAGTCCGCCTTTTGGCCGGACAGTAGCTAACATACATCAGGAATACTTTTGCACTTTATCGCAGAGCGATTGATGTCTATAAGTCCGCCTGTACTCCACGCTAATGCCGAGCCTTCCTCCACAAATGCGCCTACCAATGATGCCTTTCCCTTGCCATTTCTTTACCAGAGAGCTGATCTAAATGCATCCCATAGCCATATGATACTGTGACGGGGAGCGAGCGTCAAAGTCGGACGCCCCGAACAAGCAACCATAACACCACTGGCACAATTACGTTATCATTCCCACCCGTCAAGACCGCCTCCATGAAACTTGCTCCGCACGCCGCCAAGCTCGCCTTCAGCCCCACTACGCTCCACTCCTCCCAACTACCCAGGCCCCCAATTTCACCTTCTGTACTCCCTTCCCAACCCCCAAACCTCAACCACGCTTTTCCGAACAACAGCCCTATCGTCACAGCCGCTACGAAGGCCGCGCTCCCTTCCAACGATTTTCCCCCGGTCCACAGCCATTTCCTCCGTCCAAACCTTCTCCCCACTAAAGACGCCGCCGCATCCCCCATCCCCACACATACCACCCCGGCCAGCATACTCACATCCGTACTGCCAGGGGGGACCTCCCACCCCTTCCACGCACCCTCTCCTTCCCTCCCCACCCCCGCCAAGCTCAACCAGAGCGGAATCGCGCACCCGACGAGCAAGAACATATGACTGACGACGACCGGGCCTCTCAGATCACGGCCATCGACGTAAGGCTGCAGAAAGGCAGCGAGCGGCCCCGCTATGGGCGCGACTTGAGCAGCGCGGAAGGTGTCGAGGAGGAGGAAGACGGCAAGGACGAGGGCGAGGGTCAGGGCGGCGAAGCAGGGATCGAAGGGGATGGTGGGGAGGAGGAGGACGACGATGGTGCCGTGGAAGAGTTTGCGTCGGGTGTCGACTTCGATTGGGGTGAAGTAAGGGATGACGAGGACGAGGGTCAGGCCGAGGCTGAGGGTTAGGAGCCAGTGGGCGGTAAGGAGGAGGCGGGTGGTCGGGCCGCCGAGGAGCGTGCGGAGGGTTGAGAGGGTGGGGGGTTCGGGGTTGTGGTGGAGGAGTTGAGAGAGGATGTCGTGAGGGGAGAGGCGGAGAGGTGGAGCATTGGGAGTAAGGAGAGGGATCCAGGATGAAAAGTGATAGGATTGGACGAAGGCGCGAAATGGTTCGATGCTCCCGAATAGATAGCCCAGTGCCCATCCGAAGGGTTCCGTATTGTTTAGTGCACGAATACCAATGTAAGAGCGGAGAGGAATGAGGATAACCAAAAGTGTGACGATGTAAGTGTATGCAGCGTAGCTCCACTTACGGGTCGTCGCCTGAGCTGGCGTGAGTGAGAGATAAGAGTGGGCTAAAGAGGTAATGCGATTGCGTTTTGAGGGTTTTGATGTTGATGTAGCTGCCAGGTCCACATCTGCTAAGGGATTTTCCGGTGAGCGTAAGGGAGATTGCAGCTCGGAAACATTCGCCATGGTATATCTCCTTTTTCGCGGACTAATGTTGGGACCGTCGTTGGTAGTACCGTTAGCCAGCAAAGGTGACGAAATCTTCAATGGACGCTCGATGGCAGATCGAGTCCCATCGTCATGGTCCACACAATCACGAAGTTGGGTTGTCAGAGATCGTAATCGTGGTTTCGAGGTCTTATGTCTGACGTTGTCGAGAAGGTGACCGTCTTCATCGGCATCACTACCAGGACTCTCCTTCAGAGAATTGGTAAAAGGTAGGGCTAGGCCCTTGGATCTTAGACCAGCGGCCAAGGTATCAAGAAAGGAATCCCGGGCCATGATAACACGGCCTGCTCTTCGTAGCCGCCATTTTGGAATACGAGCAAGAGCCACGTTCCATTGCAGAACGTGCCGACAGAGGATGAACAAAGACAGGCCACCAGGTAGCAATAGCGCTAAAAGTATCGTTGCTTGAGGTGACCTCGCAAATAGCCAAACATTAATTAGTGCCGTCGCAAGTAATTGTAATTCTGCAGGTAATAAGCTCGTTGTAGTCAGGAAGTGTAGAGGTTGCGTCAATGCGCGTTGCAGTGGGTAGAGACAGACGATCATCTCCGCACCCAACCCAAGTGGAGGTGGAGCTTTCAGTCCATATGGCTTTGGAGGAAACAGTTTGTCTGGCCATCCGGTCCATTGCGATGCAAATAGTGGTACCATTGCTAGGAACCAGTGCAAGCAATCGTATCCCAGGGGAGCTCCAAACTTGAATATCAGCCTTGTCGGTAAAGCAGAAAGCCCCAGAACGACATTCGGAAGTATTAGTTCACCCGACGCTGGCGAAAGCGATAATGCCACCATGACAGGCAGGAAAGCTGGATAAAGCAGAGTTGCTGGGTCGAAGGCAGATGGGACACGGATTCCATAACGTCGCGGTCCCCCTTCCTCAAAGGCTCTTTGCAAAGAGTACTTTATCAATCGTAGAGGATAGACTGCGCATAGGACGACGAAGATTGCAATGTGCGCACCGAGCTCTACTGCGTCAATATCAGCACTCGTTACTCATGTGTACTCTTTCCAGGTCCTTTCTGCCAGGGTAAAACCTACCTCGGTGCCACTCCCACGCCTTACCCCAAACCCCCTTTCCATTCACCACTGCCAGCCCAATCAACGCTAACAAGACCGTCTCGCTGACCCTCCTCACCAATTCTGCCCTCCTCTTCTTCCTAAATTCCTCCCACTTCCTCTCCACCTCTCCACCCTCCAATCCATCCTTTGCTTTTCCCCCTTCTCCCCTCCCCTCTTTCCCCTCCTTCCCCACCCGCCTTGCTACTGCCACGCCGAGTATTCTTTCAAAATACCCCGCCTCTCCCCCTCCATACACTTTCCGCTGCTCCTCCTCCAAAAACCGCGGCGTCATCAATGCATCCAGCTCTTCCAACACCTGCCCGCCGTCATCCTCCCCGCTTGCGCCCCTCAGCCCCTTGCGCGGACGCAACCGCGGCGCCGGGAGTGCCTTGACGAAGGGGGCAGCACCCTCATCGTCGGCTTCAGTACCAGATTCACTACCGCCGCCACCGCCGCCGAGGGTGGTGGTGGAGGTTGTAGAGCGGTAGGCCGGGCGCCGGCGGGCACGACCGTCGTGGTCAGTGTAGGGAGACTTGGGGTCGAGAGTGCCGTTAGCTGGGGGTTGAAGCGGATCGGAAGATTGTTGAGGAGGGGACGAAGAGGAGGTTCGAGCTGCGGTGGAGGAGGAAAGGTATGGAGACCATTGTGGTGGGGCGGAGGCAGTCGAGGTGTTTAAGACATCTTCGTCGTGGGAGATTGAGGTTTCAGGAGAGAGAGGAGCATGACGGAGTGCTCGGAGTTCTTCGGTGTGATAGAGATAGGGATGTGGGCTTCGATCTCGTGAGCGATTTTGCTGAAGGTGGTCTAGATCAGGGTCCTCAGATTCCAACAGGTCCGTAGAGCTCGGCGTTGTTGCGTCGTGGTGCTCAGAGTTGAGCAGCTTGGGACTTGGCATTGTCCCGCCGACTATTGCATCCAGACGAGTCTATGCCATGGTATGTAGGAGGACCATAAGTCTTGGTGGATAGCCATCGTTGTCGTGGGTGGATCGAGGACGAATATCACATGCTTCGTTTGACAAGAAGGTTACGTAGATCTTTCCCTCTGCGCCGCCCAATTAGGAAATGTTTCGAGAAGCTTACTTCGCTCACTCGACCCTGAAATAAGGAAATTATACCATACACTTCCTCGAGATCTGACTTTTCCAAGTCAACACATCTCCTAAAATTAAGCGCTTGCAGCTTTGATTTCAATACGTGGCATAGTCTCCAATTCAAGATACTCTTTAGATATCGGCATCCCCCTCACCCAATTGATAATATTGACGTCTCAACCACCATCTTCAGTCCCATGCTTGGCTCTACCGGTTCCGTGCATCTTGACTAACTGCTCGTGGCTAATTGCGAACAAATCTTCAAGTCATGCTTCTAATATTTGAAAAAATCCGTATTCATGAAGAGGTGGTCAGACATTAAAATTATGTGACTGTGAACGACGTTCTCTCTAGTCAACATGCAAAACATATGCGATTTTCATTTATTTAGGAAGGGAAAAGGAACAAGGACTATTTACAACTTCCGCCAGCTGAAGAGATTCAGCCAGAACAACTTTTCTACCCGCTTCTAATTTCCGTGTCGTGAACGCTGACCACCAAAACGCTTTGCAGCCTCGGAATTCACATCTTCATTATCACCGAGGCCAAGTTCGGGATATTCTCTACCCCAATCATGCGGATCCCCTCCAGGGACACATAGGCCCAGCCTCCAAAAGTAGTCTCGATGCGCAAAAAACAGCTGCCATAGCTTATATTTCGACGGCACATTCCACATATCACTTTCGGAATGGACACCTCGATCGAACTCGGTTGCAAGGTCATCTGGTGTCATGACTCCGGACGTAGCATCTGCACCAGCAATGCAATGTGGGTCTTCGTCTCCATCGCAACGTCGTAGATCTCCAACATCAGGGCTTAGCTCTGATTTGGAGATATAAACTTCCTCCGCGTGCATACGAAATCCCCACTCCTTAGGTGGCAAGAGTGGCACAGGATCATCTACGTGTGTAACCCGTCTGTACGCAGTCTCCTTTCCAGTAGCACCAGCGTTATTGTCACTGAAATGGAAGCGCTGGTCGATGAAGCGCATGAGTGCATCATTACCGAGACGTGGTTCGCCAAAGGTGGCTACGCGAGGATTCCATCCACGGGCAATGAAATCGAGGGAAGCGAGGCCTGCAACCGCACCACCTAAGGAGTGTCCAACGAGCGTGAGGGTATAGTTGGGATAGCTCGCGATAGCGGTTTCGAGACTCGGGAGGATCTCTGAGCGAGTGTTGACCCAAGAGCGGTAGAAACCACTGTGGACAGTGCAGTTTCTGCAAGCTTCGGTTTTAGGCGATTCTCTATCATCCGGATATGGAACATAGTCTTGAGGGATGGTAGAGAGGTCTGCGACCGTGTTTGCAATAGAATATGTGCCTCGAAAGGCGACTATAATTCGCGGGTTCGAAGGAGAATGAGCGAGAGCTATGTAGCCGCACGAGTCAGACATCAACTGCCCTGTGTTCCATGTTGTCACGAGCTCAAAGTCCTGGAAGTCGTCGCATCGACTGATGCATTTGAAGGGCTTCTGGATACCAGTCCCAGTCAGACCGACACAGTAAGATATATCGACCAGACGCGCCAGCTCTTCCAGTTCAGCGAAGACTTGGAAGGACACGGAGCGGTTTCGGGTGGCATGGTCTACGAGCGGTGCCTGAGAGGTCGGCAAGCACCAGACATACGAAACCAAGGATGAGAGTAAGACAGCAAGAAGACGAAGGGCCGCGCGCATGGTCGGCGCGCCGCAGGTCGATCACATAATCTGTGGAGTTCTTGGGTAGAGGAAGTCGCTGAGGCTCCAAGGGTGCAAGTTCTAAGGTCAGGACGGAAAGGTGGAAATGTGGAGTTGGACGGTGGAGACCACCAGGGTATGAAGGCAGATGACGTCATCAATCACGATCATGCTTTGCCGATCTCCCGGATCGTTTCGTTTATTTGTCTCATCTGGTATTTGCACTTTCCCATGGCGCCATCATGGTCCACTTTGAAGGGTTGAGGTGCCAGCAGCCTCCGTTTGAGGCAACCATACACCCATAGGTGCATAGGTGTGGGATACAATGACATGTGGTTTTTCGATGGCAATTGCTGTCAAGCACAAGACCCAACATCGCTAAGCCACGTTCGCAGTTTGTAGGACGTGCTGTTTCCGTAATCGCAGGCTTGGTAGTAATTATTAGATACTGACTGCACGAAAACCAGTAATCCAACATTCCACTAAGCATTCATATGTATCGGAGTCGGCGGTCGGGATGTTGTTCTCTCCAGCGTGTCATGCCAGTCAAGCTAGCGTTGACCCTGGCTTGGGTTGCGCGTTGCTGAGTGGAAAACGTCGAGTTGAGCTGGTCGGTCCACTTCTCTTGGCCCTAACGTCATTATCACTCTGCCGTTTCATCTCCCATCATCCCCATCTTTAGCTGACCCAGCTGCTTCTCATCTGCGCGCAATCGCCATGCACAAGGGAGATTCTGGATTTATTCCCTTCCCTTCGCTTCTCAAGCTGGCGTGCTGATTCATCCGGCCCGCCTTGCTACTAAGCGCAGTACTGCTGTTTCCGGCCCTTCCGATTGATTTCCAGTATCCTAGTATTGAGACGATCTATGTAGCACTCGGACCGAAAATAACCTCGAGGAAAACGCAACGTCATCTTCATTGCGCACATCCAAAACCTCGAGATCGATATCTTTCAGCAGACTTTTGCTAGTCTGACCAAATTCTCGCCAACATGATGCAAGCTCCAGCCAGACAGAGCACCGACCTTAGCCGGACGGGCAGGCCCAGCCTCAGCAGTCCACGTCCGTCGATGAGTGGTGGAAGACACAGCTTGAGCTTCAGTAGAAGAAAATCGGGAAATCAAGAAACACTACCTGACGGTCGATCTGCCTCCGCTCCGCCCGTTCCAACACTCCCCATTACTGAGGACGGCACCACTGAGCAAAACATCAGCAATGCTTCGTCAATGGGTATCATCGAACCCGGTCCACCACCGCTCGATTATTCTCTTCGTGTTCGAAAATGGAGTATCCTGATCTTCTGGTCCCTAGTGTTTGCAGACTCGGTAGCAATGCCAATAGCCCTTTATTTCGGCTTGTTTTATGGCACAAGCCTGTCGCATAATACCGTTTTCAGTATCAGTACGGCAGCGTTAGGAGGTGTTTCTATTATTGAATACTTCCTCCGCTTCTGGAGGCTATGGAAGAAAGGCTCGACGTGTCGAGCTATCGGCGCTCGTCGGGCATACGTAAGTTCATTATCCATATCGGCACCACAATGGACAACAGTTGACTCTTCTATAGCTCGATTGGTTCCACTGGAATTATTCCTTCGCATGGATGATTATCATGATCGAGCTAATTGTCGGTACAATTCCAAAAGAACCCCCCATTCGCCTCCTTTCCATGCCTGTCCCTACCCTCACCTTCGCTTTCGGCGTCGAACTCCTTATTGTCGACGCTGCTCGCCTAATGGGGATGCGCGCGCCCTTTCGGATTTCATCGCTTCCTCAAGGAGCGCCGCTGCGTCCTGGCATATATTCTATCATTGAAGACATCATCGCGGTTGATGGGTCTGGTGGCACGGAGTTCAGAGAACGATTCAATGCACGATACAACGCAAGCCATTATTTTCGGCAGATGCTTCACCGCTTGACACTCTTCTGGGCGGTGCCGGCCTGTCTTATCGCGGGAGGAACGACAGCAGTCATTTTCACCGTTCCCAAGGACGTTGCTTATGTTGTACGTTGCACCTTTCCGTACTATCCCTTCCAGTATGTGACTAACGTATTGCAGATTGGCTGGACAGTTCCATTTGCCTGGGCGGCCATTTGGGCATTAATCACAACTAAATGGGTGCAGATTAGTCTACGCGACGAACACCGACATTGGGCAGAAAGCCGCGAGAAAGAGCCGGCAGCTGCTCCCTAATGGAATAACTGGCCACGATTATCTTGTTGTACATATTAAAGATGGAATTTGTGAGGAGGCGACTGGAGTTCTCGTGCTCTCTCCTTATACCCCAGCGGTCTTTTCCGTCCAGCATTCAATCCGTTGAGAAAAGCGGGTCTTTCACGTTAGATTAGGATTAGCAACTACATAGAATTAAAAGATACTGTAGTAATAAAAGCGCTCTTACAAACGTAGACTTGTTTGCGGGAAACGCGAGTTCTTATGAACGCAGAAATTTTACAAGATAAGCTTAAGAAGGTGGTGTAATGTGGTATGCTACTGTCGGTGTTCTTGTACAGCGTAGTCAATCATATTGTGAAGGATGACTATCCTTGGCCAAATTTCCAGTACAGATTCGTCACCTTTTCCTACTCGCGTGATCGTGACTTCCAGTCTCGTATCTGGTCCAACATATTGCTTGGAAGTCTCATGGTAGATGGGTCTGGCAAAGATGCGCTACCAAGCGCATACGTTGACTGATTCGATTTATTCGATAGCTGATGACTTCATGACTGGCACGAGTGGAACACCTCACACTACTAGAGTGCCTCATAAGCTACCCAGCTTCGTGTAAGACCATTACAGCGCGGCCGAATCTAGACTTAGAATGCCTTTGATGGTTTAGGTATTTACATTGAACTAGCTGAAGTCTCTCTGTGCGTCCCTTCGTATCTGGGAATCCACTTGAACTCTAGTACGCTCGTCTCATGTGGATAATACCAAGATATGGACACCAACTATTTCGTCTGTACTCTTGGACAAGCTGCTGTTCTCAACGAGAAAGTTGGCAAAGGAGATTACTCCAGCATTAATGAATTAATTGACTTTCTAGAAAGAGACCTTTCCGAAAGGCTGGCAGTCGGGTTCCCATCAATAGGAAAAGAAACCGAAGCCAAACCTTCCATTTTTACCTTCTCTGATATTAAGAGAATATCTACCAAAGTCGCTAGCATTCTTCAACCGTCTGTATCGTCATGTAGCCCCGGGACGTCAGTTGGGTTGCTCTGCCAGAGTTCTCCAGCATTCTTGTTCACATGGCTTGCTTTGATTCGGCTTGGCTATTCTGTGCTTTTGGTAGCTCCACAATTAGCTATGTCTGCGATTTCCAGTCTTTGCAGAGCTTCTGGGGTATCAGTGCTGTTCTATGATGCAAAGTATGAGAATCTCGCAAAAGGGACGCCCGAATGGCTTCAAGATACTGTGCTTCCCTTCACTAAGAAAGATGAGGCTGTTCATTTCCATGAACTCACGGCCACATCGAAACAAATTGCTATTGAGACGCCAAAAATTGAAGAGGAGGCAGTTGCATATCTATTTCATACCTCAGGAACGTCCAGCGGTCTTCCGAAACCCATTCCACAGACGCATCGAGCAGCGGCTGGCGTTTTACCACGCCTTATGAATTCAAACGACGCCCCTCTACTTGCAACTTTTACGACAACTCCTCTTTACCACGGTGGCATCTCTGACCTTTTCCGCGCCTGGACCAGCGGTGCCATGATCTGGCTCTTCCCCGCGCACCTTGCTCCCATTACGGCTCCTAATATCAATCAATGTCTCAACCAAATCAAATCGCTCGGGGGATCTCAAGATACATCACCCGTGAAATACTTCTCTTCGGTTCCCTACGTCCTCCAAATGCTCGCCAGCGATCCTGAAGGGCTCCAGAACCTCCAAGCCGTGGACCTTGTCGGCGTCGGCGGTGCAGCCCTTCCTCCTTCCCTCGGTGACATCCTCGTCTCGAAAGATGTGAACCTCGTCTCTCGCTACGGTAGCGCTGAATGCGGGTTCCTGCTATCTTCGCACCGAAATTATGCCCACGATAAAGAATGGCAATACTTGCGCACTCCCAGCGGCGTTGAATACCTCGAATTTGAACTTCAAGACGACACGGAGCAGACGTACGAGCTGGTAGTCAAGCCAGGATGGCCACATATGGCGAAGCAGAATCGTGAGGACGGGAGTTATGCCACAAGTGATCTGTTTGTGAAGCACCGGGAGCTGGAGGGAGCATGGAGGTATCATTCGAGAAAGGATGCGCAATTGACGCTCGTGACGGGGAAGAAGTTTGATCCAGCACCGCTTGAGGCAGATATTGTAGCTGCGACACCCCTGATTGGAGAGGCGGTGGTATTTGGGAATGGCGAGTCATATCCAGGAGCATTGATCTTCAGGAGTAAGCAGGCAGACGAAATGGGGGATGAGGAGTTTTTGGTAGAGACGTGGAAGGTGGTCGAGACGATGAACCAAGAGAGTCAGGAGCATGCAAAGTTGGCAAGAGGGATGCTTGTGCCCATGTTGTCTAAAGAAAGCAGTGCATTGCAGAAAAGCAGTAAAGGTACGCTGTTACGGAAGCAGGCTGAAGAGAAGTTCAGCGATATCATACGAAAGACGTATTCTGATGCGGGCGGGGACAATACATTCGTGCCAGACGACAAGATCAAAGTCAAGATTCTCGAGGCGGTGAAATCTATTGTTCGAGGGGGAGAGCAATTGAGCCCAGAGACTGACCTTTTCTCCTTTGGTATGGACTCTGCAGCGAGCATGCAAATACGCTCTCGACTTCGACGACTACTACCAAAGAGTGCAGAAGAGTTGCCAATGACGATAGTCGAGGACTGTGGCGATGTAAACGCACTCAGCACTTTCATCGAGAAAAGGCGCCAGGGCGAAAGCCAGTCTCCCAGCAATGATGATGACTACGCTCTCATGCATCAACTCGTCGACCGTTACAGCACTTTCACCTCTCCCCAACCATCTACCAACAGAGCATCTCACGTCAATGAAACATCTGAGAAAGGATATGTCGTAGTGCTCACAGGAGCAACTGGTGCCCTCGGCTCTCATGTCCTCACCCAACTCGTCGCTTCTCCCGACGTCATAAAAATTTACTGTCTCGTCCGCGGTGCTACTCCCCACGCGGCTCGCGAACGCGTCTCCAAAGCCCTCTCACAACGCGGTCTCCCTCCTCTCCCTCCTCCCTCAGACCAGACCGGCGAGTCTGGCGATGAGAAAGCCGTCATCCTCCCCGCCAAACTCAGCATCCCCGACCTCGGTCTATCCCCCACCGACTACACGCAGCTCGCGACCTCCACAACGCTCATCCTCCACCTCGCCTGGCCCGTCAACTTCCGCCTCCGCCTCGCCAACTTCGAAAAGGACAGCATCGCATCCGTCGCCCAGCTCCTCCGCCTTGCGCTCGCCTCTCCCCGCCCCCTCCCACCCGCCTTCGTCTTCTGTTCTTCCACGGCCAGCGTCTTGCACCACCGCCCTGACCCCTCGTCCAGCGCCACGCCGACGGTGCCGGAGCAGATGATCGCTGATCCGGCGGCCGCAGCTCCACTGGGCTACGCGCGCTCTAAATGGGTTGCGGAACACATCTGTGCTCGTGCGGCGCAGACGACGCGACTTGCGGGGCGGGTCGCGGTGCTGCGCGTGGGACAGCTGGCGGGCGATACGGAGCGGGGAGCGTGGAATGCGAGCGAGGCGTGGCCGTTGATGCTGCGGAGCGTGATCGAGACGGGGGCACTGCCAGCGTTGAGAGAGGAGGTGCTTGGGTGGCTGGGAGTGGATGTTGCCGCGGGTGCGGTGATCGAGAGTGCGATGGTAGTTGAAGGGGAAGGAAGGCAAGAGGGGGAGGAGCAGGAGCAGGAGCAGGGGAAGGAGCAGAGCGACAGCAAAGAGGGTGAGGAGAGAATCAGGGTATGTCATGTGCTGAACGAGCATACAACGCCCACGTGGATGGATTTGCTAGGGTGGATGAAGAAGAGGGAGAAGTTTGAGGTTGTGGAGGCGGCAGAGTGGGTAAGAAAGTTGGAGAGCTTGCGGGAGAAGATGCCAGAGCATCCAGCTCTGGGGCTTCTAGGGCTTTGGAGGGATGCCTATGGAGACCAAAGTGGAGGTGGACAAGAAGAGAAACGAGAGCAAAAGGAGACTCCCATATTTGCCATGGCGAAATCGAAAGAGACCGCGCCAATTTTAAAGACGGTGAGACCGGTAGACGAAGAATACTTTGGAAAAATGTGGGAATGGATCAAAACGAATATGTGAAAGAAATGGACACATTGAAGAACGATATTTGGAGATAGTTTATCAGAAGATTTTGCTTCAACCAAAAAAAAAAAAGTCGCTTCGTACAAGGATAGTAAGGTTGGTTGAGCTGTGCGTGAAGTGATAAAGCTTACACAGGTCTTCAAAGCTCTCTGAAGGTCCAGACTCTCAAATCGTCGACTCAGGTACTCTGTCACCCTGTTGAGTTCCCCTCGGCGATCTGCAGGAACGCCGGGACAATGATGCACCTCTGGCGCCGTTGACATGCGGGGTGTGGGGATAGTTACATGCTGCATTTGGCCGTTGATGGTCGATCAAATTAAAATTAGCCAAAATACTCCGTAGAAACGGAGGTCATGTTTTTTCAATCTTTCTTTCTTTTGCTCTTTTCTACTTCTCTGCGGTTTTCAAAAGCTCGTCGAACATGGCGAAAAGTCAGGTATTGCTAATGCTTTCGATTTTTGGTGCTCTGAGCACCTGTCAAACGATTTCTGTCAGTGGAAATCCACCGGCTGGTGCTGGAATACCGCTTGAAGGTTTTGTTTCATTCAGTATCGAGTTCTCTTCCTTCCCCGATTTCGCTGGAAATCTGTCGCAGCCGAATACCTTCTCAAACAATCTCCTGAATAACCTTGGCAATCTCACTGGGACCAAACCATTCATTCGCGTCGGTGGAAATACTCAGTACGTCTCCCTGTTTTCTCTCCGGGTTGCCGATTTAATAAAGACGGCAAGCGACTGACCCCCCTCCTCCAGAGACTACGCTATCTTCAATTCCTCCCTCGATGTCGCCACCGTTGGCATCATTCAGCCTAACCTCTCAACAGACTACCCTACCATCCTCACCTTTGGACCCCCGTACTTTGAGTCTTATGCGACTTGGCCAGACACCCGTTTCTCACACGGCTTTAACCTCGGACGCAACTCCAGTAGTGCACGAGATGCCCTCCTAGACAGCGTCCCTTATGCTTGCGCGGCGCTTGGGCAGGATGGCCGTCTGAATGTGTGGGAGCTAGGAAACGAGCCGGACCTATTCAAGACGAGTGCACAGGGAATTGTACGACCCGCGAACTGGACAGAGCAGAGCTATGTGGATGAGTGGCTGTATTGGACCGGGAGGATCAAGGAGGTGCTGCAGGGCAATTGTTCCAATTTGACGACCGCGACTGAGTATTTGTACATGGCGCCAAGTTTTGCGGGGACAGGGAATTCGTTGGATCCGATCCGGACGTGGGAGGATGGACTGGACAACAATGGAGGCATTGAGTATATTTCGAGCCATAAGTAAGTCTTCCGCGGGCACGATCGTTGTTCATTTTGTAATTAGGACGGGCCTGGCTGACTTTTGCCTGAAGTTACATTGGAGGCGCGACTCAGCCGGGCGTGACACTGCAGGGAACGTTGATGAACCACTCGATGACCGTCGCAAGTGTTGCGCACCAATTGAACGAGTCCAGACTGCTGGCCGGAATTAATGGAAGCGCCGGACTACCCTTCATCCTTGGCGAGACAAATTCTCTATACAACGAGGGGGCACCAGGTCTGTCGAATAGCTTCGGAGCAGCGCTTTGGGGTGTTGGTAAGTTTCCTCCTTTTCCCCGAGCTTTCCAATGAACGCGACGTGATAGCAGATTAATGACTTCCGATCTGTAGACTTCAATCTCTACTGTGCCGCGAACAACATCCGTCGTGTACACATGCATCAGGGCACCAACTATCGCTATGACTCCTGGCAACCAATAGAGACCAACAAGAGTTCTATTGGCACCAAAGCCCCTTATTACGGTAACATTGCCGTGGCAGCTTTCATTGGGAATGTCTCCGGAAATACGGCGAACACGACCGCCCAGAACACTTCCATTGCTAATATCCCACTCTCCAATCCAATGGAAGCCGCTTATGCAGCATACCAGGATACGGTACTGCAAAGGGTAATGGTAATTAACATGCAGCAATACAATTATTCGAATGCGAGTACCGAAGGGCCGAGACCGGTAACCACTTACGGTTTCCAGGTTCCAGAGAGCTGCACTGGAAACGCAAGCGTAAGCAGATTAATGGCGAACGGAAGCGACGCCATTACCGGGATTACCTGGGATGGATTGAGTTATAATTATGAACTGATGAACGGAATGCCCGTCAGGTTGAACAACGTAACGATAGGGGAGAGCGTTGCGGTTGGTACAAATGGAAGCTTCAGTGTGGATGTGCCGCATTCGAGTGCGGCGGTGGTCAATTTGAGATGTTGAGAATCAAGTGTGCGGGATCTTCATGAATTGGTGGATTGTGATTCCTGAGATGGCTTTCGAAAAACGGCTTGTAACCAGACCCGATACATCTTGAGGCGTCTTTGACGATTCACAAGCATGCGACGGTCAATTCCAATATCCTCGATATCAAACGCAGGAGTAGTAGTATGTGATATCGAGTCCTCGACTACTCCATTCGATTCCCGAGGCTCTTTCTCTTCAAATACAGTCCGGTCTTCAGGCTCTTCTGTGGGTGGCTGAAAAGTCTTCCCCTTCCAAATATCTCCCAGCTCATCTTTGTCGAAAAAGTATACTCTAGTCCCGTCTCCTCGGATGTAGAAGTTTTCTTGCATCCATCTTTCCTTTTTGAATCGAATTTGTGATAAGTCTCCTCTTCCGTAGTCCCGGAACAACACTTGGCCACCGGGCTTCAGCACCGAGAAAATGTTCTTCAATGCTTGGTCCCATTGGTTTGGCGCCAGAGCGGAAAAGATGAATATCATCAATACCACATCCACACTTCCCGGCTCGAGTCCTGGGGGTAGCGCACTCTCTCCTGTCCCTGCCACGTCCCATACATTGGCTTGCATAATCTTTTCATCATAATGTTCACTCTTCTTCATCACCTCGACCGCCTTCTTCGAGAAGTCACAAGCATGTACTCTCAACTCCTCATTCTCATTCTCCCTCAATATCGGAAATGCCGTATTTCCAGCCCCGGCTCCCACTTCCAACAGCACCTTCCTACCCGCCCCTTTCTTCGTGACCTCCTTTAAGACCGGAAACTCCTGCTGCAACCACTTCCGATTCTTGAAGAAATTCGCCGAATTCGATCCGTAGAACTTGTTCCACCACTTCGCAGGGTCCTGATTGAACCGCTTCCGATCGAAGTCCGAGACCGGCGCCTCCCGCTGCTTGGCGTACTGCAGTTCGGCGAACTCAGCGTAGGCCGCGTCCGTCTCGACGTGATCCCAGGCGTTGAAGGCGAAGATGTCGTCGCCTTCTTGTAAGTAGCGGGAGCCGAATTGGAAAGGGTCGGTGCGCTTCAGTTGGTTGGATGGATCTCCGGATCGTTCCGGCGGGTGGCGCAGAGGTTGAAGGGAAGCAGGTACGCCGTACGCATCTTGTTCGGAGAGGGAAAGGGAGTCGAGGGGTGGTGGGGTTGGGGGGGTTGGGGACGTGGAGGAGAGCTTGGGGTCGTAGGTTACGGCGAAGCGCATGTGTTCCATTGCGTTGGAGAGTTGTTGCCGATTACGGCGCTTGACGGGATTCTCGCATTCTTCATCGTCCATCATGGTAGAGGTAGGAAAAGTCGCAATAAAGATTCAAATTGTGTGCTGTGCGCAAATGCAAATGAAACAGAATGTGAAAGCCGAAATTCGCCCGTACTCTATTAATTTCTCCCGCTCGGCCCGTGCAGATTGAATAAACTTACCTACCTACCTTAGGCTTACGTAGGTACCTAGATGTGCTTACAGTCGCAGCTACGAGACCAAAGGGAAGCCAGGCACTCCAAGGCGTGCGCAATACCACACGAGAAATTGGAATTGGGAGAGTGTACGTGACATAAGCAGTTGGCTAAACTGCGTAAGCTCCTGCTGAGCCTCCACTGGTTCTGTACGCTCCATACCTAACTAACATCTTTTGGCTAGATCAGCGGCTGACCTTCTGTTCACCGATTTGCTACTCCCAAGCTCTTTATGACCGCCTAAAACGCCTCACCTAAGCTGAACTGCGACACCTACGCACTAAATGGCCCCAATACAATAATCCCGTAGCCTCGCAGCAGCCAATCGTTCTAGAACGAGGAATACTTAATGAGTTAAAGCTGGCACTAAGGCAGTTATGTCGAAGTTAGCTTCGTTCAAAGCCACTATTCTGGTCTTCCTGTGAATAATACAGTGCTGATGTGATGACACATTGAGTTGAGTTCATCTTTTCACATCGTTGCTTCTCCTTCCTTTCATTGTGACAAAACTCTTCCGATATCAATCGAATCCCATTTCGGCGCGAGCCCATTGCCCAAGAACCGTCGAACTGTGTTCTATGCTTCTTGAACTCCTCGTGGTCACGTCGCCTCAGATGTCGTAATTCCTGTTCCACTTTCAGATCGTTGCGTGTGCTGTCCTGAGTCACGAGAATAAGCCCAAGACCTACATTTCCCCCTTCACCTCCACAGACGTCGATCAGCTTTGGCCTATCTCCCCGGCTGAGGTCCAAAGATGGACGGCTTTGACAGTATTGCTCAGGCAACCTTTATCGTAGGGCTGCTTTTTGGCATACTTGCTCTTCTCTCCGTCATCCTCCGGTTCGGTATTAGGGTGTCCAACAAAAAGACTCCCTTAGGTTTGGATGATTACTTTTTGATTCCAGGGTTGATTGGCATGTATGCATACGTCGGCTTGACCTCGTGGGGTATGTTGTTGGAACTCTGTCGTGTCGCCTCAAGTATATGAATTTCGATTGACGTGAAAAGGAATCTTTGCCGTCCGCAGGCTAGCTGATCTTGAAAATGGGACAAATCCGAACGGCGTAAGAATATATCTGAAGGTAAGCCCATTGTACCTGTCATGCTAAGATCTTCGCAGTCTAAACGATATAAAAGTCACAGGCCTTCAATTCCCAATGCTACTTTTTTAGCATAGCATGGGCCAAACTTTCGATCGTCTTCCTATATCGGCGCTTGTTTAACACCCCCTTCTTCAAAAGAGTCACTGCAGGCTTATCTATACTGCTCACCGCATGGATGATAGTTGGCGTGGTCACTGGCTTTTCATACTGTATACCTCTAGCGGCTTTCTGGGATCACACCGTTCAGGGCCACTGCTTCGACTTTCGAAACTACTTCTTGGTGATGTCGCTCTTTGAAATTATCACGGATGTTGCGCTCCTTGTCCTACCACTTCAAGTGATCGCGAAGCTCCATCTCAGTACTCGGAAGAAAATCTTACTCGGCGTGACCTTCATCCTTGCGTCTTTGTAAGTGAAAGGGAGTGAGCTCCATCGCTTTATGTCCAAACTAATCCTCTCTAAGTGTCATCTTGCTGGGATGCCTTCGCCTCGCTCTCTTGTATGGTACTGGTAATCAGTTCCGTAGGTATGGCTCTCCTGCGTTGGGGGTTTGCTGCTGATATTTTTGAGATACTCTTATGTATTCGGAACTTTGGACTGAGCTTCAGCTTGGGGTAGCAGTAATATGCGCTTCTCTTCCCCTATTCAGACCACTCATCACGAAGCTCACAGAAATCCCCAACTCTATTCGCGAAGCCTATGGAGCTAAATTGCACCCTTCCCGTGCACCGGTCTTTCCGAAGCATGCAGGTGGCTCGCAAACTGCCGAAGCTTTGAGCAAGAGCCTGAGGTATGGTCGCATGGACAATAGTTTGAATGATGTCGATCTTCTTACGGTGAAAGTCGGAGCCAACGGATCTGAAAACCTCTCCTGGCATTGTGAAAATACTGTCCCTCTCAACCAGATCGCAATCAACCGTGAGGTCGACGTTGCATAACCCCTAAAGTTCGAGATATCTGTAGTGGTTGTGATATAGGATAGAAGATATTGGCTGAGCTTCAAGCCGTATTCAATGATTCTAGCTGCTTGGCATTATCTATACTGGCCACCAGAAACCGAATATATTCATTCTCCTCAACGGTGTCCCGATCATCGTGCAAAGGCCGACAGGATTTCCTGCAAAAGTAGCATTTGAGGGCCTTTGTTTATCTTCACAGAGATCCGTCCAGTCTCGGCGATAGATGTCGAAAGGTTGCCTTCCAGCTCTACACAATTTTCTCACCGGCTGTGCCTCGGCTCTAATAAACAATTGCGTCATAGCGGCCTTTCCCTCGGTCCTTAAACTACGATACATGCTGCAAGATAACTTGGGTTTTCTTTGGGCGACATCATTGATATATCTTCGTCTGGTTCCGCATTGTCAGTCCTGATTGTGACATTTAGAGTTGTTCAGGGTAAGAATTTACACATGTGCCTATGCTGAAGCTTGTAGGTATTGATTATTTGCCAAGCATATCACAAACTTAAGAAACTTAAGTCATTAAATGGATCTATAAGCATTTCGCGAGCGCTCAATGGATCTGCTATCCTGGATTTACTGATGACTACCCAACAAATCGATAGCTAGGAATCCATGTCCGTCGAATGCTCTTGCTTCTTCTGCCCATGCCTTCAGCTGCTCATAATCTCGGCATTGCCTTTGGAAGCCCCAACCCAGGAAACCCTCTGCATTTCCAGCAGGCTCGAGAGAGGAATCGGCAGAGCATATCAAACTCTGGCGTAAGTATTCAAAACAATGTCCAGTATGTTTATCTCTATCGTGTCCAAAATCGAAATTCTTGAGTTGTCCATCTGAGGATTTATCGAAGTACGCTCGTCGCAGTGTATACTACTTCAGCAGTTAGCATTGCCTGATTTTGCGGCTGCGCACGTTTGCAAATGGCTTACCAAGCAATGAAGCTGGTGGAAAACGCTGATGACTGAAAGTTGAGACGTTAGGTCAGGATTCCGAACGTATCCTAGGCCATCTCGAGTTCTGTCAGCTCCCAAAGGGTTGTTTGAGAATACAATCTGCCATACTAGGTATCAAGGAATCCCAAAGCGGCTCTATCGCTTCTGGTGTAGGCGGTACCTGAGCAAAGCTCTCGTTGTACAAGAAGGACTTATGTGTCAAGCCAATCTCCACTGAAGTAGTAAGTAAAGCATTATTATTGCCGGACTTGCTCTTCATCATTCTTACCTTGAGACACGGTTTCGGAGAGACTTTGAGCCTTTTTATTGATGGAGTGAGACAAGACACCCGCTATGAAGCTAAGGCTGGCAATCAAAACAACCGCAACAACTCGAAGAAGCGTATGTAGATGGCTGTGCCGACCCCAAGGCTGATCAAGTCCCTCTCGATGGTTAGAATCCTTTTCAACTTGCTCGATTCTGTGGTAGCCGGCCAACAACCTTGAAAGAGGCATAGTGAGCAATGATGAGGTAGCAGGCGTCGTTGTAGAAGAGTAAAGAGCTGAGTACGCGAGCCGGGCAGCTAAGGTGTCTTATACGGATACCGTAGAGATCTCCAACCACTCCCGATGCGGCTGCGGCTCGAGAACCATGTACTGCTCCACAGGTAGCCCCACTTTGTTGCATTTGCTTGTGCCGGTCCCCATCACTGGTGCATCTCTAGCTACACGGCGCAGTCTCTTGAGTACAGGGCTAGGGTATCTCGAGAACGACTTGACTCATTGGGACTTGACTCATTGGGACTTTCGATTGAAGGCAAGATCATAAACTTATGTTCTAGTAGGCTGCCTTGCCAAACTGAACCTCAATCTTTTGGTCTCGAGCCTCGCTACATTCTTGGCACAAGATATGCCAGTACTTAGGTAATAGCTTCGTCATCTTAGCTACCTAGTAAGAACTTGAACTTCTCGCAACAGCATAACACTGAGTCCAATTGAAAGCCGACGCATTTAAGATAACAGAACTCGAGAGTATGGATCAAGACTCTTCACCAGTCAGGTAGGATACTCTAACTAAACTCTCGCTTGTATAGCTATGGGTATACCAAAATAGCTCTTAGACATTTTCTATTAATGGCAGAGGGTACCAAGTTTAGTAACTTCGACAAGTCGAGGCTCTCATTTCCGTTAGCTCACACAACATCAACAGATTGAGTCAACTCTCTATTAACCCGAACCTCACCGGCTCGTGTGTGCTGAGCATTGTTAGCTGAATTAATGGGTCCCAGCGCATATGCTTCATGGTGCGCGTGTACATCAGGGTACAAAGGAGGTATATCCTTGGTAAGTGATGTTTGGGACTCCATCTTGCCCCTAAAGCCCTTAGAATCGTCATTGGAATACCGGCTCCTCTTGCTCGAACCTATTGATCGAAGTGACAGTGCGGAGCGAACGTTACGGAGGACAGTCTCGGGTGACCACCCCAAAAATATCGGTCGCAGCGTGGGTAAACAGATGGCGACCATGCCTACGCCCATTTCAAGCATGCCCCAAAACATAAGTACGCTTACCACGCCTCAAGAGGCGTTAGTTACGATCAAAAAGTAGACCGTATATTATAGGAGCACTCACCAACTAGGTCGTCTGCCGGCAGGCCACCAACAGTAGGCTGTGTAAGAACTACAGATGTTAGCAATCGTGCTAGTGAATGGAAATCGGGGTTACAAACCCTGAGGTCCGAGGATTTCTGCGAATAAAGCCATTCTGGTGATACCGCATGCAATAGCCCTGAGTTTCGTTAGGATTCATTGCTGAACACAGCCGCCGCATAACTTACAGAGCTCCCACCATCAGCGTCAGGATAACAGCAACTTTGCGCCTCATTGGCATCTTCAAAGCCAAGACCTATCACCAAAGTCAGTATTGCCGAGAAAGCTTTTCCGTAAGTGTCGTTGGCATACTAAGGGAATTGGCATTATAAGAATTGCCAAATCGACGATAACGTCGAAAACTGCAAGGCAGATTAGGACAACGAAAGTGTCAACACACTTCATTTTGAGAGCGCCAAGGGATTCGAAGTTCGTGTAAAGGTGCGTCCGGCATGCTGCCAAAATTGCCACGAAAAATGTAACGGCCCAGGCCACAGCCACTCCAATTAGAGTCCAGCTTGCGATATTAAAAGCTCTTCCTTGGAAAATGCGCCTGTAGAAAAAAAGTACAGCGAGCTTTAGAGTCATTAGTGTCACGATTTGGATCAGGTCAAAGGATGTCTCCAGCTGGAATTTCGATCAGCATATACACCGCGCATATGGCTGGATATGTTTGGATTACAACCTTCTCCGTCAGCACTTGATGCTCATCCAAATAGCTGTATGCTTCTGGACCGAGATGAGGAGGTGAGTGAGACCCAACAGAGTGGGTACGAGAGCCTACGCAAATGATCAGCATCCAAGATGCGGGTTTGCATCTTTGTTTAAAAGCTTCTCACCAGCTATCATTATGCAGCTTTCACCAATGACGAGAATCTACCACGATGAGCTCAAGTTCGTAATCGTCAACATCGAAGATGGATACCATCGCAGGCAAACATAAATAGTCGTCGATACCGAAGCCTGTCTTCTTGTACCTGATAGCAAATCGAGCACCAACTGCACTAATACTCAATATAATGAACAATATTCCCACTGCCAGAACACTTGCAGGATTCACATAGAATGCCATAACGACAAAGCTGGGAAGGCCTCGGATACCAGACAATGAAGACCAGCAAAGAAGGACTTAGGGGAACAGATAATGCAAATGTACCTGAAATGAGATTCAAAAGTTTCTTCGCTCGTAGCTCTTCCACTGGGAGCTGCACACGTCCAAAGCTCCCTTACCGTTCGGCCGGCCGAACCCCACAGCAAACCAACATTGTAAGAGATCTCTCGATCCATATGCGGGGCACAGTATTGGCTGCATCGTGTGGCTGGACACGTGCCCACTGCTGTCATGAGAAGAGGACGGAAGATACCTATTCCGTACCTGAGAGCTTCAGCAGTGCGGCGTCACTGTGGAGGAAGTCTGCCGTCAACCCTGCCGAGGGAAGGATGTCAGCGGGTCTCATTTCATGCAGATTGAGAAGGCAACCAACAAATCAATCAATTCGGAAGGTAGTTGAACTTTGCGAGGAGGCGATTTTCACTTGTTTACTTCATGAAATCGCCTCTGGATCATCCAATAGCTTCTAGAGAAGACAGCCAATAAGATATCCATTCTGGAATGTGACACAAAGCTTTTACCACTGTGGGAGGCGTCCAACATCAGCCCGGATCGCAGATTATGCACGTATCGTAGGACACAGTGCCCGGTGGTATCGGATCACATCACCCAAGAAGATTTGCGGCGCAGCGGCTGCCTACGGTGCTCTACAAATACGGTAAGCCGAGAGAGAGACTCACATCCTTTGAAGGTTGCCTCAGTACACCGCCGTGCGGTGTGTGAAGTTTACGATAGGGCACAACGCTCATCGGTGCGCTCTCCTGCAAAAGTTGCCAATCGTTCCGTGGCGAGAAAATCCTCACTAAATTCGAGCAGGTTCCTCCAGTTTTGATTAGAGAAGATCCCTGTGTCGATCGTCCAAGCGCAAAATTCTAGACATTTGAGGCGAGAGGTCGCGTATCGTAGAGTACCGACGCTACTCTAGTGCGCTATACGGTATCCCCTCATTAGACGCCGTGGACGTTTTGCTGCAGCTGAACTTGTGGTGGAAAACAAAACAGGCTTTGCCTTGTCGGGGTTAGAGTATACTATGGGAGATTTCGGAAACGGCTAGGTCACCGTTTAAGACGTACGACTAACTACCTAACTTTCGTTGGTCGCTGGACGGGAGCACTCTACCTACAGCTTCCTCGAGGTCTTTCTGAGAAGCGTCATGACATCTTCTTTCCAGTCACCCTACCTACGTGGAATACCTCTGGGGCAAATATCGAAAACATCGAGTGTTATATGCCTGAATAGACTCTACGATACAGGCTTCTGGTGTGTAGTGAATACCCCCACGGCCTTACTCTACTGCTTGCCTTGACCTCCGAGTACCTCGACCCCATCAATGCCATCGTCACAATGTCCAAAGTGGTCCCCCAAGGGAATATCGCCTATTGAGTCTCGATAGCAAGCTGTATTTGCCGTTGCGTACTCTCGAAGCTCATTCCAGTCGTAACACTGGTGGAGCTGACCGTCGCCGGCTGTCTTGTCGCCGAAGGTATACAACGGCGTGTTATCGGCATTGCAGATAGCAGACTGTTAAGCACTGTATCAATGTTCTGAGCTATCGCTTAATTAGCTGGGCACATACCTGCCGTAGGGCATCAAAGCAATGCTCCATATGACTGGACGGATGGTATGTGAAGGGACGATTCTCGATAGCTTCCCAGAACGTTTTTCGAATTATTCGCTAAATCTGATTAACCACGTTTCTATGAAGATAGGAGAGCTCTGGTGCACTTGCCAGACAATGAAGTTGATGGTAAGCTTCAAGCAAGTAAACACCCTTGCTATGGTCGCTTGGCAAATACATGGAAATTGGCCAGTGGTGGTCAGCCGCCCAGTGCCTATCAACAGCAATGAAACCGTGTTGAGGCATGATATTCTCCCAAAGCTCATCGCTTTCTGTGTGATTTAGTGGGCTGTAGTTGGTATGCCACCAGAAACTGGTCCAAAGTGTCTTCTGTCTCAGTGTCTGGGCTATCATGGATCAGCGATTAGCTCTTCTGCGACTTGACATTTCAACGTGAAATGTACCGTAGTCTTGAGGGGCACGCATTCTGCCATGCCCACTGAGGAACGCCCAAGTGGCCAAGTTTGTGAAGATGAGAAGAATGATGAGAATTTTCCAGAGATGACCGCTCCAATGTGATGTTTGTTTCTCGACTGACTCTTGCCCATCTTCGAACGTGTCGTCTTGAGACAAAGGAACGAACTTTGTATCCATCTTGTCAAGTGCGGTTTGAGGGTTGGCTATAGTACCTAAAATCGATACAGTTACGTCGAAAAGATTAGAGGTATGAGACTTCTGCAAAGTGGACCGGCTTATGAGCTCGCATATGCGTACAGCATCTACCACTCCATAAGGCTTACTTCGAGGCTGTGCTTATAACCGCACATTCTCGATTCGAAAAGTGGATCAGTGCTGCACGCGGTCTCCAACACTCTCCACCTTAATTGATCTCAAGGAGTGGAAAGTAAAGGATAGGAGCCTGTGGATCGGATTGACATAGCAGAAGGGGCCAAAACCGAGCCGCAGACGATGTGAAAACTTAGCTGAGGTGCCTGATTGCATTGCTCTCAGACTTAGCACCGGCGATATGCTCAAGTTGGGTATGAGCTGGGTGTCTCCATCTTTCGATTGATTAGACTCATCTAGACGCCACAGCTGCATGACGGTTGGCTATCAGCGGAAAGAGCCGGCCAGAGACGAAGCCAAACTTTCACAGAATGGGGTCAATGACTGGGAGCATAGACGTGGGGAGGAGGCTCACCATGCATTGTCTGCATGAAAACCTCTCGATATCATAGAATATGCATCATAACTGGTCAAAACTTGGAATTTGCCGCGTGTGATCTTGTTGGTGGCTGACAGTAATGAGCAGATATAGCTATGATAAGCGCTGCCTTACACCAAGGCAGACTCATTATGTCACGTAGCTGCAGGGCACTTGGTGTTGTCACACAATTCCTTGATATCCAAGAGGCACGAAATAGACTAACGGCTTAGAATATGTATCCTTGCGTTTCGAGGCATCCACTTCAGGCAGCAGGGATGAATTCATGCGGTTTGAGGTCATTTACATTTCCGAGACCCGCTTTAGCTGAGATAGTTTGAAGTCTGATCGCTGGGATCATTGCATCCCGAGCGCCAGGCAATAGTCCGAGGAGGCAAAGCTGGATCGTGATGTCTTCCACGATTGTACACTGAGATCTGCTCTGACATATATAAGATCAATGAATGATCAAAGCTGATCGAATATTGCAGATAGCCCCGTTCCAGCATCTCTTCTCTTGAACCTACTATACAAGCAAACCTCGCAGCACTTTTCTGTGTACGTCCAAGCTTTTGAGCCCTTCCCTCAACCGACGTTAGGCACGAAAATGAAGTTCTTCGTGACTGTCCTTGCTCTCTGCCTCCTCGCTCTCTCTACAGCAGCGCCAGTGTCTACTCCCAACCATATCAATATGCTATCGAGCTCCGACGAATGTAAGTCTTGCCCCGCCCATAGCTATTTTGCACGGAAGTTTGATATCTATTCAGCTGCAAAGAAAGTGGACTCGCCAGATGATGTGGATAACAATATGATTGGTGATGGATATCGCAAGGAATGAGGATGGGTTGGAATATGCAAGGCCTTCGGCACTCTAATCGTTCGTAGAAGTCATACAAACTGATGAAAGTCGATTCTATTGCTTTCTTCAATGTCTCACATAGATCGGAAACAATGTGAAATAGAAGTCAAGTTATCTATTACAAGCGCTACGTTTTCATCCTCTCAGCCACTCCAGACAGCTTCAACAATTGCAAGTGATGCACCTTCTGGCATCCAGACCTTAATATGCGTAAAACGTGGGTCAGCTTGTTCAAATATCTTGACCCAATCCTTCTCTTCCCTGTCTCGGGCGTTGAAGAGGCTGAGCATGATACAATCCATATCACTAGGCTTTACATTAGCAACGATTATGAACTAGATTTCATTCCTCGAAAAGGGGAAGAAAACACAAACAAAACAAAACAAGTTAAAAAAACATACCGCACCGCTCTCTCTTGTAAGAGCGACATTTCTCCGGGCCTTGGAACAAGATGATCATTTGCAACGATACGTGCACCGGGCTTGAGAGCTGGGATTACCGCCTTCAAAATTTTGATACAGTAAGGGTCGGACCAGTTGTGGAATATCTGTCTGAAAAGGTAGATATCCGCCTTTACTGGCTGCTCCTGGAAGAAATCGTGTTCCATAAACTCTACGCGTGAGGCGATACTATCCGGTAATGGTTCACGGGTGCCGTTTATTACTTCGGGTAAGTCCTGAACTATAAAGCGAAGACCAGGAGCGACCTGTGCTAGCGCAACACTAATATGGCCAGTCGAACCCCCAACATCAACTACGGTACCTTTTCCACCAGTGACTGATGTCCATGGATAGCCTTCGGCTAGGAATTTGGGCGAGAGGCCAAGTCCTTGAGTAAATGTTGCCATGGCACCAGCAAAGCGCCTTGCTAGGGCTGGCCGAGAAGCATGGTACTCATAGATTGGCAAATCGGTTTTATTCGCAATGTTCCATCCCTGGTCTAATTCAGTTTCTATTACGGAAGAGGGTGATGCTATACTGACCGACTTGTTAGGTTCCGGACCTTTCATCGTTTCCAAGGCGTTCACAGTCTGTAACGGGATAAGTCCTCTACCAGGCAACAGGATAAAACTAGAGTTAGATTAAAGCATACCTGGTCAAATGCCTGAATCGCTTCATCAAACATAGCACCAACGCCAGCCATGGAATTGGGGTCCTCGACAAGCTTCCGTGAAGCTGCTGTATGGGATACGAAGCCCTCGTCTAGTTCCTGAAATACACGATGGTAAACGATTGCAAACCGGATCAAACGCCTCAGATCCGGCTCGTAGAGGTTACACTGTTTAGCAAGCTCTTCGAAGGAGACATGACCATCTAACGGAACCTTGGATGGTATGTCGAACCTATAGATTGCCTGAAGTGCACTCCCATTGAGCTTCAAGAGTCAGACTGCACTGTCGATTTTGGACTGCAGGGGAGACTCTTACAACAGGTCGCAACAGCATCGTCGGGCCAACTAGAAGGTCATTGAGCTCCAAGCTAGCTTCCATTGCAGTGACACGAGCTTGTTGAATGTCGTGGGAATCAATCTGAAGATCGACAGGTCCGTCTTTGTCAAATGACGGCGTGGGAAGGCTATGTTGTTGGAGCCAGTCATCAACCTTGGCTGTGTTAATCTGTATGAGATTTGCCAGCTCCCTAATCCGAGTAGAGGACATTTTGCTTGATTTCTTTCGATGAGAATAGGCGAACGCTGTGGTGACGCTTGAGTAACTTATATCAAGATGATGTTTGGAATGAGTAATGTGTAGAGCGTGTGAATTTTCGGAGTGTGGTACAGGCAAGACTTGTAGCAGGTGATAGAGTACCCATGCTCCCAGCGCGATCAAGATCAAGAAGTGATG
The DNA here is from genome assembly GCA_010094025.1 of Viridothelium virens. Lineage (NCBI taxonomy): Eukaryota > Fungi > Ascomycota > Dothideomycetes > Trypetheliales > Trypetheliaceae > Viridothelium > Viridothelium virens. Next base: position 284,315 of record ML991779.1, read on the forward strand.
CCTGGGTATGTACCCACGTTGTACGTCACGCTGCCTTCGTATGACTTCGGGATGAAAGGCACGGGAGGCGGCACAGGGCGATGGCGGGCCGCCATGTCCGGTTTGCGCAGCCACTCAATGCGAACAGTTTTGATCATGCAGCTTCTACGCATGTATGTAGTAGTGTTGTTGCCTGAGCGGAATGCAGGCAATCGATAAACGCTGGCTGGTGGGGCTCTGTTTCAGCACATAGCAGAAGCTAGAGCATATTAGGAGAAAGGCCCGCGATCTTACTCTGATGCACTGTAAGCGATGCGACCATGTTGATTCGATTCACCAAACCAGCAGCCAGACTTTTGACTAGTCTTGTCACGCTCAGACATGGAATACACCTCAAGTACCCATACTGCAATAGACATAGAATACTCTTTTGATCTCAGTCTTGTGGCAGAATTTCTCGACTATGAGCGCATCCCTGGGTCGGTACGAACCACTTGAAGGCTCAAATGGAGCTACATCCAAAAGCGACAACCCTATAGAATTCACCCCCCCAAGAAAAAGACGCTCTAGCTTCTGGTTGCTCCTATGTGTGATGATATCATCTATAATAATCGTTCTTGGGGCTATCGCTTTTGTGGGTTTTAAAGGCTCAAGCCACTCTTCTGTTGTCAAGGTCTGCTCAGATCTAAGCACCAGACATGAGTGGCGTAGTCTAAGTCAGGACGAGAAACGAAATTATTTACTATCTGTCAAGTGCCTAAAGTCAAAGCCTTCTCGATTAGGTTTCCAAAATCAGTCACTCTATGACGACTTTCCGTACCTGCATTCACGACAGGGAGAGCAGAGTATGTTGACAGCTCCGTCTTGAACATGTCAATTACTGATCATTCCAGCGCATTATACGGCGGCTTTCTTAAGCTGGCACCGATGGTTTATACACTTGTACGAGGATGCGCTGAGAAACGAATGTGATTATAATGGCTACCTCCCGTTAGCTCAACACCTGCCAACTCTTAGCACCCGAGATCTCATTTGACAATATTCAGGTACTGGGACTGGTCATTAGACTGGAACAATATATCTGGATCTCCAGTGTGGGACAATGAGTTCGGCTTTGGTGGCAATGGAAACAGTAGTGAAGACGGGTTTCGAGGTAATTGTGTAACTGATGGGCCCTTCGCCTGGCTCGAGGTTCTATTTATTGGCGATATCTCAGTACCTCATTGTTTATCACGAGGTTTTCTTGAAGGAGACGAACTCAATAAGTGGACCAGCCAGTGGCAGCCGTCTGTCATTGACGGCGTGCTGTCTACACAGACGTATGCAAACTTCAGCTTACGCTTAGAAGACGGACCTCATCTATCACTTCCTCACATTATCCATGGAGACTATTCCGTCGGATCGGCTCCAGCAGGTAAGTTCCACATGAACGGGAGGGTCGACAACACTGACGTTTGATGGTCTTCCCACCCACAGATCCAATTTTCTTTCTGCAGCATGCACAGATTGATAGACTTTGGTGGAGGTGGCAGCAAACCGACAAGACATCAAGGCTAAAAGATTACTCAGGCCTTGGGACTGACTCCAACTCCCAGGCTACCCTCCAAGATATTCTAGACGTTGATGGCCTGGGCCCCAGCATGCGTGTTGTGGATGTGATCGATACAACGGGTGGAAATCTCTGTTATCAGTACTGATTGTTGGCGAATTCAAACGTTAGGTAGACCTTTAGGAAAAATGCTAATTTTCTTTGATAAACTCAAGATGAGACTCCAAGGCCCTGGAAATGCGCCATACTTGAGACAAGAAATGGTATTGAATCAACAGTGATGCTTACAAGATTACACCTTGAAACACAGTAAGGTAAGCATGTGTAGAGTACGACGTCGATACCACAAACTACAGGGCATCTCAAAGGCTTTAACAAAGGCATCCCAAGCGACCTCTGACAGATGCATAATTGCATTTTCGTGGCCTCCGGATTTTCAGCTTAATTTCTTCCTGCCCGCGATTTCTTATTACCAGTCACCCCCGAGTCTCCTATACCGTTCTTGATCACAGTGTTGACGGGAAGGAGACTGAGCAAAAAAAAAAAATACAACAACCTTTTCCGTTTGTTGAATATTATCGTACCTGGACAGTCCAGTTCTCATAGCGGTAAAGATAGGAAGGAAAAAGTATCTCATACGAACACCTGGGATCTTGCGAAGACAAGCACAGCCAAAACCCGGCGTCACTCATACGTGCTCTGCTATGCTTTCAACGCGTGAGACCTGGCCTGATATCTTTTCGGTAAAAATTGTCTGGCACTTTTGATTTGGAGGTACCGGTCGGAAAATTTACGGCTAGAGGTACGGAGGGAATGTTTGCCGACAATCTTGACCCAACTGATGCAACTGTTTATTATTATTTTTCGATGACGACGTTGAGATGATTTGCATCCAGGTCTCTGGTGAACCTCGGATGAACGCGAGCTTTTCACGCACTCCTTCTCCAAGTCAAGTGACGTTTCATAGAGATTTCTACCAAAGTCCTTCGTGTACCAATTGAGGTCCTATCGAGCTCGAAATCTCCCTTACTGTTCGCTATGAACAATGGCACGCGACTCCTTCGACCACTTCTCCAGCAGCGATCCCTCTTGACAAGACCTCAATGGCCACTACCTAAGCCTTCGACCCTCCCCAGTTATCGTCGCACCTTCATCGAAAATCCTTTCCAAGGGATCCAAATCCTTACCGCCTCCCGCACGCTCCCCTACCAGCACGACCTCCTCTACACCATCATCGCGGACATAGGACAATACTCTACCTTCCTCCCCTACTGCCTCTCCTCCACCGTCACAAAATGGTCAAAACTCACTCCCGTCTCATCCAAAAACACAAAGGACAATAGCAGCGAGCAGAAGGAGGTTCAATGGCCCGAAGAAGCCACCCTCACCATCGGCTGGCAGAACGTGCGCGAATCCTTCACCAGCCGCGTCTACTGCATCCCCGGCCGCGTCGTCGAAGCCGTCAGCGGCGACACCCTCACCACACTTCCCGAAGAAGCGATCCAGCACCACTCCCCACGCACGCCTGACCCCCAACCCGATAGCAGCAGCAGTACCAGCAGTGGCAGCGAGAGCGGCAACAACCTCCTCACCCACCTCCGCACCCGCTGGACTCTGCGACCTTACCCATACAAACCGCCGCCGCTGCCGTCGATGTCGTCGAGTGCGCCGTCGCCGAAGCAGCCTGCGCGGCCGGAGGATCCGACGACGCATCCGGCGCGAGAGCAGACGGAGGTGAGCCTGCATTTGGAGTATGCGTTTGCGAATCCGGTATATAGCGGATTGAGCAAGGCGGTAGCGCCGCGGGTAGCAGAGATGATGGTAGGAGCGTTTGAGGAGAGGGTGAAGGGAATGTTGAGATAACGGGGAGAGAATTGGAGGAAAGGGACGAGGTGTGATGAGGGCTGGTACGGAAATCTCATGAGAAAGATGAGGACAACGAAAAAAGCCAACATACCTATAAAAACTTGGCACATGGCTGTCTTGGAGTCGTGGACATGTAATTTAATAGAAGATATTGATTGAAATAGACATTTGCTAGATATCATCACTCTACCCTGCAACTATGAGGTCTCCAAAGCGCTTTATATGCAAAAAGGTACTATTCACAGAATTGAAAGAAAAGGCGTCTGCCAGTAGGTAAGAGGGATCAAAACCCAAGCAATGCACCCTTTGCACCATGCAATGCACGTTCCATTCTCTCCTCACTCACAAAGATAGAAAGCTCCCGTCAATATTCTCATCATCATTACACATACCTACTCCTCGGGCTCACAGCCGGCGCCCGCGCCGACCCTCCATCCCTCCCACCTCCGTTGCCCCCACTTCTTGGATTGCTCTCGCTATCCCTTCCTGTCAAATCGCTCCTCTTGAACCCCGCCTGCTCCATCATACTCGAGAACGTGGTATTCCGAGCCGAATTGCCCGCTGGAGGCGTCAGGCCGAAGCCGCCTCCCTCATTCCCGTAGCTCGGCTGCGGCGGCATCAACACATCAATCGTCTCCCCGCTGTTATGTCGCTGCGTCATGATCGGAGGCGGCGGACCTCTTGTGCCGGGGCCACCGCTGGGGGGTGAGAGTGCACTGCTGCCGCGTGGGGACCGCCCGAAGATGGAGCGCACACGATCCGAGGTGCTGGTTCCCGGCGTTCTGGCCGGTGGTGACGGTTCGAAGGAGAAGCCGGAGCGGCCGCCACCTGAGCCCGGCTGGCCACGTGGAGGGAAGCCGACGGCGTACGGGTTCGCGCCACTCATTTCGGCAGTGTAGTCGCTAACGCTGCGGCCAGAGGCGAGAAAATCGGTACGGTTGCCGTAGCGGGGGTCGTAGATGGGGTCGGAGACGTTGCGTGTGGTGTGGGAGAGGGAGTCTGAGTGGCGGATTTCTTTGGGTTTGCCAGCAGCTCTTTCACGGCGCTTATTATAGAGCCAGAGGCCAAGAAACGCGAGGGCGGCGCCGACGAGGAGAGCGGGAAAGAAGGCTGCAGCTGCGGCTCCGCCGGGAGTGATGCCGCTGGAAGATGAAGGTGCCGGGCTAGAGGAAGTGTCGCCTGCTGGTGATGTGCCGGAGGGATGGGCTACGGATGCTGTGTACGAGGCAACTGGTGATGGTGGTGCAGAGGTAGAAGTTTGGTTCGTTGCATTCGCATTGTCCTTATCCATCCAGCAGCCATTGTCTTGACAGGTATAGCCAAGTGGACAGCACAAATTGGAGCCGCACGAAGGTAGCTGGGAACTGAGATCGGTCGAATGAAGTGAAGAGCTAGGATTGAGCGTCGCGTTCTGAAGGGACGTGTCGCAGTTTATGGGCTGGATAACGTTGCAATCCTGGCCTTGAGGACAGCAAATAGCGGCGGTATTGTTATTCAGTGGCATGCAGGTGGTTCCTGACGCACAGCAAAAGTCAGATGGAAGTGCACCACCGCAGGGCGTTAAAGAGGAGTCTCCAGAGCAGGTATTGGAATCGTCAGTATCGCGTGAAAATAGTCCCAGAGTAGAGGCCGCATCAAGGGCTATCGAGAGCGCACATGAAGAAGGCACTGTAGCAGAGATGGCGCAGATAGTGGCAAGTTTGGACATCTGAGATGGCGCCATGGTGGGCAATAGTAAAAACGGTCCAGCCGATAAGCTATGAAGTCAGAGTCGCGTTGGTTTGTAGGTGGAGTAAGTTGGTGGACTCAGATATCGCAACGTAGCCTGCTGACAAGCGAAGAGAACGATGACTACCAAATTATCTTGCATGCATTGAAAAGAAAGTCAAACCTGTGACTACGGAAGAAGTCGAAGATGGAAGATGTGAGGAGACAGGCTGGTTTTATCAGAACCGCCTGGGCTGACTGTGCCTAATCGGCGAAATGATCGATTCGTAGGAGAGACAATGGCGATTGTTTCCTTACCATCATTGATCGGCGAGATCCTCTTTGTTCTAGGAATAGGTCTGAAGGCGCTGACTGACTGGACAAAGGCGCTTCGAAGCGACCATGTCGGCATCACGAGCGCGTGACTCTTCGGAATGCTTGGACATGCGCATTTCCAATGACCACGGTGCGAAAGCAGGATTCTGTACGAGGTGGAGTTTGTAGGTCTCAGAGGCGGCAGTAGAGAAGAAACAAGTGGATGAGCCGGTCGGGCTGCCTTTGCCCACTATTCCCCATTCGGCTTCCAGCGCTTCAAGAAATATTCCCAGCAAGCACAAGACTTGCCATTCTTCACCGCAATGCTCCTCAGGCCGCCGTTCCAGCCTTGTAGCTGCTTGAGGCCCACTGCAAGATCATGGGTAAGATCGAGAATCGTCTTCCACATGAAACTTTCCACACATGCTGACGTTGAGGCTTCCAGAAACGACGTCCGCGAATACCACGCCCAGTCCAAGCACGCCTGCTTCATAACGTGCCAACACTGAATCATGACAAGCAGTGGACAGAGCATGGAGTGGGCGATCTTCTCGATCCGCAGTCCTACAAGATCGCGTGGAGCGACTATCAAAGTCTCATGGTTCAAAAGATAAATGATCTCACTGTCGGTACGAAACCCTCCAAGACCACCCATTGCTCCCCGATTCTCCTCCACTTGCTCACCCTGAAACTTAGGCACGCCCGAAGAATCCAAAACTGCTAAGGACCTCCTCCTTGCCTACGCGCGGGATCCGCTGCAAGCCGCACTCTTCAACTACGCCAGCATGGCCTACAACAACCACTTCTTCTTCGAGGCTCTCGCTTCCGCCCGCAGCACGACTACCATTCCCACCAAGCTTGCCACCTCGCTCATCTCCACCTTCGGCTCCCTCGACACCCTGCGAGACGAGCTGCTCGCGACCGCTGAGGCCATGTTCGGCCCGGGCTTCGTCTGGCTGGTGCAAACCCAGGGGCAGTTCCGCATTCTGACCACGTATCTCGCCGGTTCCCCGCTCGCGGGGGCGCACACGCGCTTGCAGGCGGTGGATATGAACACGCAGAGTGTAGGTAGCATGGGAGGCCTGACCGGGGAGCAGCAGAAGAGACAGACGGAGGTGCAGAACTCGGCTGGAAGTTTTGGGCCTTACTCCGAAGGGAAGAAACGGCCGGGGGGGTTGGACGTGCAGCCGATGTTGTGTGTGAATACATGGGAACATGTCTGGCTGCCATTGTATGGGATAATGGGAAAGAGGTATTACCTGGAGAGGTGGTGGGAGAATGTGGATTGGAACGTTGTATTGAATCGGAGCCAATCATCACGTATTTCCCGGAGGAACGAACTCATCAGGGAGTGAGGGTAAATATTAGGATTTGTATAGACTCGGTGAAAGGCAAGATGGAAAATTGTAAATATAGAATCTACATTAAGTGATCTGTATTGGTACTAAATACGGAGACATCGTTCTGATTCTGGATTATTTCTCAAGATGTGTACGTCTATAAACAGTCTTTCCGAAAATGTCCGAGGTAACGCCACGCTTAATGCATGTTCTTTGTCTCCTTTTCCACATCCTTCTCATCCATCACCACATTACCCCTGCCTTGATCGTCATCATCATCATCATCAGCTTCTACGTCAATGAAGTCTTCCCTGCGGATCCCGCTCCTATCACACATGCCTCTGAAAATACCACCATCCTCATACAGCTGTCGCGGAGGTCCCAACTCCGCAATCCGGCCCGCATCCATAACGCAAATGCGATCATATCCAATGATTGTCTTCAGCCGATGCGCAATACACAGCAGCGTCTTTCCTTTGAAGCCCTGCACAATTGTATCCTGAATCTTCTGGTCCGTCTCCATATCCACTGACGACGTTGCCTCATCACACACGATAATCTGCGAACCGCGAACAAGCGCGCGCGCAAGTGCCATGAGCTGGCGTTGCCCCAGCGAAAAATTCAGACCTTCCTCTTCCACCACGCTGTCCAACTGAATGCGTCCCTGCGCCGCCCGCTCGCCCGTCTCAGCATTCTCGCTCACGAGATCCGCCTGCCGTAACGCGCCCCAGAGCTCCAGATCTGTGTGCTCGTTGAATGGATCGAGGTTGCTGCGAATGGTGCCTCGGAAGAGCGTGGGATCCTGTGGGATGATGGCGAGGCGGGTCCGCAAATCGTGGAGGCCAACCTTCGCGATGTCGACTCCATCAATTGTTATACGGCCTCCACTCAGTTCAACGAGCCGGAAGAGCGTGCTCATAATACTGGACTTGCCCGCACCTGTGCGACCGACGATGCCAATACGCTCGCCGGCCTGAACATGCATGCTTAGGCCCTGCAGAACGAGAGGCAAGCCGGCACGGTATCGCATTTGGACGTCGTCGAAGACGATTTCGCCCTTTTCAGGCCAGGAGTCGCGGACATCGGCAAGTTTGAGGGGCGCCTCTTCCTCGAGTTCGTTGCCGTAATAGTGGATCCGCTCGGTTGAGTTCATGTTGTTTTCTACCTCTGAAAGTTGGCGGACGGTGAACTGGATCATCTGAACAATGGACAGGATGTAGGAAAGTACCAGGCCGCCGATCGAAGGGTTGACTTGAAATCGAGATGTGACGACCAAAATGCCGACAGTGAGAACCAAGAGATTACCAATAGCGTCGAGACGCACACTCAACCAGCGCTGGTTGGCGAAGGTGAGAAAGTATGCGCCATCCATCTCATCCACCGTCCGTCTAACAGACTGGGAGAATTGCTCTGTCACCCCGTAGGCGCGGACGGTAGCTGTGCCGAAAACAGCCTCGCTGAAGCGGGCGAAGACGTGCGAGCGGAGCACCGACTCGTGTCTCTTCATCTCTCGCGCACTAGCACGGTAATAGCTTGCCGAGAAGGTGAATAGGACAAGCAGTGGTGCCAAAGCAACAGCAAAGTAGTAAAAATATGCAATGATGAGCGCAAAAACACTGATAATCATTGCCAAGGTCATGAAATACATGCGCATCGCATCTGTGAGGTTATTGTCCATGACATCGATATCCTTCGAAAACCGATTAGTAATTCGTCCCAAAGGCGTAGTATCAAAAAAAGACATGGGCGCGCGCAGGACGCGGTAGATGGCTTGCTGGAGCATCACTTTGGATGCACGAGTTCCGAAAACAGAAAGAGAGACTGAAAACAGGAAAATGAGTAGAGCCTGGACAGCACCCAAGCCAGCATAGACGCCAATCTGAAACCCGTATTAGTCGTTGGCCATTCAGCAAAGCAAGCGAACTTACATAGGTTCCCATGGAATAGTCAAATTTCTTGCTTGTCCACCACGAGAGCCATAGACTTGTGCTGATGTTCGAGCCTTGAGAGAGGATAAGGAGGGCAAAGATGAAGGGGAAAACCATGACAGAGCCTGTAGCGCGCCCGTATGCTAGGTATACGTTCCAGCCGACGCTCTTGACAGCTCTTTCTTCAGCCTGCATCAAAGCAGCAGCAGGCTTCTTGCCACCCTTCTTCTTTTTTGCGCCCTTCTTTTCTTCTTCGATCTCGTCTTCGTTTGCATCATCTTCCTCTTTTTTCTCTTCTTCAACCGCCGTACTTGCCATGAGCTTTTGGAAACCTTCGTCGTTTGCCATGAGATTATCAAAGGTATCCACAGTTGCGATGTGTCCATCTTGCATCCAAATAATCCTGTCACATCTATTCAAAACATGGAGTTGATGAGTAGCTAGGATCCTGCACTTGTCTTTGAGGAGCCCACAGATGGCATGATCCATGATGTGTCGACCAACATGCGCATCGACTGCAGACAGCGGGTCATCCATCAGAACGATATCTGCATTGAAGTAGATGGCTCGAGCGATGTTGAGTCGTTGTTTCTGACCTCCAGAGACGGTAATACCACGCTCTCCAATCTCGGTCAAGTCGCCGTTGGGAAGCATCTCGAAGTCTGGCTTCAGGGCACAAGCCTCAACAACTTGTTCGTACCAGCGACGCTTGTACTCCTGGCCGAAAATGATGTTTGCTTTCGCGGTCGTGTTTTGGATCCAAGCATACTGGGGACAGAAAGCTCTGGTTGCACCAAGAGTGAGACCACCACCAGTCCTCCGCATGTCACCTGCAAGTGCAGCTAAGAGAGAACTCTTGCCCGAGCCAACAGAGCCAATGACTGCTATAAGCTCATTCCGACCAACAGTAAAATCGATGCCTTTCATGGAGAATGGTTCCTGTTGTTGTTCTTCAGCAAGAGTACTGCTGCTACTCTCACCGCCTTCACCCATCACGGTACCGGCACTGTTCCTCTTTGATGAGAGCTTGGATTCTCTTCTAGCCTTCTTTTCCGCTTCTTTCGCAGCCTTTAGCTCTTTTTTGCTCCTCGGATCTTTGCCAGGCACTTTGTCAGGATCTTGTGTCGGGGTTCTCTCCCACGTAAAATCAGCATTCTTAACGACAATCGCGTTCTTGTTCTCCATGTCCCATTCGATATCATCTGACGCTTCTTCGGCCAGTAAGAATTCCTGTATTCGTGAGACAGAGGACAGGGCATCGATGACCTGGCCGATGACTAATGGAAGCAAGTTGAGCGGCAATCGAAGCGAATTGAAAAGCGCAAGTGACGAGAAAATCGGCGCAGGGTTCAGAACATGCTGCGAAAGAGAGTATGTGATGAAAGACAGCATGGAAGCGAAGATCGGCATAGACATAGAGACGGCATTGATCCCGTTCCTGATAGCAAGCAAGACCTGGATCGAACGAATCTCTCGGTCTCGAATCCTCTTGATGCGATCCAAAAAGCTCGTCTCCCAGCCAAAGTACTTGACGAAGCGCACAGATTGCAGAATCTCTTGCGTCAAACTGACTCGCTGGTCGGTCACTTTATTGATGCGCATACGACGTTTGAATAAGCTGCGGATCGTCCGGCCTAGGATAGGCATCGAAATGACCAACAAACCAAAGCCAGCAAGTGCGCTGTACGTCAAATTAACGAGAAGCAAGGCCAATGTGAGCAAAATGGCAACAGGTGAGGTCCAGATCATATGGAACATGCCCGAGGCTTGATCGATGCGGTACGTATCCGTTGACATTAAGTTAATTATCCTGCCATTACCCCAACCTCGGCCATCTCCGGATACGCCCTTTGCTATGTCAGGCTGTCCTTTCTTCTTCTTCGGATCTTTCCCAAGCATTTTCTTGTACCATTTTCGCTCCTCTTCACTGTCGGGCTTGATATCTTGTGGTGGTTCTTCCAGTGCTTTGCCTCCTGCTTTGGCTCTCCCTGAAAGCTTCATGGCCTTGTCAAATATGACTGTTATCATAACCGATCGCGCTTGTCCTCCATTCACCATACCGCGGTAAAGAAATTGGTTTGTGCAGGTACTTTGTATTATCTGCATAATCCATATTGCGAAAACCAATCCCAGACCTCGACCGAGCGATGGTGCTGGGGTTCCGGAATGCTGCGCATTCCATGCTTCTTGAGCAAACTTGATCAAGTACTTCAATGTAAATGGCGAGACGACCTGCACGATGCTTGAAAGGAGCTGACAGCAGCCTCCAAGTACAAATTCAAACTTGAAAGTTTCATAAAGCGCACCAACGAGAGGTCTTTTAGCGCCTCGTTCTACCCGTTTGTCGAAAGATGCGGAGAGTTTTGCGGCAAGGACGTCAACACTGCGGTCTGGATTAACAAGCCATATATCGTTGGGTTCCAATGGCCGTTGATATCCAATCTGGGAAACAGTCAGTCATTGTATATGGCTGCCAAGCTCTGGGATGTTTACCCGCATCAAGGGTGATATCCACTGGAATGTGAGAATGCTGAGAATGTTCGCATTTTGCTCTCTCGAAGGCAGTCTCTCCTTCGGAACCGGAGGTTTGTACTTGGTCTTAAGAGGATTCAACCGCTCTCCCCAGCTTCTCTTTTCCGGCTCCGTTTTCTCGCTTTGGGTGTCTGAGCCGTACTCGGTGATCTCCGTACCGCCTGTTCGCGATCGGGATATGGTACTTCTGATTTGCTTGTTAGGGTGCTTCGCTTCCGAGTCCAACTGCGTCTCTGCGTTCAGCTCTTTCTCCGTGCCCACCCTCTGCAATGGCTCTGTAGCGACAGGTTCGGCATGATTTGTGCTATTGGCAGCTCCAATCTGATCGTTCGCTTGCCATTCTTTCTCTTCGCCCGGCGTAGACATTTCAGTCTACGCAGTTCACCAAGGGAAAGAAGGGTAAGAGAAGGATGTTGAACGGGAAGGAGTGATGGGTACATTTCGAGACAGGCCCGGGAATTCACATTCTTCTATGAGTGTACTAGGCACCGCAGTGGTCATCGGCTGGTGTGCATCATCCATCTGCCACTAAGCCCGGTGCTTAACGTCCCCGAATGCCGTTTACACCCGCACTTGGTAAGTCGATCACCAGCTGCCGTCGCGACCATTGGTTGAAGTTGTCACGTCTGCAGGACGAGCAGTAAGATTCAACCTACGTAAGGATTGCCGTTGTCGGGTTTGCCCCACTCCGCCAATAATCTGCGATGTTGTACTCCGCCGAAAGGTCTTGCCACTGCTGATGTTCTCACATTTTTCGATGCGATGTCATTTTTTTGATTGGCTTTGCGATTCTAGCACGGCAGAACGAGCGCTTCGCCATCCTACAGCGCAATCCGACATGGACATTAATTTGCTCTGGTCTCCTGGCATTAGCGCCATCGGCTTCCCCAACCTTGATGCCGTTTTCCCGGTGATATGGAGGGCAATTTTCAATGACGATTCTAGTTCGATTGCCTCGGAGAAGTGGGGTGAGCTGCATTCGGAAGGTCACCCCTCCGATCACATCGATACGGTGTAGGTAAGCACGGCTTTTAGACTATAGTCATCGGTTTTTAGAAAATGCTTGTTCCAACTTCACCGAAAGTCTAAGGTAATCATGGTACTCCGTAAAAAGAGCTGTCCTCGGACCCGATTCCTGTAAAATGGATTATTCAGCAAGGCTTTGTCGCATTCATCTACGGACCCGCATCTTGCCCGACGGAGATTTCGAAGCATGTTATACCGACGCCATCAGGCACTCCGTGTTCGCTTTCGCCTGTAACGGGCTATTTCTATTTCCTTTTCCTCGCTGGGATCGGCTCTAGGTTTGATCCTGTAGACATCATGAGATGCGTAAGTACTTGGGATAGGACGAATTGGACCCAAGCCTATTCGGTCACTGGTCTTCGGGTTACAGAGAAACGCGCTTTCCCGTAAGGCAAGCAGCCGGAAGGCAAACATACCAGTAAGATAGTTTGTTGGCGAGTATATGAATCCAGTTGGGCGTGGCTCACGGTATTTCATAGGCCCCCTTGTTACTTGACTTACGTCGCACAAGTAACCTAACCGTACAGCAATACTCCGGGGTATGATTCGAAGGAGGTAGCAGAAACTACTAACACATAGACATTACGGGCATGTGAGCGAAGGAAAAAGGAGAAGAAAAGGTAGAGAAAGTGCATAGCTTCTGAAAGGAAATAATTGATATGCTATGGCTGTGCTCCAAATGGGCGGATATCGTTGTAATTTTCTGACCTTTCGAAAAGCCACCCTCTCCAGGTTTGCGGTATGCCTCGATTCTTATCAGCACTCCCCCCAAAAGGCTCAACAGCACTGTCAATTATCCAGTGCGATATGCACATTCTTCTCTCCAGGAGGGATGATTTGCTCCTCTTTCTTCCCCTTCAAGGCAGGCAACTCTTCCATTGCCTGCTTGACGATATCCAGCGCCTGCCGGATCTGAGCCTCCGTTATCACCAACGGCGGCGCCAATCGGATAATATTCTGATGCGTCGGTTTAGCCTGCTCCCCACCATTAGTATCAGTGAGATTCTCTTTGACATGGGCAATCTTCAGCGCGCGTCCTACCAACAACCCCTTCTCCTTCATCAGCATGCACAGATCCCATGCGCTGTGGCCATTAGTTTGGGATTCGTCGATGACGATAGCGTTAAGCAGTCCTTTCCCGCGCACAAGCTTGATCATGGGGTGCTTCAGATCTCTCAGTCCTTGACGGAAGAGCTGACCCAATCGCTCTGCATTTGCAACCATGTTCTGTTCTCGGACGAGCTCGAGTGCGCGAATTGCGATAGCGGAGCCCAGCGGATTGCCACCATACGTGGATCCATGGGTGCCGGGCTCGATGGTGAGCATCACGTCTTTGGAGCCCAGGACGCAGGACACGGGATACATGCCACCGGAGATGGCCTTCCCCAGAAGTACCAGATCGGGCTTGATACCGCTCCACTCGTGACAGAGGAGCTTGCCTGTTCTGGCAATACCTGTTTGGATCTCATCGCAGATCAATAGCACATTGTGCTGTTCGCACAGAGCTTTGACGTCACGAAGGTAAGTGTCATCGGGTACGACAATACCAGCTTCGCCTTGGATGGGTTCGATCAAAATCGCTGCCGTCTTTGGACCATGAGCCTCCAACGCCTTACGAATATCGTCCACACTGTTGTAATGCAACACCTGCTTTGTTGCTGGGCATACACTGCCAAGGTTCGGCAGGTAGGGACCGTAGTTATCTCTCGACTCGAGATCCGTCGACATCGAAATTGCGGCAAACTACACTTTCACCATCAGCCACAATTTCTCGCTCCTTCCCTCTCCAGCTCTGTCCTTACCGTCCTCCCATGAAAATTCTCTTTCACACTAAACACCATCGCCTCCCCCTCCGGAATCCCCTTCCTCTTGTACCCCCACTTCCTCGCCACCTTGACCGCCGTCTCTACCGCCTCCGCCCCCGTATTCATCGGCAGCACCATCTCGAACCCAAAGTACGCCGTCACAAACTCCGCAAACCGCGGGAACACATCGTTGTAAAAGGCACGGCTGCTCAGCGTCAGTCGCGACGCCTGCTCCGTGAGCACCTTGACGAGCTCTGGGTGGCAGTGGCCTTGGTTTACCGCGCTGTACGCCGACAGGAAGTCCAGGTACGATCGACCTTCTGGATCCCAGACGGTGCAACCGGAGGCTCGTGCGAAGACTATGGGAAGTGGATGGTAATTATGCGCGGCGTGAGAGGCTTCAAGGGAGATGGATTGCTGCGAGGAGGTGGCGTGGAAGCGAGACGAGGAGTCGGGGTGGGCATCGGAAGGGCGTTGGCGTTTGGTACCGGCAGTCGTGGTATTGGAATGGTCATCTTCGGAGAGGGCAATGGGCGACATGGTGTCGCAGCGGGTAGATCTGTATTGAGGGGAAAGCGGGTCTTCTTTCGTTGATGTTCAATTGAGATCAAAGGCTGCTTGATAGGCTATTGCTATTCTAAAGGTCCTGGATGTGCTGTTGAGGAAGGGAATCGGAATGAGAAACTCAACAGAAAACTCTTCACCATCACATTCCTTTTAATAGCCAGCATCATCTCCAAGTCCTGCCTTTAGAGATCACCCCCACCAGCGTTCGCCAGGACCTGCGTTTAGCGGACAGGGACTGATGTGGGGCTGTAGCCAATCGGAGGAATTCAAACATCAGCGGAGCTGGCGAGCCTCAAGCCTTGTGGGTCCTCGTACTCTGTCGATCAATGTGGCTGCTCCCCGTATTCGTGAACCAGTCATGTGAGCTAGAGAAAGCAAGCAGCTTGCCTTATTCTCTGTTTGCAAGATCTAAACAATTCAATGTGTGTGTTTGCAATGCCGCAGTCTGATGTTTGGGTCAGTCATGTTTTCACCACTATCGTATGAAACGTCGTGTCGGATAATCCAACTCGGAATTTGCTAATTATCTAAAGCTTTAAACATTTCCCGTACCATTTTCCTAACTTCTTCAAGGTCACGAGCCCAATACACCCTATTCTGCATCTCCCGCTCTCCTCCTAGACCGTCAAATTCAGTGGTATGCCCTACATTCACGCCGAGTCGCGCCAACGTTTCTGCAAGATCCTTTTGTCCATTTTGCATTGGTTCATCTCTTACGCAAATTCCAACGTTTGCAGCAAGTAAGCATTCGAGATCCGTCGCCGAGTCTCCCACATAGATGCAGTAAGGCTCTGTAGAGTCTATCTCGAAGCCAAGGTCTTGGCGAAGTTTGTATTCCATGGTTTGCAGTTTGTCCTTACTGGTCCTGATATTTAGCTCGTATACCCTACTCATTAGCCCTGTACTTCCTGCAGCATTCTCAATGCCATCTAGTTCGTTGGCGGAGATTGCTAATTGGGTCAATGCCGATTGCATAAGCCGAGAATCGCATCCAGAAGAAGCTTGTGATGCGTTGGGGTGCTGAGCAGCATACTGTAGAGCGCCTTGTATGAAAGACTCGCTCCAGCTAACGGAGATGATGTGTTTCGAAAGGATTGGGAAAGCGACTTGTTTTTTGCTTGCTAGATAACCTGCGTTCATGACTAGGAGCCTGTCCCACCCTTTTCGTAGATGAAGAGAGCCATCTTCTACAGCCGTACCACCTGCATCTTCCATCTCAGATTGGGTCACGCCCTTGAAGATCCCAGCCTCTTCTACGCGTTGTATGCTGCGGCTTTCGATGAAGGACAGACTTTCGAGCCATTTCTGCTCCTCAGCAATTGATTTTCTCTGAGATGTGCCGGGCTTGTAGGTCCTTTGATGTCGGTCAAGGTCTTTAGAGTATGCTTGCACGATATTGTGCCAAGGGTCTTTCAATGTTGTCCTCACTTGTCTTTGATGATTGGACCCTACGCGGCCAATCAAATGGGTAGTGTCATTATGCGTTATGGTGCCATCCCAGTCCAAGAATAAGAATATTGGTCTTCGCATTCTAAGTGATCTTGGAAAACTCAAGGTCAGTTTCATATCATGCTGGACAGCTGCGAATGTGTTGGAATATTCGCCGAGATTCGGACTTCCGACTTCACTATCGATATGGTCATCAATCGAATTCTGATTGGCTGATGGAATGCCTCGGTCTCAAATACGGCTGAACACAAAGACCATCGCCGCATATCATGTAGATCACATTGCAGACTTCATTTTGCCTCTCAACACCACTACATCATTGCAACAAAATCTCCACTCCACACCTTTTGTGTCGTCCACCTAAGTTGATCTGATTTAATTTCAATATGGCGGCTCTGCGTATCACGCCTGCCAGGCTCTTCCGACCACTCACAGGTATGATATCGCAAGCCAGATATTCCACTCCTTTGGCCCCACTAACGAGTCGGTAGCATCCAAAATCTCACCAGTATGGAGACGTACTATGGCTTCCGTAGAACCTATATCTCAAACCGCAGAAGCAATGTCTCCTAGCAGACCACCAGTACCTGAGTCCAAGACCTCAACCATCAAAGAGCCTGCCAATGAGAAAGATGCCAGGATGAAGACCTTCCACATTTACCGATGGAACCCAGATGAGCCAACATCGAAGCCACGCATGCAAAGCTATCAATTGGATCTGAATAAGACGGGACCAATGATGCTGGATGCATTAATTCGGATTAAGAATGAGGTCGATCCTACATTGACATTCCGACGGAGTTGCAGAGAGGGCATTTGTGGTAGTTGCGCAATGAATATTGACGGTGTCAATACTCTCGCCTGCCTGTGTAGGTGCTCTCGTCTTCTATCTATCCCACAATACCTCCGTATACTGATTGCTTCCCCAGGCCGGATCCCCACTGAAACCAGCCACCAAGCTCGCATCTATCCCCTTCCACACACCTATGTTGTCAAGGATCTCGTTCCCGACCTCACCCAATTCTACAAACAATACAAGTCCATTAAGCCTTATCTCCAGCGAGACACGCCCTCTCCAGACGGCCGTGAAAACCGCCAATCTCCTACCGACCGCAAGAAGCTCGATGGACTGTACGAATGCATTCTCTGCGCATGCTGCAGCACCTCATGCCCTAGCTATTGGTGGAACTCAGAAGAATACCTTGGTCCTGCTGTGCTATTGCAGTCATATAGGTGGATTGCCGATAGTCGGGACGAAAGGACGGCGGAGAGGAAGGATGCGCTGAATAACAGCATGAGCTTGTACCGGTGTCACACAATCCTGAATTGCTCAAGGACGTGCCCGAAGGGGCTAAATCCCGCCCTGGCTATTGCCGAAATCAAGAAGAGTATGGCTTTTGCATGAACAGGGTTGGGAGGTGTTGATGGGTAGGGGGATGGAGGATTGGGTCGCAGAAGCATTTTATATGAGGATACAGGGTGGCATGTATTGTCTGGATATAACTGTGCATATTCTCTTTCGCTAGTCCTGTAGCTGTATAATCAACACCATCGTTTGATTAGATCTCGCTTCACCCCTTCATGACGTTCAGTAGCTGAAAAGAGTGGCAACTGTCCCAAGAATTGTTACCAGATTTAGTGGATTGACCATATGTTCATTCCGCAACAGAATGCTTTAGGCATTTGCGTTACTCATACGAGTGCTCCGGCTACCAGAACAAATTGGTTAACTCTCGCTGATTCATTTGTACTGTTCATTCTATCTCTTTGAGACATTCCATAGCTGGACCTTCGGGTCGTGTAGGTAAGCTTTCCATGAACTACTAAAAATACATTTAGTGGAACAGAAGGCATAAGCAAGAGACAAGTAATATTCCAAAGACCTCGTTGGACGATGGCTCCAGCAATAGAAGGCAAAGTCAGGCGCTTCCCGTCGCTACGCTTTATCGCTATGCTTTGGAATGCCAACCGGATTATGACTAGGAAGCTCTAGTCACCTTGTAGTTATGGAACATATTGCCGCACACTCATATTTCATATCATGCTCAGTGTGGTGAGGGAGACAAATGCTAGCAGAAGATAGTATCCAAGATAGGCACTTTGAATGACTGAAGAGATAGCGAGGCGCCCTATTTCTGACGTCTCACTCCCAACAAGCCGTGTTGTCAACTCCGTCGTCCATGTACGGAATTTCTATACGGAAGTCCATCGCAGCCGTCAGCCCCAACGGGGCGCAGAAGTCTCAGTACGCACTAAGTACTACTGAAGCACTACTGATCGTACCTGAAAGAGCCGTCATTCCGTTATCAAGTATGTTCTCTTCGCAACCAGGCACATCCACCATCAGAAGTATCAGGTAGACACGCATACACGGTAACGAAGAGATTGTGCAATATATTTAGTCTGGGCATGCCTTGACACTTAAGATCGATCCCCATGGAGTCGGGGGTTAAGTAACACGGGATATCGAGGCATGTCGCCGCACGAAGAGAAGAAAAAAAGGGTTTGGGAGGAGTGGCTTGATTTTGAAGCCGTCTCGGAGCTACTTCGGCAAAGGGGAGAACCCCAGCTACGTTTGAGATGAGTATCACGATTCAACCAATTAGCGAGATGTATTCAGCCGTGTAAGATACCTCCGTATTTTATTCTCTTCAAGCCCGTCACCGTACTTCGGTTTGACGCCAACATCACAAACTTTTGCAGTCTCACTGAAATTTCCTACCCAGTGCCGGATCACTGTGCGAAACCATTTATTAGGACACAGCTCTCCCAGAGTGGTTTACCGATACCTTGAGGGGGAAACAGCAGCGAGGTCGGCTGCGCCGCCTCGTCCCGCTCCTGGTTGCGCCAGCGCACTGGGTACTATATCTATATGTATCTCATAACTAATCGGAATTTGATATCGAGTACAAGGGCGCCGAGAGCGGGGAAGTGATATGCAGATTCTTTCTCATTTTCGACAATCCTCACTGAAATATGTATAGCTTATGTAAGTACTGTGTACTAGAATTGAGCTTCTTCTGACCGGACTTTCCATATTTAGGTTGTATGTAAAGTGCCAACAGTCGCAAGCTCTCTGAATATTTCAAAAGAAAAATGCAACATGTAATATTATGTCATCATCGGAAGAACTAAGCTAAGTTCATTCAGTATTAATAATACTACCCGCCGTAGACCAGTTTTCAGTATCCAGCCCATCTCCAATCTGTTGCTGCACTATTCATGAAAGGGCGCTTCTGTACTGGTCCGTACGGTCCTTGCAATGGTGGCTCTGGATGGCCTTCCGCGTTTGATTCCATATTTCCTGTTCCAGTGACAATATTTGAACCCACCTGTGCAGGGTGGCCCTGTGACGGCATGTGCGGTGGGGCGAAACGCTGAGCCAGCCATCCCAGCTGAGGTTGACGATTGATACCCATATCACCCGTTGATGTAAGGCCCGCCGCCGCTGCGAGATCGCCCGAGTTAGGAGGCGCGATACCGGGTGGTGGCGGGGAAGAGGCATGGGTATGGTGGTATCGTTGAGGAATCCTTTCATTGCCTACTTCAGGACACGCGCTGGGTAGGTGGATGCTCCTACTCCGTGGGGGCCTATGAGTAGACTCGGACGGACTCTTGTCCATGTCGTCTCTCAAGGTCTTAACTTGATGCTTGATTACTCGCCAGAGCTCATACTGCTCCAGATCATTATCGTCATGATCGTCGGTCTCACTATCACTTGAGACTACACAAGTCCGCTTGTTAGCGTAGTCGGTATGCCCTCGAGCTATTTGCAGGAGCGAAGCCACAAAAGCTTCTTGGATATAGGCGAAGCTGAATCCGTGCGTAATGCTTGCGATAGCTGGGCAAAGCTTAGAAGGAAACATAACGGAAGGTTTGCGTCTGAGTTTGCGGCGCCAGTATTCACAATATTCGGTGCGCTCGGACTTGGAGGGTAGTGGGAAGAGGTACTTCCTATCGAAGCGGCTAGGACGTTTCGAAAGCCCAGGATCCAGTCGCTCAACTGCAGGGACATGGGATTAGAATAGGGGACTGCTCTTATTGATGGATAGCGGCTTACTGTGGTTGGTAGAAGCTACCATGAGAATACCATCATTCTTTTCCAGCCCATCTACCTCGTTGAAGAAGTAACTCCGGGTGACTGGCGTAACAATTGTGTCGATATCCTCTAAGATAAGCATACACGGTGCCAACTGCCTGGCTTTCACAAATACGTTTCGGACATCAAAAGTAGTCGGAGCTGATTTGACATATAAGGTTGGAATGGGTGGGTTGTGCGTCGACAGGGTATGCATCAAAGCCTTGATGGAGATCGTCTTTCCATTTCCTGCCGGGCCATAGAATATCAGTCCTCGCTTCCAAGGTACGCCCAAATCATCATAGACATCCTTGCTATCGAAGAAATTTTGGCTGACGTCCGTCAGATCCTTTTTCATGCTTGGATCCAGAATGACGTTGTCCCAGGATGCATCTTTGACCTGTTCATATAACTGCGGATCCAATCTCCAGAATCTATCATATACCCAAATGCCTTTGATATCATATTGCCAGGTACCAGCAGCCCTGACCAAGGAATCAGTAATTGCAGAATGCGAAAGCTGGTTTTCGCCATGGCGTGGCTCTTTGAGAATGTATTGGATTTGGTTGACCCCACTCCCGATGGTGTACAAGATGAAATCTTCCTCGTTCCATCTGTAATGGTATTTGGCAAAGAAGATTGCTTCAGCAAGTTGGCCAGAACCTCCACCCCCGGCTCCCCCACGAGCAAGAGGCGGATTGTATCCACGCCAGCGGGCAATTGACTCCGTCTTGGTATCTAGCTCGGCCGTAGCGTGTCCAGCATAGGCGAATGGGAGCAAGCCGACATTATAGGAAGGAACAGTAGTCACAATCAGTTCAGGATTCTGAGACCGCAGGTAGGATGTGATCTGAATATCGAGATCCGCCATTTTCGCCGACGTCAAGTTCTCGTACTCATCAAAGAGCCTGTTGTGGCCAGCGCCACCACCGACGAGGGTGAATACTTCGTCGTCGACCATGGTGTTCCAAAGCTAGTGGGTTATTCTTGAACGTTGGGTTTCAAAATTCGAGGACGTTCTTCTGCAGTTAAGAGCTATTAAGAATGCACGACACGATGAGATGTAGGAAATTTTAGGTATACCGGTGTTCAAGAGCTGTGCCAATGCCTCAAATCCGCCCTAAATCGCCATGCAGTCGCAAAGCGGTGCAAAAGCTTTTGGGAAAGCTTGGATTGAAGTAGATGTTGCTGCGCACAAAAGGAACTGCAAAGTGAAACGCGAGCTTGAAGTCCGCATTACCTTATTGAGTGCCTAAATTCGGCAGTGTGCTGCCTAAGTACCTGCTCGGTACGATGTTGGATCCTTCATGGGTTACGTACGCTGTAGCTCGGGACTCGCGTGATAGACCTTGTTACAGGAAGCTGGTCACTAGAAATCGTCCGTAAGCTTTAGGCACGCAGACACTCGACTTCTGTAAGCGTGTCGGTGAGCATATGGAATTGGCCCCCAGAGATAGCGAGGTTCTTGATGGCGTCTATGGCGAAAGCTGAAGCTTACCAGCCGGACTGTCCCACCCGTGCCCACCCCAGCCACGAAGATCGGCCGAATGGTTTCCCGAATTCCCCGGGTCGCATCCGTCACTGCCACATCGAGCTCAAGTCCCTTCGGTGCTTCCCTTCGTTCCTTCCGTCGGAGCTAACCTAACACCCCAAGGTACCTACTCCGTACCCCTTCTCCTGCAGTCTCAGCCCATCAACACCATCCGTCACAGCACTGCCCAAAGGCACCACTTCCGAACCAAGTTCTGGTATTGAGGATAGCGCTCAGTGCCAAGCCCGCGACATGATACCTAGGCCGCTCTCTCATTCGTCTATGCACGACGTGAGATGCCGCATGCATACTTCGTAAGTTCGTAAACGTTGGCGAGTGACGACTCACTGACTAATGCCCGTGGGAGGCACCATTGACCACCTAACCCGTAGTCTTCTAGCTTCGCGAGTCGCGACTGCAGTACAAACAAGATGATCGTGAGTAGGTCTCGAATTGGAATGTGTTGAGGGTCAAGTGCATTGCCCCCAAATGGTTCCTCCTTGGACCCATGCTTCCTACCCTTGTTTCCATTTAGAGTACTTCCTTTCTGATGCCATTTGTAGTTGGATCGTATTTGGATGGACATCACGGAGCCACAGCATGCACTGAAGCCACATGTTCTCCTCAACGCAGCCTTACCACTAAGGTGACCGGCATGATGTCGAAGTTAAGTCTCATTGCAGTCGATTACACGGCACTTACGCTTGTGTTTGCACTTTCTTGCGAGAATATATGCCGTAAAATATCGAGCTTGTCCGCTTTGAACCCTAAGCAAACACATCGCCATCAAGAGTTTGGTGTCAAAGCAATAAGACGTGGGCGTTTCGGCCTGCCAAACAGCGTCTGGCTTATGTTCCCTAGCCGCGGTCCTTAGCGAGGTCGATGTTCAGATGCAGGCGGTGGTCGATAGCGCAACTCGACAGATTTTCGCGCTCCGCTCATAGGCTCGTGGAGATAGTTTGCGCGGAAGTCTAATGGATACAAAGCAGTCGTTGGCTCCAGCCCATTGGCGAAAGAAGAAACGCATTAAATGGCAATGAGAGTGTGCGACTTGTTGTCATGGATGTCTCATTGGCGTCGACAAGGATGGGCATGTTGCAAAAATACGGGAATACTCTTCGTATGTGAGCTACTGTTGGATCAGTGTTGCGGGAAGGGACATAGGCGAGCGAGCTTGCCGCGAAGAGAGGTATACGCAACATGCCGAGAGATTTCTATCCGACGATCTCTCTTTAAAGTGCTGATCAGACAGGAGACCTCTGACAACGTTTTGGCTAGCAGAATGAGGATATTTCTCCGCAGCGTCGCCATGTCTACAGCAAGAAGAAAGACCAACTTATTGCGAAAGCGAGCTTCCTTGACAAGATCCTAGTAACGAATTGCTCTCGTTCGGGGATCTCGGAACATTCAATAACCTACTCTTTTCGTAACCATCTTCAGATGAGTGCCTATTCTCTTATTTCCGAATACTCATCTTTGACATCCTCTCGCCGTATCTTACGCCGGAGAGCATTCTCTTCCTGCGGTGTCTCCTAGAACTGTGTAGGTGAAGAGTTTACTTGCCTTTGTGCTATTGATGCTACATCAATCCCATAGAACAGGGAACGTTCGTCTTTCTTGAACCACTTTCAAGAGGAAGCTGGACTTAGTCTGCCCCAGGTCCTGTGGGTATTCCGTTGCCAATAGTAGCAGAGGTTTGTCTTCGGTCTGGTATCGACCTCTACCGCAAAGGTGACTTGATAGCAACAAACACTGTATTCAGTGCCGCCAATGGCCGAGTTGCATTTTCCGGTGTGCTTCAAATTCAAGTGATATGAACCGTGCCATTCATGCCGGGAATTTTAACCATTGAAAACGAAGCGAAGAGAAAGGTACAGGATCGTAACAGGGTGGTATTTGGTTCTTCCGTATTGCCGATGTTCCCTTGTAGAATCCTCCGAAGTCTCTGAGGGAGAGATATCCCCCAGATTGATATCACTCACCTAAGTGTGCTTTTTGACAGCTCATTGCTTGATGTTGAATTCGTCAAAGAATTTCCCTATACTATGGTCCCTGTATCTGACGGTTACTAAGACACCCGGCTCTACCTACCTTAACCTTACACGCTCCAACACCAGAGCAAGAGACCAACAGCGCTGTGAAGTCCGACCTCTGCAAAGAGAATGCAAGACGTATTAATATCCAATCACGCAATGTGTCTCCTACATCTGCTTTCTCTACGCTCATTGCTCTCAGTCCGCGACCGACAAAATGTGTGGACTACGCTTCATTGGACTACTTCATTTGCTATGGCTATCTTGCCCTTCGCCTTCCTCCTGCCGGCCAGAAGCAATCAGCAAGGCTACATTGATGCTAGTGTCAGGCTCGAGGGCTTTACCGATAGACAGTTGGTGAATGCCATAAGCAAAGAATATCTTAATCTAATGGTGTGGATGTCTAATACTTCGACGCCGTAGCCTGCCTTTCCTTCCTTACGTGAGATGTCTTCGCAATGACATTGGGAGCTCCGGGGTATCATCCATCCATCTTGCAGTATGACTAGTCCATCACCATTTCCACGTCATCATCAGTGTACGTTTCGATCGAGTCCATAACTGTACCGCTTCCTCTTGTAGTGCTGGTCTCTGCCATCGCATTCTCTGACTCCAGAATTTCGTCGTCTTCAAATTTGCGTTCATCGGGCCCGAAAAGATCACCCTCCGACCCTTTGTCCTCTCTCAGGATCCGCTCACCCTTCCTAATGACAACAGCAAGCCCCTCTCGACTTTGCTTCCCCAACTCGAGTCGCTCAGCCATCTCCTCTATCTCGCCAAACTCTTCTGATCCCCCAACTCCAGAATCCATTCTTTTCTCCCCACCTTGCTCTTCCGCCCTCTTCCCTACAACAACTACCTTCCCAGACTTTTCATCAATCTCTACGTTCGCCGCCTTTCCATCCCCCTCACCTACTACCCCAATCAATTCCAACAAAGGCTGTAGACTCCCAACCCAAACATCATCCTCCTCCTGAGATTGCTGCTGCTTCTCGTTCCCCTCTCTTTCCATTCCCCTCCCTTGCTCTTTCTCTTCCCTGGAAATGCGCCACATTTTACCCAGCATCCCCTCCTCATCAAACTCCTTATGCCACATTGGCCTCACGACCCGCATCCCGTCCGCAATCTTCGTCATCACCGTATTCAAGACCCACCCCTCGAATCGCCTAACATCCAGCACAGCACTCATCCCCTCCAGCTTCGCGAGCGTACCCAGTGGTAGCAGCACATTCGAGACGTACGACCAGGGAAGCGCGTCAGGATCAAGTCGCGCGGCAGAAAAAGAGGATAAGGAGGAGCCAGAGGATGCAGATGCAGAAGCGAGCTCATCGATAACCGATTGGCGGAGCGCCTCCTGGTCAATGAGGTCAGCCTGACCCTTGCGCTGGAGGGCGCGGAAGTTGGCGAAATTGGCGAGAGCGTTGCGATCGTGCATGCCTTCGAGATATATGATTGGATCAGCGGGGGCGAGGTTGGATGGGGCGAGCAGAAGCTCGGGGATCTCAAGGAGTGGGGTACCGGACTGGAGGGAGTGGGCAAGAATCTTGACGAGCATGAGGTTCCGGAGGGCTTGCAGATGGGGGCTGGGGACTGAAGGATGTTTGGCCGACTGCTGAATGTGGGTACGGATCGAGAATTCGAGGTCGAGTTCGCAGGTTCGGCTGTGGTATGTGGCATTGGCGGCTTTGAGACAGGTGCGACTGCAGAATGTGGATAAGTGACAGCTCTGGCAGAGCTGGAGATCCTTTGCCGAGTCGGAGATGGGGGACATCACGGAATGTACAGAGATGTTTGATTTATGAGAGGATGGGTTTGGTGACAAGCTCTCGCTAGATACCGGGCTCCTTGGAGAGACCCCGGAAGGGCAGGGTCGAAAGCTGGCCGGGCTTGGACGTGGGCTAGATGGTATCTCTCCAACCGGGCCTTGCAGATTGTCCAAGGCTGGTTTTGAAACTGGAGACGGAGGAGATGCACCAGTATGTTTGACTCGGTCGTGCTCCGTTTGCAAATTAGACCCGTCCATCATTTGCGAAGAAGAGCGAGATGTACTGGGTTTGAAATTTTGCAAGCGATACGCAAGCGCCAGAGGAATAGCCAGCCTCGTTGCACAAGCTTCACAGTAGCTGTACGCTTCACTTTCTACAGAAACCACGTGGAAGGGGTTGCATTCAGAAAACAAGGTCTCTTCGGCTGTGAAGTCCTTACATGCGAACAGTGCTGGTTTTCGATTCCCATTCTCGTCAACAATTATGTCGACGGCACATCCTGAGACCTTATCCTCAACATATTCTCGAGTTTCAACTAAAAGGGGCTTATCCACGGAGTTGCCGATCTCGTCCCATGGGTAGGCTTGGCGTCGAATCGTGGTAAATCTCGTTTCCTGTAGGTCGCGCACGCCGTGCTGCTTTTGACTATCTGAAGCTTCGAACTTGTACTGATCGAGAGCTTGCAAGCGTGTATATAAAGCCTCCTTCTTCAATAGTTTCTCAAGGTCCAGTAGGATTCGATTTGCTAGTGTCGTAAAATATTTTTTGTCCGCTGGAGGGCAAACCTCCGTGCCTTGTTGAGTAACATCAAGACCATCCATCAAGGCTCCGCCTCCACACTTCCACAAAGAATATGCGATGCGGTACATAGCCTTCGACTTGCCATCGAGCAGGACACTCGCTCGTATCCTGGACACGCTGGTATTCTCTCCAGGATTGATGCGAGACCTTACGGTTAGCGCCGCAAGTGGTACCATCAAAAGGTCATCCATATGACGTCTCATCTTGTAATTGCTGGTTGGAGCTCGTACCCATGGATATTGGTTGCTGTCCGCCTGCGCTGTCCATGTTACGAAACGTTCAAGTTTGCTGAAGGCCATTTCGCTTGCTTTATCCTTTCCGAAAGCCGTTATGAAAGCAAGCAGTGCGCGCTGTGCATCAACGACGGCCAGTTCGGGGAAGCCAAGTGCCAAATAGCAGAGGCAGCGGTTGAGAAAGGCACATGGGTTGCCTGGTGGTTGCTGAGTGAGATTCGCAGTGTATAGCTTCAAAGCGGCCACTGGCTCGTTCCTAAATAGGCACGTATTTCCATCGGCGATTTCTCGTATGCTATTCATGCTGCCGATGCGTATTCGAGCGGTAGGATTAGGATTAGGAGCAGATGTTGGTAGGCCTTGGCACAAGAGATCAAGACGCGGAGAATTGGATGGTTCGGACATCAGTTGTTCTTGCGAAGGGAGCTTCGGCTTGTTCGCGCGTGAAGGTCGACGTGATGGTTGAGTAGGTAGCTGTGGTCTCGGGCCTCGAGGTCTTTCCTCAGCTTCTATAGAAGAAAATTCATGCTCCATTGTAGGAGGAGTAAGTTCGAGGCTTGATCGAGAAGTAAATACTATAGTGTGAGTATGGTATCAGGAAGCAGCGTGGACAACCGCAAGTAACGTGTCGGCTGAACGCGTTTGTATTATTGATGTAATGATGTGATATGCGGTGATGATAAAGTGAGTAATATCGTCTGGAGAGGGACTCCATAGCTTCGGCCGCAGGGTGAATCAAGGCAGTGATAAAGCTTCTCTTGAAATGCTTGCGACATTTGCCTTGCAATGGTCATTTTAGGTAACAACGACTCGGTTATGACCCGTCCTTCATCCTTGGTAACCCTCTTTCAAGATTCGAGAGCATTCGGAAAAGCCCCTCTCACCCAGAACAAGATAAAACCCTAATTTCAAATATCATTACCCCAGTACGAGAGGCCTCCAGAATAGATTTCTCAAGTCAAAGCTCGACAAAAAAGACTAGGCCAAACTCATTGCTCGGATGGACCGATCTGAAAAATGTCATCTGCAACAACTGTATCAGGTTCCATGCCTTGATCTGACCTATCTGAATACTACATATCTTGTTAGCAGTAACTATGCAGGCGTTCCGTTTGGAGGTCGTTGGAATAGTCAGCAAACAGACGGTGGGTCAGTGAGATACTCTCAAAGAGCACCATCTTTCCCAATGGTCAATCATTCAAGTCAAAAGACATCATCGCGAGGAGCAAGGGACTTGATACTAAGTATCTCTATTTCATCTTGTGGTCGACAGGATTGTAAGGTATTAATGAGAATCGTGCAACGAAACTCTTCCACTGAGAGACATTCAGTCGATGCGATTACGGCACATCAAGACTATTAGGTCTTATCTAAGGTCATGGAGAAAACCCTATTGGGACATATCGAACTGGGTTGATAGAGGTTTCTTTACTGTTGTCAGAGATTTTGTTTTCAGCAAGTGAAGTCGAAAGCGATTTGCTAATTAATACCCTGTCCCCTTTCCTGATGAAGTTTAGCCCCTTTTCCCACCCTCAAATAACTTGATCCTCTTATATTTTTCTACCGTTAAGAAAATTCTACCTTTCAATCTACTCAAGAGGGACGTAGGAAACAATCTTTGCGTGTGAGTCCCTGAGTAGAGTTGCGCGTCTTCACTGATAAGATTCCTTTATCTGCTTTTTGGCCTTTCCATGCCTGCCTCAACCCCAAGATCTACTACCTAAAGAAGGTTGACATAATATTACCCGGCTCAACTTTGGATGAACGACCTCTTCGTAATACTCTCATAAAGCTCATCCAATTCTGCCCTTTTCCTCTTTCTTTCTTCATCCTCTCTTTCCTTCCCCACATAATCATCGCTCTCCTCTTCGTCCTCTTCCATCTGTTTGACCCATGGTCTCCACGCTCTGATCTGTCCATCTGCGTGCGCGGAATATATTTCTACCTCATGAGCTCTCCAAGCTAGACCCATAACTCGATCCATTACGTTCCGACCAACCGGTACTCCCCCAGGTCCTCTGCCGTCGACCTCTAGACTTCTTAATACTTTAAGCCTCTTCATCAGCCGTCCTTCTTTCCATTCAAAGCCCAGGATTTCACGTTCATTGGGCCAAAAAAGAAGTTCTTTACCTTTTCCAATCCATCCTTCAGGGCTGAAGATAGGCGTGACCGTTGAGAGCGCGCGATTTCGTACTACTGGGCCGAAATTGACTAGGTTATTCGCGCCCGTGCTGGTATCCCACACGCGAATACGCTCGTCGTGGCCCGCAGTAATCAGGTACCGTCCATCCTCTGTCCATACCAAGCCATTTACAGGTCCAACATGCGCCTTTGCATCTGGATTCCTCTTATATCCTCTTGCATTGTTAGCCCCCGACGCCCCAGTCCCACCTCCATGCCCCAACCCAACTCCAACACTGTCCTCCATGTCCAGTGTCCCCAGTGCCGCCGACGACCGCCGCACATCCCACATCCTCACCGTCCCGTCCGCACTCCCACTCGCCAACACCCACTCTCCTGCCCCACTTCCGACCTTCCCGCCCAAGTTCCCATTCGGACACCACCCCACACTCAATACCGCTCCCGTATGCCCGGGCAAACTATGACTTGCAGCGCCGGACCGCAGGTCTACAAGTCGTACGGCGGGATGCTGTGTTCCGACCGCGACGAGCAGGTGCGATGCGATCGGGCTGACGGCATGGGTGTAGGGAACCGAGTCGAGGGAGATGGAGAAGCTGGGCTGGAGGGTGAGGGAGGAGTGCAGGCGGAGATGGTGCGAGTACGAGGTGCTGAGGAAAGCGAGCGAGTCGAAGGGGTAGTAGGATAGGTGGGTGAGGCCGAAGCTGGAGGACGGGTCGATGCGGGGAAGGCTGGCGGTGGGGTAGAGGGGTTCTGGGGAAGAGGACGAGGACGTGGAAGATGCTGTGATTTCGCTGGAAGACTCGAGGTCGTAGATGGCGAGGGAGGAGTCGGCGCCGCCGGAGAGGAGCCTGCAGATGATTTATTAGATGCGAAAATTGGAGGGGAGGGATGGGAAGGGCGAACCAGCGTCCTTCGAATCGGTCGATTGCGATGACGTTCACGCCGGCCTTGTGGGCGACTCTTGCATGTTTTTGCGCCTCATGACTGCGACTGTTGGACGCCTCTTCTCTAGGTCCTGGCTCTGAGCTAAATGTCACGGTTGGTGCAGGTTGGAGGGCATGCAGAAGTCGAGTCGCGTAGGCGCGTTCGAGGCTCTGTGGAGAGATGGAGCCAGTAGCCCGATTGAGAAGGAAGGAATTCATCCCACGCCCTGAACATCATCGTCATTCGTCAATGGAACGTCCATGGTTGATAATGGTGTCTGGGTGGTCATCCTCGAAACTTGAAGGCGTTGGCAAAATCGTGCTGGCGCGCCCTTAAGTCTCGCTTGTTTTGGGAGGGACGACTGATGTTTCAAATGGTTGTAAAAACGCATCCACAAAGAAGTTTTGGGACCATACTAAGAGACTTTCTCTTTGAGCCAAGCCCTACAATATTGGGCTAATAATGGATGTTTGACTTGCCTTTTCGGGGTGCGTATATTGATCGCCAATTTGTATGAATGTAGCAATAGATGACAAAACAGTTGGCCTTCTTGGACTGCCGTAATAAGTAAACAGTGACGTGAGGTACGGAGTAGTTATATTGAAATAAAGCTCCCCCAAGTTTTCTTCCTCGGACGTGAACGAATCAGCACTCCTCATAATGGACACCGCTTAAAAGCCACATATATTGGACTATTAGAGAATATCGAGAACAGTCCCTCCAATCATTTCTGCTCGTGTGATAGAATGACTGCCGCATCGGGCCAGGACTCCAGTTTGAACTCTATGATCTCCTCTCCGCGTTGGCCCCGAACGGTCCTTCCGTTACTGTTCTAAGAGGCCTACAAAACGGGAACTTTCTTATATGACTTCAACCCAATCTGTCTGAGCAAATTCTAGGAAGTCCCCTCCCCCGTAGTTGAGGATATGGCCTCGAGCATGTCCGAAGCGCAACTAAGAGATCACACAACGACAGAGCAGGGGCAACGAACATCAAAGCCACAGGCAAAGACAACGAAGGATAATACGCTTTCTTTTAATTTCAGGAGGCCACCTGGGGAATTATGGCGCAGCGGGGAAAGCGCGCAGAGGAGAAAAGAAGCCGTTATAATACAAGATTACATCGAAAGGAAGTCAAAAGGAAAGAGGAAAACCGCTCCCGAAGACAGGGTCCATTCTCAGCAGCAGCCTTACGGCATTGGAAGTAATCGGCCGACAGTTTATGATGCAGTCGCAGGCTAGCATACCTGCCTTGACTCCCTGCCGTCCTTCTAACTGACTCTTCGCTAGGCCGCGTCGACCCCAGTGGCCGGATCAACCGGCCACCTTCCAACAACTTTGTCAATTGGCCACTTGCTCCCGAAGACATACTCTTCCGCGCAAACGATGCACCCATCCGCTACCAAGAAGACGACCTCTACTTCCAGAACGAGAAACTTGGCCCTGCCCAGCGCCTCCCAGATTCGGATCTCCTCAAGGCGATACACGCGTACGCCTCTGATTACTACTTTTGCAATACCGTAGATGAGGTAATTAAAATATATGGGGGCCGCAAGGAGAAAATCAAGGGTCGTGGCGTAGACTTCGTCAGCATGGACGAGACGGCGTTGCTGACGATGGGCATCTTGATGGAGGAGGCGGCGCGGGAGCGGCTAGGCAAGACCGGAGACCTGGCCTTGGTGGAGGCGGATGATGAAGATGAGAGGGAGTGGCCGATGGCGTGGAACGGAAAGGAGTGGGTGAAAAGCGCGATTGAGAAGAAGGATCTGAGTAGGAGGCGAGCCCGGGAACAGCGAAACCGCGCGGTGAACGGCGAGAACCAGAGAAAGAGGGCGAGGACGGAGGAGTCAGAGGAAAATCAAGAAGTTATAAAAGACTAAGGGCGGATGTCCACGTGTGGTTCATGGTCTGAAGCTCTGCCTCCTACGATATCTACCCTTTCGGAATACCGACCAGAAATTAGTCGTCTCTCAGGACAGTCCTTGCATTGGACACTCACCACAGCAAGCTGAGCTGAACTTTCTCACGGGAGTGTATAAAAGTATCACCAACTCGTGCCTGCACACTACGCAACTGTATGTGCAAGGCTTTGTTTGGGGGTCGAAACAAACACGGTTTCGACTGAGGGAGCAGATGGCGAATACTTGATGAAAGCCGACAGTCAATTCATGGCCTAGGAGCAAATAAAGTCTAGAGAAGATAATGTGCTCGGAATTGCAAGACCCATTATGATGGCCATTTAGTTATGTCCAAGAAGCAAAGTCACTCTTGCCGAGATTTCGATTACTCATCAGCCTCCGTCATCCGAAAGTTCAGGTTCTAGGGACCACGTATAGGACTATCGAGCAGGCTTCAAATATATACACGATCATTTTTCCCAGGTCCCTTAGTTGATGATAGTGCGTTCCGCCATGCAACCGTGGAGAGAGTCCTCCTTGATCAACTCCGTAGCGAAACTTATCTCTCTCTCGTCTGTGAACTTAGGCCAGTGACCTAGGATTATCCGCCTCTGTGCCGTGCCCGCATCATCCTCGTCGCACCAAGATAGAATCAGTCGTAGAGCCCCACCCCTTTTGCCGTCGGTCGCCGTCCCAGAGACTTCTGCTCGATATGTACAGCCCCATCCCGGAGCACAAGGCAGTACTCCCTCCGCCTCTCCATCTCCTCCATCACCCTCCCAAACTCACCCTCCACATTCTTCAACAGCCCACCTGCCACCGTCTCAAAATCCCTCTCCCCTAACGCTAACAACTCTTCCACTACCCACCCTTCCTTCTGAAACCACCCCCTCACCACATCCGTGAACCTCCCAGCAACCTCACAAAAGAACTCCATCGTCACCCTTGCCGGTCCCGCCTCTCTCGCCTGCCTTCTCGCTGCCGCACACTCGGTCCCGAATGGCGCGACACGGCTCACAGAACGCAACCGCGTGGTAGCGAAGGCAGTCCAATCGCTGCATGGATCGTCCCAGCCGAATTGGGCGGCCGTGAAGTCGAGGCAGTAGGAACGGCCCGAACGCGAATTGGCGCGTAGGACGGTGTGCAAGGCGAGGACGTTGTTGTGGGGGCGGCTGGCGGGGTCGAAGTAGAGGGTCGGGCGGACAGCGTTACGGACGTAGAGGTGGTATTCATGCATGATGGGGCAGAGATCTGTAAGTAGAGAGGGTAAGTTAGTCACGGCGGTTGTGAAGATAGCTGAATGAGACATGGTACGGTTTTGTGGAGTTTGTGAGGAAGCCCTAGAGAGTTGTGTTTGCTTGATTCTGCAAGCTTAAGTTATGGTGCCGTTGCAGAAGCCAAGCCTTGATGAGAAAACGTAATGGTGTCACTATTGGAAACAATCCTTTCTTTTGCAGAGGGGGCATAAAAGGAATGAAGTATGTAGATACCTCGGAGAAATATCAATACAAGGTCGTACATCTGGACGCAGAAATTGATGCATTCCTGTGATACCAGGCATGCATTGAGATCGTTGCCGTTTGGAACTTTGTCGATTGGAAAACGTCGAAGAGGAAAATCTCTGTTCTTGGCGGATGTCCTTCGCTCGAGACTGTATAAATATAAAAGACCGTGCCTGTATTCGATGTGCGAGAAAATATCGTGATAGCATCTCTTGCGGTATACGTAAAATAAGTCCATTATCAAACACGCCGCACGGTCTATCATTATTCGTTCTGCAATGTGCCCATGGATCGTAGTTTCTGATCTCCATGGAAGAAGCGGGCCAAGTTGGTTGCGAGGCATAGTAAGCTGCTGACTATGAAGTACACCTGGAGCCATGTTGAAACCCTTCGCGACCCCAAGGTCTCCATTGTCAATCATGCGTTCCTTTGCACAGCCCCGGTTGTTTGGCGTTTCATCCGGAAGTCGCCTGGGCGGTTTCTGGAGAGAAGGAAGCTCCTCAATCTGCGCATACTGTCTCTGCATTGCTATATCGTATTTTGAGTCACTTGTTCCTTTTGCAATGCGACCAAGATCCCAAATCGTCATCGCAGTCAAATCCGCTGCCGACGGTGGGAAAGGGCACTCTAGACTGATCAATGCTAGATCTTGAAAAAATCTGTCTCTTGCAGTCATTCCATAACCGGGATCAAAGAGCGCGTTTCGTGCGGATTGTGTGAGTTTATTTGCCGTCGGGTTATTGCGTTGTAGTCGACGAGCAGCGATGGCTTCAAGATGGACTTGCGTGACATTCGCGAACGTTGTAGGCCATGGTTGAAGAACTCGAAACAATATCTTGATTGGGTCGTCCTCAGCTAAGACTGCAATGTCTCGCAAGATCATTGACGAAAGTTTCCTAGCCTTGAAATTAAAGGTCGTGTGAACTTGAAAATTCGTTGGTAGATTACGGAGCGGTTGACGTGATTCTAGTCGGCCAGAGTATGCACGACTGCCGTTGAATTCAGAGGACGAATTACCCGTCATTTTGGATTTTACACACACAACGTGTGTTGAGATTTTATGAAAGTCCTAGGTCAAGTGATGTAGCCGGCAGCTTCAGGAATCGTTCAAGGCTGATATGCCATCGCTCTCAGTCCTTTTAAATCCCACCTTCTTGCGTCTACGAATGGAAGTCGCTGATGACCTCGGCCTACCCCCAAAATTGATCGTAATCGCCGGAAAGTATTCTTGGGAACATGATCTCTAGAAACACTCGGCCAGATTTGCTTCACACAAGCAATTTACGAGTCAATTTCCGAACGCAAATAAGGAAAACAGAAAAGTAGGAAAGGTGAAGTTTGCTCCTTGTCGAACTGGTTTGGCGGTGACTTGGAGTGAATGTTTTCGGGAACTAGAACGGAAGGGACAGACAGAAAATTCACTTTCTTTCTCATCTTTCACTTTCCCAGTTCCACTGAAGTAATTTGGTCGTACCGGCCGAATGCAAGGATCAAGCGTTGGATCGATCTGTCCTTTTGGCCCCATGGTCCCTTAGATCCCTCAAATGGGCCTCAAGACCCTGGAGTTCTGCTGTTTTTTCTGAGGTCAGCAAATGGTTAAGGCAAAGGTTTCAGGCAATTTCACCTACTATCCTTCTGTTGCTTTTCCTCCATCGTCTCGAGCTTAAGCCATGCGAAGTATGTTAATTGATAGGTAAACAAGGCGCCCAAGAACACTTTCATGACGGGGAATCCCCAGGACCGATAGAACTGTCGCTATGGTTGCACACATGTTAGATGCAAGGATAGGTAACAGATTGAAGGCCAGTGGCTTTGCCGTACATGCGGATTGCTTTGCGCAGACGATGATTCCAGCCTGGCGCCTTGTTGCGTGCCTCGTATCCGCAGACGTTTGGATGCCTGAAGGATCAGACTTGCAGGTACTCTTGGAGCCATGACAAGTCAGCGATTTAAAACACGTCCCTAAGTACTTTTCCAGAATGCGGCTACTGGGGCGGAAATGGTTGCTGTCGTCTCATCAAGCTTCGGAGCTACACACTAAGGTGAAGGCGGTGAGAGGAGCTCTGCCGCAGTGCAACTTTGTGCCTCTCCGCATTTGAACATTTGTCCTTTGCGAACAGAGTCACAGACCCACTTGCGCAACGCATTACGAGTCACTGCAGCCTGGCAATCCTTCACAGGCTTCCAAATATCGAACGCAACTATATCATCTGTGCATTGGCAAACCTCAGAGTAGATATTTACTCCTGGACCATCGTTCCTCTCTTCCAACATGGTAAGTCGAGCTCCGATCTACGGTCATAAACCTGGAACATATTCAGACGCCTTTTCGAAATTCTTGAATCACATTCTCGATTTCAAGACTAGCTGATGCTTCCACTCAGGCACAAACACCCCAACAGCGGCGTGCCAATGCCGCCTACGCAAAGTCTGAAGCTTCGAAGCGTGGTAAGCCCCAGTCAGCCGTGAAGAAGCAAGAAAAGCAAAAGTCACCAATCTCTATGACATGGATAGGTGAGTGCTCAGTCCCCATGCGACCTTCACGTCACAATAGGGTTCATGGACGCTGATAATGGGGCCTATGCTAGTGGTTCTTGCTTTCCTTGTTGGCGGTGGGGTTATCATTGAGCTGCTGCGGATATTCTTTGGTTGAGTCCAGAGCCGGGATAGACAAGCGTCCGGCAATGGAGAGTTATAAAATTCGGAAAAGAGGCGAGCTAGCATGTCAAGGCGTTCGGGCGAAGCATCGGAACGGGTTTGGCGGATTCTCATTACCAGACAAAAGGTTGAAGCAAGCGATGGACTATGGTTTGGGCATCTGGCTAGCAGCAGCAATAGCTTTGGCATTCAAACGCCAACTCGATGCGTATATACAATGCGATACCCAAGATGTCTGGAATACCATTTTTGGTCATTGCATCACATCATCACCCTTCAAATTAATCTGTCTCCGCTTCTTCTTCTTCGTTCTTATGGGTGCTTCGTCCTCTGCTGATCCCTCCCCGCTTCCAACCTCCTCCACCTTGACCTTTTTCTTCTTTTTCTTCTTCACTACCGCTCCTTGCGCTTCTTCACCAGTTTCTCCCACTGCTTCTGCCGTGTCGCCGGCATCTCCCGCAGCAACGACTTTCTTCTTTTTCTTCTTCTTCCTCTTTACCAGATCACCTTCCTCGTTTTCACCTGCGCGTGCCTGGATCCTCTCATTCGCCCTTTGCATCTCGAGTCGGAGTCTTTCTATTTCCTTCATTGCGCGTTGCATCTCGGCCTCCTCCGCAGCGCGCTTTTCAACGTCCAGTCGGTTGCTGGGAACTCTGGATTCGTCGAGAGAAAAGGAACCAAGGCCGCTGGAATCGACTTGGAGGAGTGACTTCTTCGGTCGACTTTGCAGTTGTGGTCTTGAAGATGTAGCAAAAGCGTTTGAGTGTTCGTCATCCCCGAGGGTTTCGTCGCTTTGGATTATGATTGGAGTTCGGGGTCGTCTATTTTGCGTTTTGGATGCAGGTGCGGAATGGCTAGTGGGCATCTCTGAACCCTCACCATTACCAATATTAAGATCCATAATTGGAATGGTATCAACGTCGAGCTCTTCGCCGTTATTAGATCGAATGACGTTGTGGATCGGAGTTGATCTGCCGGAGGCCCGATCGGAATCGATATAGAATGGATCATCTTTGTACCGTTCTCTTCTCTCGGTTCGTCTTCGAGCAGCAACTTCCGGATCGAGATACTCTTCTTCGTGCGCCGATTGTTGGTACGAGGCGTTTTGGATAGCTTGGCTGTCGAGCCGATCTGCTGCCGACACGGGCGGCGGAGCTGTGGACCTCGGGCCTTTGTAGTAATGATCGTATGATTCATCTTCGTCATCTTCGAGAAGACTGTCGTAATCTGCCTGTTGCAGAAGCATCTGGAGTTGCTCGTTGATTGGTGCATCAAGATCCAAATCCTCGGGCAGAGGAACTTTTCGCTG
The DNA here is from genome assembly GCA_010094025.1 of Viridothelium virens. Lineage (NCBI taxonomy): Eukaryota > Fungi > Ascomycota > Dothideomycetes > Trypetheliales > Trypetheliaceae > Viridothelium > Viridothelium virens. The sequence continues at coordinate 321,252 of ML991779.1, forward strand.
GGCTCCAGGAGCGACCGGGTTGAGCTCTAAGCCTGTGAACAATGATGGAATAGCTTGCGTAAGTAAAAGAGGAGCATCTGCAAAAGTCTCTTCCTCATTCTGTGGTGCTTGCCCAGAGGCAGCTTCGGAAGCTAATCGTAAGAGTTCTAAAAATTCAACTGCCCTTTCCTGAACCTCGAGACTTGGGTGCGTTGCTAATGGCTCAAGAAAATGGATCACTCGTGCAAGAAGGAGTGTAGTCGTCATCTTGCGATCCGCTGTCCACGAGTACTGTTGGTTACTGGTCAGGCGAGCAAGTACCTTGGGCATTGCTTGCAGGTATACAGCTAATAGGGGAGCTGGTAACTGTGAAGTAGAGGTGTGTAGTAACGAGCTCATAACATCGTCGGGGTTTGGAAGCATGTCTGAGTATTCTCCAACAATCCAGGCTGCTGATGCAAGGACTCCGTAACCACTGTTTCCGGATGCGGGAAAGAGAGAGTCGCGTTGATCTACTAGTATGAGCGCTTGAGCCGCTCTCGTGGCCTCGTATCGCATTGACTTTACCCTCACTGCCACATTCTGAAGTTCGTAGCCAATTCGATAGGAGATGTCGGCGTTGTCTTGGAAACCACCAAAGTCACCCGGTTTTTCAGTCTCAGCTTTTGCGGTAGTTGGAACTTGCTTGACAAGTTGAACTAGGATTTCGATAAACCACTCAAAATCCGAGACATTTGAATATATGTCACGATAGCACATATCCAATATCCGAGTGATGACGCTTTTCCGGTAGTCGTCAGGTAGAGGAGGCGGCTGATCTGACCCCCTTTCTGGCTTTTGTAGAGATTCCTCCATATCCTCGTCGTCCGAATCCGCAGTTGGTACAATACCCTCATGGACACCGCGATCATTGGTTGGATCGTCAGATTTGGACGCCAATGGAGAGTTCTTCAATTGCCGCATTAGACGTTCCACAATGGTCATGAGATTATCTGCGTTGACCATATCGACGACAAGATCAAGGGCTCTCGTTCGTATAGAGATGTCCGCATCGTCGATGCATTCAAGGATTACATCTTGATGTTGAGATACCAGAAAGGGATGTGAGACTACAATCTTTGCAAATGCCAGCAGAGCAACGTATTTTAAATTTGGATCTCCTTCGACAGTGAGCATACTTCGCAACTTTCCAACGCAGAGTTTGGCAATTTCGTTGCCTTCTACGCTGCCTTCGGATTCTTCCAATATACCTCCTTGAATGATGCCATTGATGCACTCATACAGGAGTGACATTGCCGGAGTAGTTTTGATGAGTGATGTCAAAGGGGGGACCAGCTTCTTGACTAAACGGGGCTCCAAAGGGGTCAAGACAGCGAATAACTTGATAATCTTAATGGCCATCCAGTTATTACCTCCTTGAACCAATAGGTCGAAGAGCCTCGGAGCCAAAGGAAGAAAGTCCTGTGGTCTTCTCCAACCCAACTCACAGACCACATTGATTATTGACGCTGTGACGCTTGGGTCTTCACTCTCATCGCTCAGTCTCTCCTTGATCTTTGGCCACGCTGGGCGGAGGGTCTCTGGATATACCAAGGCAAGCCGGTATAGTGTCACAATGGTCTTTTTCTTGATTGCGGGATGAGAATGCGTCAGTCTCGGGAGCAGGTCTGAGAGTAGTGAGTTCGCCATTGGAGGACTGATCACATGTGGAATAGCGGCCAAGGGTAGGGCGATCGTGATGGGAACCGGAGATGAAAGGTCTTTCTTCAGGAGGTTTTCAGCCAGCATTAAAACTTCCGTATCTGGACGAAAACTTTGTACAGCTCCAAGATAGCCGACTCTTTTCTGTTGGTATTTTTGTGACGACATGACCTCGAGGACGTTGAATGAAGCCCATGACATATCGTGACCAAACATCTCCAAGTACGTGAGTTTGAGTAGGGCAGTGGCCTTCATGTCTGTCGGACCTTAGTCGGTGTTTGTAATATTCCGAGAGAATGACCATACCCATATCCTGGCTCTTGATTTCTTTCCGACATTCTCGAATGCTATCCTGGACGTATTCCCGCTCGGTGCCCTTGTGATTCCTCAAACCTCTAATGAGGTCGTATAAGGACTTTTCGAACCTGAATAGTGAGTAAGAAACGAGGAAAAATAACGGTTCATTAACAGGATAGCTTACATTTTTGCCGTAATTGTGAGGTATTATGCGAATAGTCAAGGAGTGCAAGAATGAAGAAGAAAATTATATGCATGTTACAGCCTGTAAAGCCGGTAGAAAACGCCAATATAGATCGCCCAGTGCTCCATCAGGAAGAAGAGTAGCATTAAGTAGGTACGGAGCGTATGATGCCCACAGGTGGTGGGGTGGAGTTTAGTTAAGGACTCTTTGATCCTGGGCCAAATCAAACCTCCGTTCAAACCTCCGTGCTCCCGCATCAACAACCTGCTCAGCTGTCGTTCTTCAACCATGCAACTGCGCCGATAGGAGTACCCATTTCATTGAATTCCGTCCCACCTATATCGCACCGTCTCGCGATCCTTTCCTCTTGGCAGCCATGTCGATCGATCTCCTTCAACCACCCACCCATGTTCCCCCGTCTACGGCCTTACGGATATCGCAACAAGCTCCTACTATCCTCAGAAACACTTCAGGCTTCAGGTTACCATATCCGCTCTCTCTATTCGTATCGACCGAAAGCCAGGAACTATGGACTACTCAAGAAAATCTATTCTTGGCTTGCCTTCGAACAGGAGACGACAAGTCTGCACTGCACTGCCTAGAGAAGCTTACGGAACGTTTTGGTGGACAAAATGAACGGATCATGGCTTTGAGAGGACTGTATCATGAAGCTACCGCTGAGAATTCAAAAGCGCTTGAAGAGGTGTTGGAGGGCTATGTCGAAACTTTAGAAGAAAACCCTACAAACATGCCCATACGAAAGAGGACGGCAGCACTCTTGAAGTCGCTCGGGAGACCAGCAGAGGCTATTCAAACACTGGTTGCGCTGTTAGATTCTTCTCCAACAGATGCTGAAGCGTGGTCAGAGATGGCGGAGCTTTATACGTCACAAGGCCAATACTATCAAGCAATATATTGTTTAGAGGAAGTCCTTCTCATCATGCCAAACGCATGGAGTGTATGTTCTATTTTGCCATTACAACTGTGCACGCTAACCGCAAAATTAGGTCCATGCAAGATTAGGCGAAATTTTATTTCGTTCATGTTCAAACCTTGCAGGGGGCAATGGCGATTTGCTTAAGACTCTTTCGGAGTCGATGAGAAGATTCTGCAGGAGTATAGAGCTCTGCGAGAATTATTTGCGGGGGTATTACGGCCTCAAACTTAGTACGAAAAAACTTCTTGATGTCTATCCGAAAAGCTCCAAACAATCACAAGCAGTTTCAGACCCCGCCACTGGTGACTTGGCTCCCCCAACACTTCGATCGATACAAAGACTGCACGAGCTCGCGACAGGAAAGCTAGGCGAGATGGTTCGACGCGGTTCCGTCGGCGAAAGAGGGTGGAATGACTATGATGAGGCAGAGTTGATAGCAGCAAGAGAGCTCTTGGATCGCGATACCCAACCTATAGAAAGATAATAGGACCTTGCCAATCGGGTACGAATAGACAACTACCTAACACGCTCAAGATCCTTCCAGTGGTATCATTACATAACTCGAGAAGACCTAGCGCCCCGACATTCAATACACATACCCACCTTCTCCACTCCCAAGCCAAGCCATTTCCAATCTCTTCAGCTAATTGCATGGGCAAATACCTTCGCTGCAAGCTCACTCAACAACTTCGCCTTATCGCTCTGTGGCAACTCCTGAAACACACTATATACGCTCTTTCCCCTACTATCCCTCACAGCACCCAGTCGATTCCCAGCCACCGCGCCCGCAATCGCCCCCGGGAAATTTGCAACGATAAATCCCATTGCCCCACCACTCAAGCCTCCAACAAGACTCCAAAACTTTTGCGTCGGCGCCGCCTGTTGGCCTTCAGCCATCCCTTCCTCCCGTAGCATCTCCTCAAACACGTTTCCGAACTGGTCATTCGCATTCGTATGGTGTGCACTCTCTCCTCCTGCCCCTCCGCCTCCAAAGAAGCTCGACCATCCTCCCGGAACCGAGCCTCCAGGTCGCGGCACCTCCTCGTCGACATCGCCCTCTGCTGGATCCGGAGCGCCGGCGTCTGGGTCGGGCGCGGCGAAGCGCCGTGCGGCATCGTAGTCGCGTCTCCGGGTTGGGTCCGATAGCGTGTAGTAGGCGTCGTTGATCTGTTGGAATTGCTTGGTCCGGATTGCACGTTCGGGGGAGTCGGCGGGGACCCGGTCTGGGTGATACTTAAGAGCAGCTTTCTTATAGGCGTCACGGATCTGTTGAGGGGTTGCGGTGGAGGAGATTGAGAGGATGTTGTAGTAGTCAGGTGCTAGAGGGGTCGTTAATCAAGTGAATGTGAGGAGGTGGAGAAGCTTGGTGAGCTTACTTGACATTGTGGTGGTGTTTCTGTGTAGGGATCAGATGATGAGCAAGAGCAAAGAGATTACAGGTGCAAGGGAATATGGAAAATGCGTGGATGTATGGAGATCACTGAGCAGCTTAATTTGGAGGGGCAGAGGGAAATAGGTCTGAGGCTGGCTACAGATGAATACCTGGAAATCCATGCCGATGACGTCCAGCTACTCACCACCCTTAGGAGTATTCCTGCGCCTCTGTGGCTGATATTCACGTGACTGGTGTGATTTGTAGCAATTTGCTCAGAGTGTCGATCTCCCGCCGTTTGACCCGGCCCTGGGAACACCCTAATAGAATCATGCGGAGAGCTACATAAGGTAAGGTACCTGATACAGAGCCTCACTCAAAGAACGTGTGATCAAATACAGTATTGCATTAAGCCTCAGAGTAGTGCAATTTCGGAGTATTTTCTGCAAGTCAATTGCCAACTTCAACCTCCGCAGTGCCGTTAGTCTCATTTTGATCCTTCGGTGGAAGCACCTGCATAAAGCTGCATTAGCGTTTTCGCCGGAGAATCCAGCCTCTCGAATGGCAGACGAGCGGTGAAAGGCTGGGCAGAAGAGAGAACCACAATCCTGTCCCTAGAATCCTTCATTTGCTGCTCTCCTCCTCTTCTGTTTTTTATCGGCACTTCCCTCTGCTTCATACTTGTGACGTTGGCATCGAATAGTTTAGCAAAGTCAGGGCAGCTACATCTAGTCCCGCCTCAGCTCTTCCCCTCAGTGCGAACCTCTGCACAACGACCCATATCTTATTGGACATTGAAATAGGGCATCCAATTGGACACGCTATTCGAGATCAACCGTCAAGACGCCAACTCCCCGAAGCTCTCCAATCCTAGCCTAGGAGAACAGCTCTCCAATTGGCACCAGCAATGGGTCTCTTCACTCCAGACTCCCACTCTCACCACAGCGGCCACTCTTCCCACGGCCACCACCACTCCACCTCGCACTCCCGCCCCGTCTTCGTCCGCGCTCCCTCCTCCCACCACTCCCACCATTCCCACCACTCCACGACCGGCTCTGGCATCTTCGGCACCTCCTCCTCTCACCATCACCACAAAGGCCACCATTCCCCCACGCGCTCGTTCTTCGGCGCCTCCTCCACCCACCGCTCCCACTCTCCCTACTCCTCCTCCCGTGGCCTCTTCGGTTCTTCCTCCTACTCCCATTCCTCGCGCGCTCGGCCCCGCGATGGCTACATCAACTACCTCATCTACCGCCTCCGCCACCTGCTGCGCGAACTCTGGCGTTTCATGCGTCGGCACCCGATTCGGGTGCTGCTGGTTGTACTGCCACTGATCACGGGCGGAGCGTTGGCGGGGGCGGCAAGGGGGATGGGTCTTCGGCTGCCGAGAAGTCTGGAGGGGCTGATGGGAGGACGAAGGAGCTTTGGGGGATTGGGAGGTGGGTATTATGGGAGCAGGGGATATGGGATGAGTAGCGGTGGGAGCTGGTTTGGGGGTGGGAGAGGCATGGGAGGGGTTGGCAGCATATTGAAGGCTGTTTCGGCATTTGCTTGAATGGGTCAATTTCCAGGCTTGGCTTTAGAGTACGTCTCGGGACCCGCACAGGATTGGGCGAGTAGAGGAGTTTGGTGAATTGGTGGCAACGGTGTAATGATTTTCATTCAAGAGTGAGACTGTTTTGTCTCCATATTCGAGCTTGACTATATCGGGGAAATGTCCTTCTTGTACGCAACTGAGGCCTCTTGACCTAGATGCGGTATCCAGAGCCTTACAGGCGGATACGAGGGCACATCGTGATTTTAGAGTGACGTTCAAAAGTTCACCAATTCCCTAGAAAAGTACTGAGTCCTGAATCTGTTCAGAATGACTATTCATGCAGATATATGTTTCATCGAAGAGATTTGACTACATTTTTTCATACGAAGTCACTTAAATAAACAATTTTCTTCTAAATTTACACTTAAGCACTTCTCAGGGCAACCAATTTTATTTGCGTACAGCCAACTTCGCTAGGGTATCTAAACTGCACGAAGGTCGAAGTTGTGAAACAGCTATATGAAGCATCTTCCCTTTCTTCACTACCTAACTCTATTTTTCGCCTTTCGCTTCCTTGCCTCACCGTTCTGATTGGGCGCCTCTGCGCTCTTGATGGCCTTCTCCTCTTTGGTTTCTTCGTCTTCAGGGGATATGTCGGAATGAGGTAGAATACCCGAGTCTTCAGCGACAGTGTGGCCAATGAAGCGGCCAATGAAGCGATCGTAGGCCCAAACTGGAAGACGGAAGAGAACAGTGTCGAAGATGGAAGGCTGAGGGATTTCGTCAACCTGATGTGAAAGTCAGCAGGCTAGCCTTCTAGTGAGTAAAGGAAGAGTGTTGAGTCGAGACAAGATGAGACCTAGTAAGGGATAAACAAAATGACTTGTGAAAACTCACGTCAAGCAAATACTCATGTGTCTCTCCATCCTCGGTTTCTTCCTCAAGATATACATTGCCCACCGAGTCAACGATCAAGACTTTTCCATTCTCTGCAACTACCCTTTTCTTTGCACCCTGTGGACCACTGGTAACTTCTGCCTCCTGTGGCGTACTAATTCCACTGCTTCTCGCTTTAGCCACGGCCTTCCCACTTTTAGTGGCCTTCCGATTCTCCTTTTCCGCCATCCTCTTCTGTCTCCGATTCCAATTCATCGCCTCTCCGCCTGCCTCTCCCTGTTGTGTTGGTGGTGTGGACGTCCCTCCGTTCGCAATAGCATCCGAATCCACTCCCGGCACACCTTGGATCCCACTCGCGTCACCCCAAGCCATCTGCCGTGCATGCCGTATGTACCTTTCAACGAAGTCTCTTTGACGCTTCCAGGAAATGTACATGGCGCCATAGTGCGCACCTCCACCGGCAACGACGAAGAGACCTAACAGCACAGATCCTAGCCCAGGTCGGTACCGCGAATAATAGTATCCAGTCCCTCGCCAGCGGGGGAACCCATTCTTGAGGAAATGATCATATCGTTCTCGACCAGGCCCTCGCAGAATGCTAGCTACAAGTCCGAGACGCGCAAATCGCTCTTGTGCTTGTTTGTTGAAGGCAGTGATTTCGCGCTGAGAGGGGGGTTTCCGAACGGTAGTGCCCTTGCCTGAGGACTTCTTGTCGGTCTTCGAGTGTGACGAGATGAAAGTTTGGCGAGCTTTGTCGGGATGAAGATTGCGAGATTTCTTGCGATAGGCTTTGTCAAGGTCGTATTGCGAAACGGAGGGGGGCACGCCGATGAAGGAGTAGAAAGTCGTGTCTGGGCCTTCGTGAGAGGTAACCTCGTCGTGGAGACGGAAGATTTCGTGGTCTGATAGGCATCCATGTTAGCTGCTTGGTAAGATTACTCCGAGGAGAGGATTAAAGCAGTGACATCTGATTCTATCTTTTCTCTTGGAGGTCTGTCGGAAGAATTTGGGGGTTGAGAAATTTTTGAAGAGATACCTTCTTTTGTCCACGCTGCAATTGAGGTCACGAAGACACTGAGTAGCAGGGGAACCAGGACCAGCAGCCTCATTGTGCTAGCCTTGGTGGAGGATCGATGGAGGTCGTCGTGTCTGGTTGGGGCTTTTTGTACAGAAAAGTGGATGCAGGTTTTGGCTCAGTCCGCCTTGAACGTGGACCAATCAGGCGAAAGCTTCTCCTCTCGCAAAGCCTGGAAGTATCCAGCGAGGTACCTTAGCTTGCAGCCGTTGCAGCGACATTTAAGCCCACAGTCGTCGTCGCTTTCTTTCTCACCTTCTCACCTCTGGATCGGGCCTTGGGGCCACTGTGGCAGAGATCTGGTCACAGAGGGCGGACCTCGTTTGGGGCAACGTTGGCCTGCGCCTGTTGCGGCTGCTGGGCTCAGGAACGAAGCACGATTCGAAGCCAACCCTCACGGCCCTGCAGGGATCCTCGCCTTGACCTGGGGCTGAGCCAGGAACTCCGCTGCACTGACTTCTAAGATTATTTCTCACCCGAATTGTCTTTTATTATTACAAAATCCATAAACTGCTGCCTGCTCCATACTCCTGTTTGCATTGTAACACCACACCCCAAACTTTCTGTGCATTCCTCGAATATCCACGTCAACGGTTTAGTCCTCCTACTGCCCTCGTGAATTACTACTATAACAACCACTGCTTCAATCTCTTCTATACAGCATCAGCGCCGACCAACAATACACATATCTGCAAAATTGCCCAGTATGGCACCCACCATCAATATTCCTCTCGACGCCCTCACGTCACGGCTGAACCTCCAAGGTCGATTCGACAGTGTGCGCGCTCAATCTCTAGCATCCCGTTTCTCGAACCTTAAGCCCCTTTCAGAATTCTTTGATCTCAAAAGACTGTCAAAACCCAACAACTTTGGAGAGATGCAAGCTCGGGTCAACTACAACCTCAACTACTTTTCGAGCAACTATGCTGTCGTCTTTGTCATGCTCAGTATCTACAGTCTCCTTACCAACCTCACTCTTCTCTGGGTCATCATTTTTGTAACTGTAGGCATGTATGGAATCGGTCGCTTAAAAGGTGGAGATCTCGACCTTGGATTTGTAAAGGCAACCTCTGCCCAGCTCTACACCGGCCTCATGGTCATTGGTGTCCCCTGGGCCATTTGGGCCTCCCCCCTTGCCACAGCGCTCTGGCTAGTCGGCGCAACTGGCGTGACGATACTCGGTCATGCCTCGTTTATGGATAAACCGATTGAGTCAGCTTTTTCCGAGGAGGCGGTCTAGGTGGTCGGCCGCGAACTCCATATACTATGCCCCCATGGGGAAGACCACCGGGGGGAGGTAACAAAAAGGCGAGAAGAGAATGGGAGAGACAGATGCGTGAATGGGATTCAATGCAACAACCAAGGTTTCAAGAACTTGACAGCGACGATGATGACGACGATGGACAAGGTGTTCATCTGGATCCGAAATATTTACAGCAACAAGGAGGAAGGTATTCTGGAGATGAGTTGTTTTTCACTGGCGCTGACATGGGAGCCTACTTGCGGAAACCGGCAAAGGGTCAAAATCGCTCCTACGAGAACTTGGCATACGGAGAGCCTCCTTACGAGTCGGATGACGATGAGGATGACGGGCAAGCAAACATGGCACTTCAAGTTGCGATGAAGGATAAAGAGCAAGAGCTCGTACGTAGCGCTTTGGCGCGAATCCAGCGCGCTCGCGAAAAGGGTAAACCGAACGTCAACCTCTCGCAAGAAGAGGTCGAGGCTCTGGAACGTCACCGAACTCATCAACAACAGATTACCGCGGCATCCAGCTCCTCAAAACCTAAAAATGACAAGGCCAAAAAGCGTCCTAGCCGTCTATTCTCCAGCGGACCCTCTAGCACAGCGCCCAAATCCTCCAAATCACGCTCTCGCAGATCCGGCGGCGGTCTCTCTTCCCAATCCCCCGACGAAATTACCCATAACATCAACTCCGCGCCTCCTGGAGGTGCCCCCGGTATCCTGGTCCCTGGTCCCGGAGGCACCTCAACCTACGCGCCCCTCGGTTTTCGTACACGAGACTCTCCACCCACAACCTCACGCTCCTCCCCCTCCCGCCCAACTTCGCGCTCCGCCTCCGGCTCCAAGCAGCAAACCTCCCCTCCCCAAATGTCCTACAACTCCTACTCCCTCTCCCAATACCCAAGCTCCCAATTCGCCTCTTCCACCTCCGACTTCCGGCCTCCATCCTCCTCCTCTCGCAACTCTCCAACCCGCAGCCTCCCAGACGACCCCAACTGGGCACCCCGCTCCCGCTCCACCTCCACCGCCAACCCCTCTCAAGAGGCCTCCGCTGCCTATCCCGGCGTCTACGCCTCCCACCAGCAGCAGCAGCCACCCTACCCGACATCCACCGGCCGCCGAAACGTGTCTGGGCCTGCAGCGCCCGAGATCTCGTATTCGACCGTGCCGAGGCGGAAGCCGTTGAGTGCGGCGGGGACGGGAGCTGGGAGGCAGCCACTGCAGCCGCCGCCGCTGAGTCATGCGAGCCATTCCGATCCGTCTGGGATCAGGAGGGTTCCGGGGGGTGTGCCGGTGGGGATTGAGGTCGAGGTTGAGGAGAGTAGTAGTGAGGAGGGGGAGAGTAGTGAGGAGAGTGAGGAGGAAGGGCAGGGGGTGCAGGTGGAGTCGCAGAGGTATGCTGGGAGTGCGGGTGTGCGGGCGAGTTATGGGTATGGGTATGCGAGTGGGGCGAGAGGGGGAGGGAGTGGGTTTCAGCGGAGGTCGGGGAGGTGAGAGAGCTTGACATGGAACGAGTAGTTCTTGGAGTCTATGGTGCAGAGCTTAAGGGTTTGCCTTCCTTCTTTTCGGGGATTGATTTTGATAGAAAAAACGAGGGCTTTTGCTATTCATTTTAATTGATTTATTTTCAACTACATGTCATCAAACTCGGCGGTAAAGATTTCATATGAGATGAGCACCTAATGAGCGCTCTTGCTTGGGAGTTCTCTATTCGGTTCCTAGGGACTGATGAGGAAGGGGTTACATGTGCAGGATTAAGCATAAAGTGCTCTGGTAGGGTCTTTGTCAAGATTCACTAGATATGGCACTACATGTACAGATTGCTCGTTTACGTTTCCGACTTGTGTGAACGTAGTCGAAAGGTCTTATATTCGTTTTGCCAAGACATAACAAGACAACCTACTTTTGACGGGCGGAGTCACAAAGCCCTGATTCCCACTCCCACGCTTTGCGTATTGAAGCATTCAACTAAGCCACCTCCGACTGCTTCTTCCAGCACCCACTCAAGCTTCAACCCCCAGAAGCTTCTCCATTTCTTCGTCCTTCCAGGCAAGACCGCTGCACTTTCGCCTCTCGCGGCACGAGCCTTACTAGCAGGATCGTCCGCAGCGATGCCACCATCCCATCGCTCGCGAAGTAGCGAAAGCGGTGCCTCCCTATGCCTCGGCGACGCTTTGGACAACAGAGAAATGAGGTGCTGACGCGCAGAAACAAGCAACTTCAGGTATGGCCCGATATTCGGCAGCGACGGCGCAAGATTGTGTTTCACAGCCAACGCATCGTCTTCGAAATTCAGACCTCGTCCACCACCTCCGGAAGAGTGTACAATGCCTATGCCACCAACCGCGGCGACAGATCCTGACGCAGCTGACGATCCAGCAGAAGAGAGCGAAGCAAGCAATCCTGATGTCGGACTCGACGCGCCTGGACGGAGGAAATCTGACATCTTAGTCGCGTGGGCGGCGGTCAAAAGGCCAGCCGTCATCAATGCCACCGCTTCTCCTTTGGTGAAGTTCGACCCTGAGACCGTCACCGCCGTTGGATGGGAGCGTAGGACTTCCAGGTACTTCGACTTGAGCTCGGCACTGAGCTGGTCATTTTGCGTCACGAGGCGCTCCCAGTCATCCATGAGCACAAGACCCTCTCCGAATGTAGCAGCACCGGATCCACGTCCTGAGATGACAATTTTGCGGATTGTGCCAGTCTTCAGAAGCTCGGAGATCTCGCGTTCGGCGGCGGTCGGTGCTGGGCTGAGTGCGTGGATGTGCGCGACGGAGACAACAGGCGGGAGATTCAGTCTGAAGTTAAGGACTTCCGCTATTCGTGTGGAACTCATACCAGCTGCACGCTCCGGAACTTCGCTGAAAGTGCGCTTTTGGATGTACCGCATCAGGTCGATGATATTGCTGACAGGTCGGTCGATTTGCAGGGAAGTTATGATACCCGTGTCGACCAAAGCATCAACCTCATGTTCCTCAGATGTTTCATTTTGTTTGGAGTGTGACTTTGTGACGGGTTGAGAAGGCTTGCGACGCTGTGCATTTGCAAAGGGAGAACCGGAAGAGGCGCGACGTAGGGCTTTTATGGGGTCTTTCTTTTGCGATTTTGAGACTCGGGATGTCTTCGTGAGCTTCGACTCAAATACCATGTCCGGTCCATGAGAGATGGAAGAGCAGGAAGAGTACTGTGGTTAAGGATTAGATTTGAACGGGATCGTGGTAGGATGTCTGTGCGATGAGTAATATGTAGTGGCAAAATGAAGACGGCGCGGCTGTCCCATCTGCAACCATTCCGAGATATTGCGCCTATTTCCAGACGTTCTGAGCAATCCCGACGCGCATCGACGGAGACTGTGATCTGTGTCTCGGGAGAGTTGCAGTTGCAGCAAAGCAGATGCGGGCAAAGTACCTTGAAGCTTGGAGCTTCTTAGAAGCTTACGACGTCACTGCTCCATCCACCCATTGGTGCATTGGTCCCCCCAACATTCGGTTCCGTCCCTTGAATATTGTTTCCAGATCCTTTTTCCCCAATCAAGTGGCGTCCACAAAGTCATGGAAAGGTAGCATAATATATTGACCGTGCAGTCATTCTAGGTAGTTGTTCACTCTCTTCATTTCCAATCGCTCGCCATGTCTCTCAATCCGGAACCTTCGCAACCTGCCGAGCGTGCAGAGCATCAGCTTCAACTCAAGTCTTACAAAGAAGCTTTGATCGAGTCTGAAGAGGAACAACAGGAACAAAATGAGCTGGCGCAAGATGGACAACCGGTTGGTAGCAATGAATTCGAGATTTCGGGAACTGGCATGAGCAAGGCACCCCCAAGCCCTCAGAGGAAAGGAGGACACCGCCGAAGCCTATCCTTGAAAGCCAACGGAGTAAAGAAGGAGAAGACTGATGTGAACGATAATGCTCTGGAGTTTGAGAAATATCAAGGCTCGAATGGCGATGTTCTTGCGAGTACGAAGCCAGATGATTCGTACGAAAAGGCGCTCCGGCAAGATGAAAAAGAGAAGCCAAAACCAAAAGAGCGTAAAGGTAGTTTGGCAAGTGGCCGACAAGCTGGTGCCGGCTGGGAAACAAGCAGCATACGATGGGCACCTTTCAACATACCACTGCAACGCCGCTTACAGACCGGAATGGTTCTTCTACATACACTGTCAATCGCTGGCATGCTAGCATTCTTCTTCCTCCTCTGCACTATCCCTTTACTCTGGCCCATCTTAATGCCCTATCTCCTTCACGTCCTTTTCTCCAAAGCCGGCACCAGCGGCGAACTCTCCTATCGCAACAACTGGCTACGCTCCCTCTCCATATGGTCTCTCTTCGCCTCCTACTTCCCCGCTCGCCTCCATCGCTCAGAAGAGCTCCCTCCAACCCGCAAGTACATCTTCGGCTATCACCCCCACGGAATCATTAGCCACGGCGCCTTCACCGCGTTTGCTACTGAAGCCCTTGGATTCTCCCAGCTCTTTCCAGGCATCACCAACACCCTCCTCACACTCGACTCCAATTTCCGCATCCCTCTCTACCGTGATTACGCCCTCCGTATGGGCCTCGCCAGCGTATCGCGCGAATCCTGCGAGAACTTGCTTTCGAAAGGCGGGCCCAATAAGGAGGGCATGGGCCGGGCCATTACGATCGTCGTTGGCGGGGCCCGTGAATCGCTGGATGCACAACCCCACAGCCTAAAGCTTGTGCTGGCGCGTAGAAAGGGCTTCGTCAAGCTAGCGATCCGGGCGGGTGCAGACTTGGTGCCGGTCCTGGCCTTTGGAGAGAATGAGCTGTATGAGCAGTTTCAGCCGGATCGACACCCGCTCGTGCACAAGTTGCAGCTGTGGGTGAAGAAGCATTTTGGATTTACCGTGCCGCTATTTCATGCGAGGGGCATTTTCAATTATGATTTCGGCATGATGCCGTATCGACGGCCGCTGAACGTGGTGGTGGGACGGCCGCTAATGGTGCAGCAGCAGAGCAAACCGGAGGATAAGTACGTTGAGGAGCTCCACGCTGAGTATGTAAAGGAATTGAAGAGGATCTGGGATGAATGGAAAGACGTGTTTGCGAAGGAGAGGACTGGTGAGTTGGAGATTGTGGAATAGTAACGACCTTTCACCACTTTTGACGGTCTGATTTGTACCATCACCATTTTGACATTTAGTAGACTGGGAAGTGATTCAATTTCACGGAGGATTAAGATCAATAGCAAAGAGCATTAGCCGCGGGGCCGGTGAAATCTATTAGTCTCTAAACTGCAACTCAACACTCAAATACCTTCCCCGTACTGATGTTAAGTCTACTCCATCTCCTTCCAGTCAATAAAAAGTAAGCAAATCTTAACGGCCAGTATACATGGTATAGCCACCACCATGGCCAAGGGTCCCAGACTTCGAAAGTGCCGTCTTTCCAGAAAAGCAGATGTTGCAGGCAGACACTGCAGTCACTAAGAAGAGCTGATAAAGAGACCCCTTTTCCAGTCGCAAAGGATGTCAAGAAAGAAACCAAGGGAAGTAAGACAGAGGCCACAAGGTCATGTCCTGACCAGTAGTACTTCTGCGGCTCTTCAGGCCAGATAATCGGGTTCTCCATGCCGCCATTAGTGAAGCTCGAGCCATTAGCCTTGATTGCCTTCTCCTGTTGCAGCCGAGTGAACGCGTCCTTGGGTCCATCAAGTACGTCGAGATATTCCGCAATCATATTGGGGTTCTCTCGAAACAGCACCACCGCCGTGTGTGCTCTCGGATTACACTCAATTGGCCATAGCTCAACCCCCGACCCAGCCGCCCCTCCTCTTCCTTCCATCTCCCTTACATCCTCCTCTCTGACAAGAAAGTCAAAGCTCAAGTGCCCCGTAAACGCCTCTCCTTGCCTTTCCGCGAACGTTCGCGTAAACTCCAGCATCCCCTGCGCCAACGGCGACTCCCGTGGCAGCGCCTCATAGTGCATCAGGAGGTCCGAAGACGGACACGCAACGAATGCACGGACGCTACCGCGAACGACAAGCGCATGAGTGCAGTACTCCGGACCGCGGATGTACTGCTGCAGAATCCAGGGCGTCTGGGCTGAGATGCGGAGGGCTAGAAGATGCTCCTCTGTTTCTGACCACGACGGACGCGGCAGGAGCGTCATGTTGCCGCGAGCCGCGTCGTCGAGCGTGAGCGACTTGAGGATGAATTGCTTCGTCCCTTGTGCGCCTTGCAAGATGTCGAGTGCAGTGTCTTGGGATGTGACGGTATGGGTCTCCGGAACGTTAAGACCCAGGGACGCAGTGTGCTCGATGAAGCTGTGTTTCTCGTGCAGCGTCTGCGTGGTCGAGATGTCGAACTGAACGGCGCGACATGTGGTCAGACGCTCGATTGTTTCTTTGGCTGCACCGTCCTCGACAGCTGACGCGACGCCCGAGCAGCTGACCCAGAGGTGGACATTCTCGTGGGTGATGATGTCGAGAAGGGACTGGATGTAGCGATTGGAGCCGTGCTCTGCAGAGGGAGCGGTTAGGCTGTAGAATTTGCGGATACTTTTGGAGACTCGGCCCGGGTTCAGGGCGCCACAGGGCTCGAAGTCGGCTCCAATAACGTTGTGACCCGCGGCATAGAATTGACGGGCGAGAGAGAGGCCCTTGGACATTCCAACACCAGTGACCAGAATCGTCTTTGGTTCAAAATAGGGGGTGGATGTACCTCGAATGAGACGACGTCGTTTTGTGGCTTCATCTCGAATGAGAACATTCGCTATTAAACTTAGAGCGAGAAAGAATGTATCTTGCGGTAAGGTAATCAGACTAAGAGCTATGAGAGATGCATTCTTGAGTGAATAAGCTAGCCACCCCTGCCTGTCTGCTGGCATGTTGAATCGTGAAGTAGTCTTGAGACACTTACAGGGCTTTCATAGGTGAATCCAGAGCTAAGTATGGTGATAGTAAACTAGTCGGTACCACGGATGGCCTACCATGAAGACTACGTCATGATCCTAAGTTTTTCAGTCTTTACTTATTCGTGAGCCTTATCCTTTACGATAGCCTGGGCGGCTTCAGGGCTGCACTGAGTTGAGCATATGCTTTGCCAGCAGTACAATGCCTTTGAGACTACAGAAAATTTAGAAGTCTATCCAACCAATGTTTGCGGTCTACATATATGCAGCAGGTAGAGTAATCGTCTGACACTGCCAGGGTTTTGACCAGGCCACATTCTGTGCTTTTATCCCGTCCCGTCTCGGGTCCTCTTACCCTCTATTCTTCGAGCCTCCTCCGATTCCCTCACTCCTCCGCCCGCCGCCAAAGGCAATCTGGGTTGGGCTTCTTCCTACCTAGTCTCACTATGAATCCTGATAACTTTGTTAATTTTCCTCGTTGGTACATCTTGAAATTTCAACGGCGTCCTGGAAACTCAAGTCAATCACCTTTTGTCTAGTGCATGCCTTTTGAGGCCTTACCGGAACGCCTGTTGGCTCGAAGCTATGGACAAGCTTGCTATCATATACCAGATCTGGATTGCCTTTTGACGAGGACAGATCAAGTTCCACCTTGTACTGTTTGGAGGTTCGGTCCTTGAATCTCGGGTCAACACCACGAGGACCATTGGTCTGAATTGCGGTCCGCTTCTGTTCAACGGAGCTGCGCACATATTCCAGATAAGGCGGATTCCCGGGCTTGATTACATTATCTGCAGCAAGAACAGAGCCTGGAGTGATGAGTCGCAATTCTTCGCACAACTTCAGATCTGTCGTGTACGCCGGCTTGTAATGGTCAAGGAACATGAGGTCAATGTGCTTCAGGTCTCCGCTAGAATGAAGCCGCTTGATGGAGGCATCGCTGGTTCCAATGATCACTTTGACAACGTCGCTTAGGCCAGCCAGGTCGACAAGTGACATTATGACTGCACCAAACACCGGGTGCCGTTCCAGACTGTAATATCTTTGGCCGCCTGATCGCTTGACAGCGTCTCCGAAAAGGATACAGGAGTAACCGACGTAACCTCCACATTCTACCTGTATTTGCGTCAATCGGGAAATCATCGATGCAGCCGGCCTAAGTGAATCTGAGGGGTTTGACTGACCATGGTCTCTGGCTTGACTTCTTCAATAAGGTCTGTGACTATCTTTCCTTTGTCTTCTCCCACATTCATGAGATAATTCTTGGTTCTTCCGTATTCATCTATCGCAGCGAGGACTTTCCTTGGTGATCCTCTAATGGCATCAATGTCCGATCGATTATAAATGTATTGCAACAGCTCTGTCTCACGACCATCATCAAAGAAGATCTCTGGCTCCTCGACATAGGCCTTAGCCTGATCAAATTTGGTCATCGTGTAGCGTACAGAACTCTCCTATCTTGTGTGGTGTTCCTTCAATCATCCAAGTGGGCTATGTTTGGATTCGATCTTGTGCAATATGACACAACATGGAGCTTGCATCAAATTACGCAGCAAATTTAGACCGACAGGTTTGAGTGCAGTCAGACTATGTCACAGGGACGAGGAAAGCTTTGCAGATCCAAGAACTGAATACCCGACGGCAACCTGCATTACAATTCAACTCGATCACAAGCTGGTAATCTCGCGTCCGTTGTCGGGTGATGCGGGGGGCTTAGCTCTTGCTTAGCTCCTTGGGCGTGGGGATCCTATTTCGTAGTACATAACGCAATGGGGTAACGCATAACATTTTAACGCGACGACAGACCGCTGACAGATTTAGCTAGATTCGATCACCTTCGGAAAAGATTGCACCGTTCTCATCGCGTCAATGCAGGAACAGATGAAAAACTTTTGAAAGACAAACATCATGACGTCGTCAATCGCTAAACTGAGGATGGTTAGACCAGTAGATCCACGCGAACAACGCCGAGTCCTCCATCGTGAATACCCACTACTTCTCATGTAGCAGGCCAAGAAATTGTTGAGTGCGCGATTTTCTAGGATGCTGCTGTCATTGACTGTCCAATCTGGCTTGGAATTGACTTTTTGGCGGCAACTTAGCGCACCTGATGGGCGCGGCGTGGACTCCGTTCAGCATAAAGCATGGTTACTTGCATTTGCGTAACATGGGGATTTACCGCGCAGCTCAGCGTAAAGATTTCCAAGATCGCGCTAGGATCTAAGACCCCACGCCGGACTTTACTCCTGCCCCCCTGCAGTTCTTCTAGACTTGAACCGTCCGCAGAGCTTCCCCACGAAAGCTTGGCTCTGACCTTGATTGTCGTCAGACTGGACCAACTGGGTAGGACCCCTGACAATATCCGAAAGCTGAGACGCTCTTTCATTGAGCTAAGGTCGGTCCGGCGACGTCTCTGTTGACGCGATACATCACAACCTCGTCCGAGATGGTTCGAAGAGCGGGTCGGCGGAAAGTGCTTGAGAGAAGAACTGTGCCCGGCATTTGCACCTCGATGTCATCTGCGCGAGCTGCATGAGGAAAGGGCTATGGCCTATCCTTGGGATTCCTTGAGCCCACATGGGCAGGCAGAACGGACGAGAGCGGCAGTGGTTGACGTTATGTTCTCTAGCCGAAGGTCAATCACTCCAAGCCAGCAGTAAACCCTTGTCAATTAGTCCGACGCGTCTGTTAGAGCACGTATATATTCGTTTTCGCGCCGCGTTGCACAAGGTTCAAGAGCACCTGTCCTTCTCTTGTTGCATCCGTGTCTTCGGAACCTACTTCTCCTTCCATTCTTCTTAGTCCATTCTTCTCAAAATGTCTGATTTAAAAGCAACCGTTGAAGAAACCAAGAAGGGGTTCCACGTTGTGGGCTATGAAAAGATCGAATACGACTTTACCTTTCTTGACGGTATCTTTGACATCCACAATCCCAATCTTGCAGACTGCTATGAAAGATGGGGGCGTTGTCTTGCCGTCATGGACCGTAATATCTTTGATACATACGGAGACCAGATGCAGGCATACTTTGATCACTTCAATCTGGAGTTGAAAATCCACAAGACAATGATCGGTGAGAAAGCCAAGTCGATCGAGACCCTGCTTTCCATTGTGGACTCGATGAATTCGTTTGGAATATTCCGAAAGGTGAGTCGATCGCTCATACTGGAGGTGACGTTAACATCAGTAGGAACCAGTTCTTGTCGTAGGGGGCGGACTCGTGACGGACGTTGCTGGGTAATACTTTTAACCACCGCCAACGATAACTTCAAGGCATCCTGGCCCAATTATCGCGAAGAGGAGAGCTCCTGCACCAGTGAGATTGGAACTAACCGGATCCCTTTAGATTTGCTTGCGCAGCATACCGGAGGAATACCAATTTCATCCGCATTCCGACGACCGTCATCGGGCTGATTGATGCCTCAGTCTCCATCAAAGTCGCCGTAAACTATGGGTTAGTAACACGAAGCCCTAGGCAGAGAGAAGAAACTGATGGCAAGGCACTAGTAACTATAAGAACCGCCTCGGAGCGTATCACGCACCTCAACATACCTTTCTCGATTTTGGATTTCTGCGTACTTTGCCAAAAGCACAGATTCGAAATGGATTTGCAGAGCTCATCAAGATCTCTACCTGCGCTCACCTCAGAACCTTTGAGCTTCTCGAGAAATACTGTGACCAACTCATCGACACCGGATTCGGACGAACGGATGGCTCGTCGAAAGAGGTTCGAGAGGCCGCAGATGAGATCAATCGGGCCGGCATTCATGAAATGTTGAAGCTGGAAACCCCAAATTTGCACGAGATTGGGTTGGATCGAGTCATTGCTTATGGGCATACGTAAGTTTCTGGGGTTTGGGCGCAAGGAGAAAATCTCTGACACTTATATCACATAGATGGTCTCCCATGCATGAGCTCGTTCCGGAAGTGCCCTTCCGCCACGGCCACGCGATCTCCATCGACATGGCCTACTCGGCAACGCTCGCTAATATGCGGGGCATCCTTAGTGACGCGGAGCATAAAAGAATCTTGAGCTTATTCTCGCGTGCCGGTCTGTCCATGGACAACGATCAATTCGATGAAGATTTGCTCGATAAGGCCACGAAGGCTATCCTCAGGACTCGAGATGGTAAACTCAGGGCCGCTGTTCCAAGTCCCCTTGGTAGGTGTGTCTTCCTGAATGATGTATCCCTGCAGGAAATGCATGCGGCATTGCGGAAGCACAAGGAATTGATGCAGGGCTATCCCCGTCACGGAGCGGGGATAGCAGCCTTCGTGGATGCCTCGGACACGGGGTACACCATGAACAAGAAGCCAAGCGAAGCAACCAACCACGCCAATGGCCATAACGGTGTAAACGGTGCCAGCAAGGCAATCATCAAAGATGATGTTGCCGAAGGTGTTTTCAATGGTGGTCCCGTCCACGATGGACAAGGCACGTCAAATCCGTCAGTTGCGACTGAGCACGCGTCAGGTCCTGAAGGTGTAGATGGATCTACCAAGGCGGAAACGAAAAATGGTGCGACCTCGGAGGTCAACGGCCATGTGAGCAATGGTTTCTGAGGAGAGTTCAACACCCTCTTGCCACATTTTGGCTACATTTACGGTTCGGATCCCTCATGCCTGAGACGATCAGACAACGGTTTCTTAGACGCTGTCTACTAGGGTTGATGCTGCCTGCCGGGGTGGCGAGGTCTGTAAAGGACGACATCATTACATAGAGAGAGATACGCGAAACGATTCGCTTTTGCCGTTAATGCAACGCATGAGAAGTTTGAATGACATGGCAGAATGAAAACCAATATCTTTTGCGTGAGCCTAGGTGACATCAAGCCAAGAGTTACAGTTTATGCTATTGAGTCTGTGCGTGATATCCGGATTCGGTATTGCACGAAAAGGAGAGTATAGCCGTCGAACGGTTGGCAAGCAGCCCACCCACGAGTCGCGAAGAACGTTATCATGTTGTGGCTAGGGGTGCTGATTGGCGTTTGCTGGTGAACTGTCACTGCGCACGCCAATCGCCACCATTCGTCTCGCTGGCAAGTAAAGCCCAATGGTGCCACGTAAACCAGGTTTTGAAGACGACCACTACAGCAGTGGGAGCAAGGATGGCCTTTCGTTGTTCAACTTTTCTCGTGGGGAAACTTTCAGTAGCGCAGATTTTTCGATCTGAGTTGCTCCCGAGGCGAAGGGTTCCACCGTAACTCGAACGAATCTGCGCCCCTCTCACGAAGTTCACACGCCAGCACCACTTTTTAGGGGCGATTGTCTGAAGATCGTTCGGGCCGGGGAAATTCTTAGGGGCTCTTCAGGGAGCCCCCTGGACATGCAGTAATTAGGGCTTGACTTAGCGCGTCGACGCTTTTAGAGGCTGGAATTTGAACGAAAGTAGAGAGAATGCCTACTCCTTTTTTTCTTTGGTGCGAGAGTAGTGATCCATGTGCGACCATCGACGGCTCGAGTCGTCGCTTCTCGACCGTGCCTGTGCTCAGCTGCTCGTGTGCACAGTTCGCCGTCGATCCAGTCCCACGAATCGGCTTGGAGGATCGCAACCGTTTCAGGACCTCATGCCCTCTCTGGATCTGTGCAGAGCGAGTGCAGCGCAGGACGGGACGGAGGGCTGCCGGAAGGTCTGCCGGTCCCAGAGGGCTGGGTGGCTGCAAAGGGAATCCCTGAGCTCGCTGCCCTTTTCTAGACCTGTCACCTGCAAGCATCGTCACAATCCACAATCGCGAGCTCCCGCCTACCTCGTTCATCCCTCTTGCTCCCACGCCCTCTGTTGCACGACAACGATCCGGTCTCTTCTGGTTTTCTAATCCTCATCGCCTCGAGCAAAGCTAAACTGATCCACTTGCTGTTTCCCCGCATCTTTCGACACCATCTTCACATTGTTTGCATTGAGGTTCTCTGGAGAAATCCCTGTCCTGAAACCGATCCTGCAGCCTGTCACCGTCCCATTCACTTGGGCATCTCTTTCGCGTTTTGACCTGGAATGCGACAGCCAAATAGGGCAACTTTTATTCAAATCACTCTGACCGCAATTACAAAAAGACTACTCGCGTGAATATTGAGGATAGTCGACACATTGCTATGGCTTTTTGACCGTCCATGGGCCCAATTTCAGATTTACTATATCAGAGCCGAGTGGCTTGAGCTGTCCGTCCTGCAGAAGCTGTGCAGCCGACGAGGATTTCAGAAAACGGTCAAAAGGAAAAATGGCCATGGCGACACGGCCGCCGCGACCATCTCTCAACCCGCCGAGCGCGCCTCTTCCCTCTCTTCCCGTCCCTAAGACTCGTAAAAAATCGAATAGCTCCATAGCCTCTATACCAACCTCGGAAACCAACAGATTATCTTCGGCATCACCACAATCGGGGATACCGACAAGCAAAGGTACCTCGCCATCGACAAGCGGCATACCAGCTCCAGGACTTACTCCAAAATCGACTCCGCACGCGTATTCTACATCCAGCATACCCACACTCGGGAATAACAAGAATGAACAAGCAACCCCTGTCATTGGTACGACATCTGTACCGGGGAAAACCGTCCGCAAAACTATCAGCATCGGCTCTTTCCCGCAACCACCTAAAGGGGTCTCGCGCCTATCGTCTCTACCGACAAGTCCCCTTGCAATGAATGCCAAATTTCCCGATCAAACGCCTGCTATCCCAGAACACTCATCTACCGAAAACAAGCGACTTCAAACTCCCAAAGCAAAGAAGACGCGAGTATCTGGTGGTATCACACCGCATGCACCGCCTCTGCGGATACCTGGTTCAGCACCAAGCCTGTTGAATGGGACAGGAGATAGCAAATCTATATCGAGTGCTCAAGGAGCGCAAGGTTCAGAAGGCTTGCTGAGTCTGCCTTCTCCACCAGACAGTACAAGTTCTTCCATGGACGGCTCTTATTCCACAAACGCAACTCAATTTGAGGATATTGATGAGGATGTGACCATATCTTCTGACGCACAATACGCCGAAGGACAGAAGTTGGACAGAAACTCTGGACAAAAAGATGGAAAGGGTAATGTATTGGTCAGTGTTCGAGTAAGACCTGATGTGGGCCCAAGTGATGCGCGAATACAAGGAGAATGGATGGTGGATGGACGAAGATCTCTAGTTTCTTACAAAGGGAAGGAAGGAGGCGAATACTATTACGGTGATTCATCGACGTACTAATACATCTATGGTTCAGGCTAATCGGAACTTCAGATAATGTCTTTACGACCCACGATCACAATGCGAAAGTGTACGATTCTGCTGCCAAGCGTCTTGTTCGACGAGTAATGGAAGGTTATCACGGGACGGTCTTTGCCTACGGGATGACTGGTACGGGAAAAACATTTTCAATGCAAGGCACGACCACATCTCCTGGTGTCATACCGTTAGCCATCACAGATATCTTCTCCTACATCCGCGAAACACCTCATCGGGAGTTCCTTCTACGAGTCAGCTATCTCGAAATTTACAATGAGAAGATACACGACCTCCTGGCAATGCCCACAGGAGGTAGTCTCGGAGGTCCCGGAACACCACAGCAGGAGGAAATCAAGCTACGGGAAGATAAGAAACGCGGAGTTTACGCAACACCGTTGAAGGAAGAAATTGTTCAGAGTCCAACGCAACTGCTACGGGTCATTGCGCGAGGAGACCATGCCCGACGAACAAGCAGCACTCAATGGAATGCACGCAGTTCGCGAAGTCATGCCGTTGTCCAAATCGTTGTCGAAAGTCGCGAGCGCAATGTCGGAGGAGGTGCGCTCGATAACCGGCGTAAAGCAATCGTGCCCGGTGGTGTTCTCGTCTCTACGCTGAGTCTGATTGATCTTGCCGGTTCCGAACGAGCAGCGGAAAGCAAGGAGAGACGTACTGAAGGTGCCCACATTAATAAGAGTTTGCTCACGCTCGGTACGGTTATCGCTAAGCTCTCAGGTGATAAGGACAAACAAGGCAACCCAACAGACAAGGATGGGAAACATTTACCGTACCGGGATAGTAAACTGACTCGATTGTTGCAGCCAGCCTTATCTGGAAATTCGCTTGTTAGTATTCTTTGCACGATACAGATTGGAGGATCAACATCGATTGCGTTAGCAAACAGTCATACCGTGGAGACATTGAACACTCTAAAGTTTGCTTCACGCGCCAAGAACAACATCGTGAGTCATGCCAAGAAAGCAGAAGAAGCGCATGGTGGCGGAGGAGATGCTGGGAGCCGGGCCTTACTCGACAGATATCGCGTGGAAATCTCAGATCTCCGCCGCCAACTTGAGGAGCAACATAAGGCGAAAGAACAGTCTAAGGATGAAGAAGAAGAGAAGCAGCGCGAAGCTGAAGAGCAAGCTCGGCACGAAGAACAAATGCTTGAGATGCAGCTTGCCCGAACGGCCTTGAAAGAACGCATTGAGCATCTCAATCGGCTAATTCTTAGCTCAAAATCCATTGGAGTCAATTCTATGAATAACTATGCTAATGCAGGCCGCTCATTTTCTTCGCTAAGCATGATCAAACGGTCCTCCGTACGTAGCAATGGAACGACACGAACATCCGGATCAGCTCAGCAACCACTATCCTCACGCTCTTCATCCTCCCATACCACCGTCGATGCTGCACTTTCTCATCCTGGCGCCCCGAACCGCGCCCATTCAACCGGCTCGCTCGGCTTCGCCTCAGATCGCAGTCGCGCCTCTCTTGGCCGCTCCACCGCCTCCCTCCCCGTCGGCAGCAGCGGGACCGCCGTCTCCATTTCCCATTCTCACTCCCACTCCCATTCGCAGGGCCCCGACCCTCACGACGAAGAAACCTCCAGCATCGGCTCCAACGGCGAAGGCATCGCCTCCTCCGCCGCCCACATCCGCGCCCTCCAGGCCGACCTCGCCGACAAAAACCGCTACATCTCCACCCTCGAAAAGCGCCTCCTCCAAGCCCGCCGCTCCTCGCATTCCCGCCTCTCCGCCGGCTTCTCCCCTCATGCACGCCGCGTCAGCGAGGAAAGCGGGGGTGCTGCTAGCGAAGCTCTCGGAATCGACAGCCTCCTCCGCGAAAAAGATGCCGAGATCGCCGAGCTCCGCTCCCGCCTCGACGACAAGGAGCGCATGCTCGCCGCCCTCCGCAGCGCTGCCCGCAAGCGCGATGTCGCCGACCTTGCTAGCGCCGAGACTGCTTCACCGTCAGCTGCGTCGGGAGGCGAGTCCCGCCGGGCCTCGACGCTTTGGGGTGGCGCCGCCGCCGCGGGAGAGCTCCGACGTAATGCGAGCACGACGAGCAACACGAATCCGCTAACGCTGGCGCGCGCCTCGTCGGCCAGTGCGGGGAGTTTTTCTGCGGCCGCGGCACAAGGACAGGGGCAAGGGGGGCGGGCGAGTGCGTTGGGGCATGCGTCGATTGGACCGCCGCCGGCGACGGCGCCGCTGAGTCCTGTTGGGTTGCAAGGGGAGGGGAATGGGGCGACGGCAGCGGCGGCGGCAGCAGCGGGGCAGAAGAAGGGAGGGAAGAGTGTGGATGAGATGACGAGGATACTGGATCGGATGATTAGGGATCGGGTGGGGATCGCGGGGAGGGGCAGGGATAGTGTGATTCCTGAGGAGCATGGAAACTTCTTGGAGGGGGAGAAGTTGGTCATGTCATGAAGGGAGGAATGAACGGATAGATGGGTTGGGGAGAGCTAAGAGAGAAGAGCGAGTCTTTGAGGGCTTGTCTTGAGTGTGAGTATGTTTACGGCCAATGACCCAGGGACATTAATTCTTTCGAAACGGCATGCTTCTGCTGGTGCTCATGGTTCTGAGCTTCCGCCAGGAAATATTTCTACTTTGATACCCAGTTCTCGATCCTATTGTTCTCTCTTGCATTTTTCTAGGGCGAACTATCTCCTTTTGATAATTTTTTTCATCATATTGCATAGCGGAGCAGAGGGGGTTGAACTCTTTTAGCGAATATCAGTTCGCAGGCGGAGAAGGGTGTGCACATGCAGGCTCGGTATTTTGGCATGGCATTAGGTAGCGCGGCCTTTCTGCATCTCAACAGACGGGATTGATCTCACAATTGAATTCATCCAATAATAACGACGACTTCTGTATCACGTCTTGAAACTCCGCGATGGCAACGTGAACGTCCTAAAATGCTGCCGAATCTTGTGCTTCGATGCTGTTGCCTTCTGTTCGCTCGCAACGACAAGTCGCTGAAAAAGCTTGCGTAGCCTGGCTCTCGTAGCCCTTGGAAAAATACTTGAGACGATACATCACTACGTGATTATGGGGCATCCGCAAGACCGAGTGTTCTTTGGATAGATGCTGCTTGCAAATATCTCTATCGATGCTCAATAATATGCCGCGGAAAACCACTAGCCAAGAATGTGTTTTGTAAGGACTCTCGTTTTCCACACTCGGTGATGTCAGGGGATAAGTAGTCGGCCATGTATTAGCTGTTGGAAGGATACGACGTCTTGAAAGTGGCTAACTCCTAGAAACTCGAATTGCCCACTTATCAGATAACTACGGGACATAAGCCCAACCTCAATCAATCACTTCGGCCTGCGTTGGAAATGTCAAGTTCTCCGATTTCATAGTTCAGGTGTCTACGAGTTATATCACATGAAACTCCAATTGCCATACCAGCAACGGAGCCAAACACGCAAGGGAACTAAGAGAATGTGTTTCCTCGGCAGTCTGCTACCCACTTTCTTCATTCCGTTAGCCCTTGTCTTCCTATACAAATCTGGTCAGTCTGCAAGCGCATTAATATCGAGCCTTTGTTATCACTCTGAAGAAAGCGCAGTTACCTGACGAGGAGCCGGTCATCAGCTTTCACGTCCCCTTCGATATTAGTTACCATGTTGAGCAGCAGCAGCTAAAGCCATGTTACCTGCGAAGACTTGTTAGCAAAAAGATCTCCGACATTCGTTCAGCGGGTTGGCAGATCACCTAGCTCGTGCTCGGCTGTCGTGGCTGTAAGGCGCTCTTTCTCGAGACGATAGCTCTTGCGCTTGATGTAAACATTATAGCTGCTGTAAATGCAGCCAAAGAAGGCGCCTGCAGCGGCAAAGGTGTAGTACACAACCTAGACATCGTCAAAATTGGCTAGTTGCGGAATCTCGGCTGTGGGTACTGTGATGTTTGGATGGTTATTGTGGTTGAGTAAAGCAATTGAAGTGATGTTTGTGGAATTTAGCATCTTTGATAGTTGTTCCGTTGAGTCTTGACCCTACTTCTATGATAGCGAGAAATTGGATGAAAGAGAGGTGGGGGGAGAAGGGAATTTCAGTCCCAAAGGAATCATGGCCACAGGCTCTATCAGTTGCATTGTTCAGAGATGCGAGTTCAGAGTTGAGAGTTCAAACTTGGATGAGCTTCAATGTTCAATGTCGGAGAAGCGGGTACTACGATAAGCGGTGCGATAGGATGCAATGCTCGTCCTACCCTAGGTACCTATAGGTAGCTAATATTTCGACTTCGTCATATCCCTCGAGGGCCTCTCAGCGGATTCTCCGATACCTAAGACCCTTGGAGAAGAGCTAGATAGGACGCCGAAGAAAAACAACCCATGCGTCCCTTTCTTATTCTGTCTTCTAGGTAGCTTGGACGAATGTCGGATGGCTGCAGCAAGATCTTGAGCCACCTGTCGGTATATCCGAGCGTGTTGCTTTTTGCAACTCTTAGCGCAGTGGCTAGTGGTACTGTCCGATTCGGCGGCCATGATGATGTAAGCAAGGCTACCCCCGAACCTTTGAGTTCTTTCTCTTTCTCCAACAAGTGTGCGTGGGCCCATCAGAGAGTGCAAAAGTGGATGTTGGTGCGCTTAGAGAAAGAGGATATCGGTACCCTACCCCTTATTTTGGGATCCCTCAACGAGGTCTACCTGAGTTCAGGACTGTACAAAAGACAATACGATATTTGTTAAGCACCGGTAGGAGATCTCTCTAGTATCCTAATTACTTCAACTCTATGCAATATTGGAAGCCCCAAGCAAGATTTTGAGCCTCGTTTGCCCCGCTAACATCCCTCATTGTAACCATTGGTGGGCCGAGCAGCGGGTGTCTCCATTGCAGGTCGCTGCCTCCCTTCAGCGACTATTCTCACCGTATAAAGTCGTGGAAATCAGTAAGGCACCCAACGTCCTCCCTAACCTTTAACCTGTTGAGAAACACCCCGCTGAGGGGGTGGCTGTGGCATCTAACCAATCAACACTCTGCAGCGCCCCTGAAGCTGATGCAGGTATAGCCTCTTGCAGCTTGCTGCCCTGAAAAGCCACGGAGTGATGTCAACAGGCGGATGCAGCTTACTTCTCAAGTTCGATGTTCAGCCTTCAATCTTCGGGTTCTACTTGCCCTGCCTTTTCGGCGTCCGGCAGTCGTAAGGTTGATTTCTCCCTTTTGCTTTTTGGTAACATCGGAATGACTGAACAAGCGCTGCTTCAACACCCCATTATCTCTGGTTCTTATTACTGAGTTGAGTTTGATCTATGCTGCCTGCTTGGCTCGTTCACTCTTCATTCTACGCCATCTCCATATCACCAGCCGGGTGCCAGACGCTGTGGAATCAAGCCCTCCAACAACAGCAGGCACTCCCAAGATCAAGGATCTCCTCAATCCTCTCGGTTTCCTGATAGGCCGCGGTGCAGCATTTACAAGCTGTCCTATGCTACATGGCTCTTCCGGCAACCTCAATCGATGTGTTTGCCACTGATGAGGATTATCAACGCTTACAAACGATACTTGGAATCAACAAAGATATGGTCAAAAGCACTTTGAAAATGTATCAGAGGCTTTCTCATTTCGGTGTGTTCGATGGCTACTCCGAGAGTGAGTTGAATACTGTATTCGACGTGTTGCGAGACCCTGCCGCCCGCCAGCTTTTCAGCAGGACCCGTCAGGCAGCAAACGACGGAACAGACCAGGGTAAGTAGTCTCGGCATGGTAGCGTGATCAATTGCATGTTCTCATTCTGAATTCAGCAGTGGCAACGGCGTACAGAGATTCCGGCTTCTACTCGAACACATCAAATCGTACTTCGTACGCAACGCCCTCTGACCCCTCTCGACCTGGCCTTTCCACAGCGAAAAAGCTTGCGGGAAGCGATTCAAATCAAGACGTTGGACACAATCTCTATGAGTCTGAAAGTCTGGGAGCAGCTTCATACTCGAGTGATGGGCATGACCTCAGATCATACTTCAACCGCAGGAGCACTGAGACCCATTCAATTCCCCAAGCAAATGCTACTGCTATTGGTCCCTCTCATCGTGAGATCGACTTTTATCCTAGAAACTTATCACCTAGGCGAGCCGCGTTTTCACCCAACTTGATGCGCTTGAGTTCGGCTTCAGCTCAGACAGCCAAGAGGGGAAATGTCAATGACCGTATCAGCGCAACGGCTTCTGCAGCCTCGCAAGCTGCTCCCGATTCCGCTATGACTCGTTCAACGGTCGATTCATTCTCCCAAGTTCAGTCAGGAGCTACCACTCGCGACGAGCGACTAGCTCGTGTACCCAGAACTCTCTACGAATGCACACACTGTGGTGGAAGCAGTTGGCAAGCTGGTTATCGAAACAGACATCACGCAGAGAAGCACGACGCTCTTTATAAGTATGAGTGCCCGCAGTGCCCGTCAAACGCGAAGCATTACGATTCATACAAATCAATTAGAATGCATCTAAGCGGAACGCACGGTGATCAATCTTCGCCTGAGTACAACTACCCCACGAGACGCCAATATCGTTCCCCGAACCTTGCAATGGCTTGCGGGATTTGCGGATCACTCTTCCGGAGGAGAGAATGGAACGTAACAGCCACGGCAGCGGACAGAACACGACGTGCTTCAAGGGGAACGGGGTTGCCACGTACTCCTAAGGCGATAGCGTTTCAGCAAGACCAGGAGGAAGACGAAAGGAATCAAGCTTTTATTAGTGAGGTTTGGTATAATCACATCGCGAATGAACACCACAACGATTTCTCGAGCTGGTCGAGGCGAGTAATAGCTGTTGCTTTCCTTACCCAGGAAGAGCTGAAGCCTTATTTTGAGTTCGCTACTCTTGAGGACCCTCAACACTGGAACAGCATTTTGGAACAGCGCGTCGAGGACGATCGACACTGGGCTACTATTCATGAACATCTTGAATTCTATGCCCTTTCGGGCAAGGAAGAAGATGCCAAGACGACGATTGAACTTTGTCTAGGTCTTGCTGCAATCAATTGGACGCCTTTTCAATCCGCAAACAGTCAGCGCACACTTGCAAGGAATAGCCTAACGCCTCATGAGAACGTGATCAATCTTGAAAGTGCCGTGGAAGTAAACAAAAATCTCAATCACTCTATGCTAGCTCAGCAAGAGCCAGCGTCTCTAAGGGTGCCGCACGAGGCGATTTTCCACTCGCTTAATCCCACACGCCCACGCACGTATCCGCCGCTGACTCAACGCATTGTATCAGCCACTAGAAGCGACAAAGAAAAGATCGCCTCGTTTCCTTTGCCTCCGACATCCAGCCGCCACACGAGCTTACCCCTCGTGTCTGACGAGTTATCGAAGGAGCTACAATCGCATTCCTCGTCGTACAATTCTGATGAAGCGAATGAAATGAGCGTGGATGAAGAAATAGACATAGATGAAATTTTTTCCGCCGTACTGTATCCTTGAAGGTTTGGCACATTACTGACGTATTTCAAGTTCCCTTCGCTCACTACCGTTCGCTCATTGTCGCTTTACCATGCGCAAACACCCTCCCGAACTCATCTCTGCTACTGAATCCTTGCGCTTAGGTCACTGCACACAACGGAAAAACCAAACTATTTTCTTTTCTACTTTGGCGGAGCCGGTCTCCAATTTCTTTTTCTCACTTTCAATGTCTATTTCGCCTTGATTGTGGACAATTCGGTTTCTTGTTCTTAGGGGGGCTTCCTCGATAGAGCGTTGGGCTTGACAATACAGGTGTGTGGAAGGAAGCTATCTCCGGAACCGAGACGGTATCCATGTAATTCTTGGATCTTGCGATTACTGTGATGGAATGGGAGCGTTGACGTATGAAGGGTTGGTTCCATCCTTCGACGAGAAAAGGATTCGGCACGCCTTCCTGTACATCATACGTATTCTGCAGGCTTTCGAAAGAGCCAACAGTAGTTGAATGCTTCATCGCACGGTCTCATAAGTGTAATGGCGTTTCCCCACCGGATCCACTGGATTGACATCAACAGATAGACGAATCAGTCTACGGGTCAAACATACAGGAGGTGGTATAGTAGGATACCTTCATGTAGTTTTGGAGAAATACTGTAAAAGTGTAAAGGAATGAAGACCGCGCTAATCGAAACATCCATGTGTATTGTATCATTTAAAACTATCGATCAGCTTAGTGGACCAGACCTAGTCGAAATTCGGGACAAATCTTCTATTGCGCCGAGTGTGTTACCATCAGTCATTCCTCCAAACCTATGAGTTGAAGCTGCAACATGTCGCCTGCCAATGGAAGGAGCATCCTAGTGCGTCAATTACATGAATTTACATGCGCCTCTATCTACGATGAGAAAAAAGAACTAAGTTAAAGAAGTTCCTTCTTGGTTTAGTCCAGACTTAAGATTGCGCCAAGCGAGCGGCGAATCGCCTTTGCAAGTGGTCACTATAAGCATAGCAATAGAAGCGTTGATTGTATGCGCCGGCATCCTGCCTACGAGACAGTTTTGTGCCCCTAGCAATCAAAGGATGGTCAGCCCTCGCCAGGTCGCCCACGGTACCATGACTCTAATCCAATCTCTTATCACTGCATGGTGTAAAGGAAGATTGATCTGAGTGCACAAAACAGTAGTCTGTAGATCAGTAGTAATTTTCAACAGTGGGAAACCATAACCACAGCACAAACATACGAGACTTTTGGTCGTTAGAAGGGTAGGGATAGGTACCTAAGTACATAGGTACATACCTTACTCCGTACGGAATACCAAGATGATGAATGCGACGAAAGCCTTCCGTTGCTAGCGCCGTAACCTTATTCTAGAGTATGCGCTCGGCGATTCCAAGCTTCGGTGGCTTCCTAAATCTCGCCACATCTCGATCCGAGCGCTCGACGTCGGGTTTTCATATTCTCTACCTAAAGCGGCCACGCTGAGCTCCATGGATGAGGGGCGGAGTTGCGGAGACCATAGGGTTCACTGTGGGGAACCCATGCAAGGTCCAC
Organism: Viridothelium virens; assembly: GCA_010094025.1. Lineage (NCBI taxonomy): Eukaryota > Fungi > Ascomycota > Dothideomycetes > Trypetheliales > Trypetheliaceae > Viridothelium > Viridothelium virens. Next base: position 353,503 of record ML991779.1, read on the forward strand.
ACCGTCTAGATCCTCTCGCGAAATTAGTACTCTAGGCGCCATGAGCAATTGTGGAGCCGATCCCAGAGTGCCCAGTCCCTTTTCCCCGGAGAGACTGAGAGTCAGGTCCACGTGGAAAGTCTCCAAGCACGGTTACATGGACGGGTCAACAACTTTCGTCTTGTGAACGAGGGTCGAAATACTTCGGCTGAGCTGGGACCGAAAAGATGTCATGTTCCGCGAGGGAGATCAATGGACTCAGGCTATGGGACAGCTGGTAGCCCAAGTCAGGAAATGGTGTTATATAAGCTCTCGACAAGCTTTATTGCTTGTCATTGCGGCCATATTTCGATAATCTCTGGGGTCTCAGGGAGAGAGCACAATGATTGGGAAGAAAGTACGCGCTCTTGCATGCTTCAATCGCATTTCAACTGACGAATATAGATCCTTGCTCTCGCGATTGTCGGTCTTGGTAGTCTGAGGGTATCTGGCTTGCCATACAACCATACGGATGCGCTTGTTAACGCTGCCATCGATGCTGGCACCTTTACGAATCCCTCAAAGAATGTTAGGCCACGATTCAGATACTGGATTCCCGATGCCTCCGCCGACCTCCCCACCCTCGCCGAAGATGTACGACAAGCTGGGATCATTGGGGCGGGAGGAATCGAGATATTAGGATACTATCTGTATGGCGGTACTGCTCAAGGTTGGCCATGGATCCTTAGCATGTGCTCTGGTCCTAGTCTAATGGGTGGGCAGGAACTGGAACCTTCGCTCCGGATGACTGGTCAGTCTACGGTTGGGGAACTCCAGCATGGCGTAAGTCCCCAGTCTGCGCGAAAAGGTGAACTGGAATAACATTTTGGGCCAGAGACTGCTTTCAAGACTTTACTGCAGTCTCACGCAGACCACGATCTGATTTCGGATTTTGCAATGGGTCCAAATCAAGGTCAGGGAGTCCCTTCTCCTGAGGACTCCGAAGGCCTAGCTTGGGATCTATACAGCTACAACATTTCCGTGCCACTGGGAGAGAGCTATAGCAATATCCTGCCAGGCTGGGGTATCGGTAAACTTCAGGCGGTTGTCGGCGGACGTATCGTCTCTTCTTTCAACATCACGGTCCCACCCACTGCCTCATTTGGCGGTACAGCCGAACTGAATGCGACGGGCACGTATCCGAGCTTGCCTGGAGATACCCCTGCGAACCGAACACAAGTGACATTGGCCGCCAACAGTCTTCAAGATCTCACCGCTCACGTAGGCTCAGATGGTAGACTCAGCTATACATGTCTGCAAAACAGTACAGGCTCGGGATGTACTCTGTTTGTTATATATCTCATTCATTCCGACTACCGTGCACAGCAAGATCCTGAGTTCCTGGGTGGGCCGCAGACGGCTCCTCAGTCCTGGCTCCAGAATGGCTCATGGGCAGTGGATCACTTTTCTGCTCTCGGTGCTCAAATCATAACCAATTTTTGGGAACAATTTGTGCTCACTAACGGTACGCGTGAGCTTTTGATGAGTGTTGGTAATTACGGCTGGGAAGACAGTATCGAGATACGAGAAAATCTTTTCTGGACTGAGAATTATACGACGATCTTCCAGATTGAACATGGTTATGATATTACAAAATACCTACCGATTCTATTCCATCAGAACAATGTAGGTTTCGGGTCAGCACCGCCCGTGTGGTGGGTCACGGATGAGCCGGACTTTGGAAACAGCCACATTGCGGATTACAGAGAGACGGTGAGTGGCATCAGGTAGAATGTTCGGGCTCATGTGCTAATAGATTGGTAGCTCGGGACCCTCTATGGCACATACCTGCAGACTCTCACCAAGTGGGCCAATGACTACTTGGACTTGCAATTTTCGGCACAGGTGTCATATAACCTTGCAATGGACATGTTACAGAATGTGCCGAATGTTGATGCTCCTGAGTGCGAGTCTCTTGGGTTTAACCATCTCATCGACGGCTATCGCCAATACTGTGGTCCGGCAAATCTCGCGGGAAAGCGTCTCGTGTCAACCGAAATTGGCGCTAATCCTGATGAAGCGTACCAATTGACGCTGCCGGAGCTGATGTGGGATGTCAAGCGCTCAATTGCTGGATCAGTGACGCAGTTCGTCTTCCATGGCTTTCCCTACAGTGGACCATATGGCAATACAACTTGGCCCGGCTTTACGACTTTCGACTACGAATTTTCTGAAATGCATGGACCGAGACAGCCAGCTTGGCCGGAATTTTATCAGGATCCCATGAACTTCACAGCTCGACTGTCGTACATTTTCCAGTCGGGCGTGCCGAAAATGGATCTTGCTTTCTATATGAAGATCACCACCTTTCCCTCGATTGTCCGGAATTATGAGCCCACTGATCTTGAGCACGCAGGTAACGTAGACACTGTCTTTGCGAGAGGCGAAGCTTACATGATTCTAGGGTATGCATACGAATACTTAAGCCCGGAAAATTTTGGTCTGCCAGGAGCATACGTTGCCAACGGAGTTCTTGCACCAGAAAATCAGGCATTCAAGGCGATGGTTATCCGCGCAAACGACTCCATGACGGTTGACGGTACTTTAGGAATCGCCGGTCTCGCTCAAAACGGTCTGCCAATCATCTTCACAGGAGGTATTCCCACGTATGTCGCCCAATACGAACCACTTAATGGCACTCAGTGGGTAGGCCAAATCCTCAACTCGCTCACGTCGTTACCAAATGTACATGTGGTACCGTATGAGGGCTTGGCAGATGCAGTCTCGTCTTTGGGCATTGAGCCACTCACCAGCATCAAGTCAAATGGCTCATGGTTTACGTATTGGAGACGAGATGACCTTGTCGGAGCGGATTACGTCTTTGTTTACAATGATGCCACCGGCGCAGGTCTTGGCAATGGCTACAGCGAAGGCAGTATCAAGTTCGCATCTACAGGCACGCCCTATGTCCTCGATGCTTGGACTGGTGATCAAATCCTAATACAAAATTATACTCGCTCAAACGCATCTACAACGATCCCGTTCCAACTGGCAGGAAATCAATCCATTATTGTCGCCTTCGCCGACGCCAATTCTACTATCTCCTGCGCTAGCAGCCATTCGAATCTCACAACTGGACCTTGCACTCCTGCTACAGTCGTTAACGATCCCTCACGACCTCTACCACCTCCATCCAGCTCTTTTCTTGATTTGACCGATTGGACCCTAGTTGTCGAGCACTGGGATCCTCCAACCGACCTCTCCGATATCACCCCGAACGCCACTATCAAACACAACACGACGCACCAGCTCACCTCCCTCATGCCTTGGGCCTCGATCCCCGGCCTCGGCGCCAATGTTAGCGGTCGTGGCTACTATACCACTACCTTCACCTCACCCATTACCAACACCAGCACTACCGCCGGCAGCCACAGCAGCTCAGGCGTCTACATCGACTTTGGTGCCATCTACCATACCATCCGCGTCTCCATTAACGGACGCCCACTTCCACCCCTCGACCCCACCTGGGCGAAGGCTGACATATCGTCTTACTTGGTGTCTGGGGAGAACATGGTAGAGGCCGTGGTGAGCACGCCATTGCTGAACGTGCTGCGACCGATTTGGGGAGAGTTACTGAGTTCGGGAGCGGGAGTGAATGTGCCGGCTGCAGGGTTGCCGATACAGGACTATGGGCTGCAGAGGCCTGTGGTGGTGGTGCCGTATACGAGATGAGGTCGGACAGCGTGGAAGGACGTTGTTCGGAGGAGGCGGGAGGGAGAGGCTCTTTGATTTGAGCTGCCGATCTCCAGCAAATTTGTACTGCGTCCGATGTCTCCCACATCTTTGAGTGAGATATTAAAACCTGTTGAAGATATCTACTTACGAATCTATGGCAGATCATTGATATATCTCAGGATTCAAGAGTTTTCCTTCATGTAGAGATCGGTCACTTTCTGAATGAGATCGCGCTGATGTAAGTTGTAGACATTGGACGCGGTGTTTCGCTCCACGCTGGTGGCGATCATACGCCTGGCCCGAAGATGCAGCAGTGATTCTTTAGATGTCTTGCAGTCTAATGAACATGCTACCGCAGCGAGTTCACCAATGACCTCGGCTTCTTCGTTGGCTACATTGGTAGAGTCATCGATCATAGCTTTGTCCGGGACCTCGCTGACATTGGAACTCTCGCCAACAACCTTGTCCTCGTTGTCACTGGCGTCTTCATTCTGGGTGCCACCGGAACTGTCCTCTTCACCAACCTCGCCGTTTTCAATCCTGACCTCCTTGTCCTCGTCGAGCACGCAGGCAAGTTCATTGTCAACATCCACGTCCTCGTTACCGACCGCGAACCCCACATCAACCCCCTCGTCTAGTCTTAGCAAAGGCGGTTCTATCGCTGTAGGCATATCCGTCCCTATTGCTTCTCTTATCCTCACTGCTATTGTCTCTGGCTACACTTTGTACAGAAAAGGTAGGAGACGACGTCTGCAGCAGGGACAACATGACGATAGAACCTCGATCTTTCAAGATTTGCGTACTGGCTTCGACACCTTCCGCTTCAACTTCATCTTGTTCAATACTGGCACTATTCGATTCGGGGCCAATCGAGGTAATCGTCGTCAGTATTCCCAACGAACGTCTGCTATTATAGAGTCAGGTTCACAGGATAGAGGTGATTCGCGCGCACCTATCATAGGACAGCCTCCAATGGCGCATTTGCGTCCTGAAGGACCGTCTGCGCGGATTGGAGGTGGTGCGCCAGCTGCCGAGATTAGCGGATAAAGGCTTCTTTGGGGATGTCGCTACTTGGAGCAGGGATAGCAAACTTTACCACAAATTTGGATGATGCCCTTCTTTTCATGCTGGGGAGTAATGGGGAAAAACACGAATTAGACTATAATCTGATGAGGTTAGCCCTACCAATTCATTACCTCTGTAAGTCGCCTCTAATGAGTAATAGTACAGAGTAAGATTTTGTATCGGATTCTGCTCTAGAAACATATGATAACAACGTCAAACTGGAGAATACCTTAACCCTTATCAGGCTACGATCAGCCTACTTACTTTGCCCGGTGCTTCTCCATCACCATGTCTTTGGCTGCCTGTGTGTTGTCCCATAATGATCTCACTGGATATCGCGGGGCATGGTCTGACAGATCACAGTCGGGTGATCAGCTCATTTTAAACATAATGACTGAGTAAGTCGATCCTAAACTAGGTAGTGGAGCTAACCATTTGAAGCACACAATTACTACGAAAGGCCAGCGCACCGCTGTGTGCGGCAGCGAACCTGGACAGCAAGATTTGCTATCTAAGTTGCATACAGATATACAGATATAAGCACGCCGTGACTTCCCGCCTTCCACCAGCAAATCCTTCAGATCATACGCCGACCAGTCAAGTCAAATATGTCCAAGCTCCCAGACAAAGAGACATCCATTAGGATAGCCCTGCCTTCACCCAGTGAATCCGATCAGAGTGACTTTACCTCAGCAGTTGAAGCTCTCCGGACGGTTTATGGAAAGAAGCGAGAATCATCCACCCTCGTTCCTCCCGCCGGCCGGCCAGTCTGGGATGTTGACATAACTGTCATCGATGGAAAAGAAATCACCACCTACTGGTACGAGCTCGAAGACAAGACTCCCGATGGCAAACAGAAGCTCCAATGCGTACGTCTCGTCGACATCCCTGACAGCGTTGCTGGCGCCATCCTCCGCCTGGAACGTAATCTCCCCATCTTGAGTGGCAACCCTGACTACGAGATTATTGGCGACACCGTTCAAATCCTCACAGATGCCCCCAAACCTCCAGTGCTTGACGATGATTCTGAGGATGTTACAGCCGAACTCGCTTTACTTCCAGAGATAGCTGTGGACCCAGAACAACACTTCACCAAGAAATGCAAATACCGCAGTGAGATCCATAACCTGCTTCTTTGTCAAGGTGGAGTCTGTCCAGGCGTACCGAAATCGGAACACATAATCCCGCTCCTGGGAAAGTCAGCCACAGGAGAATTAGTATTCGAGAGATTCACACCGCGCTACTGTTTAGTATTCGTTTATTCCTTCGCTCGGTACAAGGCCTGGATTCTACAGATCATCAAAGGGCTTGCATGTCTACACTCCCTAGGAATAGTGCATCGCGACTTGCGGATCGACAATATGGTCTTCTCGTCAGATAGATCTCGCCTGTATATTATTGATCTTGAGAGTCGCTGGGGAAATGATCTCGCACCTGAGATCGCACGCGAGCCTTCGTTGGATGCTGGATGGAATGAGAAGTCTGATGTTTACGACCTGGGCTTTGTCATTAAAGGAATGGTGTACGGCAATGTGCCCATCACAAGTGTAGTTCAATGGGACGTTCCAGCCCCCTTGGACACGATCGTTCAAGCTTGTACCCAAAGTTCGCCTGAAGATCGTCCAAGCTTAGATACGCTCTACGATATGGTTGCCTGACTCCAAGTTTGAAGGCCGCAGCCAATTGAGTAGATCATCAAAGACTGATAACGAATCAGAGTTGTATACAGAGATAGATACCACATACTAGATGGAAAGACTGACTACTTCTGATCATATTCTGACTGGTCCCTAGAATCTTCATGCTAAAATCTTCATGCATGCACATGTCGTGTAGACGTACCCTAGATCCCCTCAACTGCCTCGCTCAGAATAGTAAAACGGAGCGAATAAGTCCGACTTCGTAAACAACTGAAGAGCATACCATGATACATTATAAATGAACCTTACGAAATTATGAATTCATGCAACTGAAAGCTGACAAGGCTGCAAAACCACATCGAGATCCCGCCTAAAACCGCACAGTTGATAAACACTTGTTGACCAGATTTCCGTAGCATACGATAAGCATTGTCGCCACCAAGGCGTTCATGAACGCACACGGGCCCACTACGACTGAGATGGGGTTCCTCTATCTGGAAGAATATTGTTTCAGGCGGATTCGCAAATGACCAGCATAGGGCGGGAATATTTTTCGTGCGTCGGTTAGCAAGTTCCACTGCTCTACCGAACTTCCTTTACCCTGGTTGAATCGAGGACGTCCTTGATTGTTCTGTCGGAGTCCTTATTTGATTATCGCTAGTTTCATTCATAGAGATGCGACGCATGCGAGGAGACACGATGGAGAATCGTTCTCAAGTAGTCGTCTCGAATACTCGTATGATCAATATCACTGCAATAAATTTCAATTTCAAGTTTTACGGGACTTCAACGTCGACCAGACGACGTTGCTGTGTTCTTGCTTGCATAACCGACCTTCTCCTGATGATTTCGTCGTAGCGGGCCTTTCTGGTGGTGCGAATGCTCATAAGGAGACAGTAAAGGACGTAGTCTTGTACTACATTGCAAGTCAGCCCAGCATGTGACGCTCTAAAATGACGCCTTCTTCTTCTCCACTGAGCAGACCGAGAGTCAAACGACTGTCTCGAGTGTGCAATCTCTGCAGTAGCCAGAAATTCAACTGCTTTTGACCCTTGGAATTGAATCGTAGTGATGCTTGAACTAGATACCGAGAACATCAGATCATAGCCCAGCAGAAAAGCAGCCTTGAAGAGAAAAGGAATTGAGAGCTAGCGTGCTCTTTGGCAAGGTCGGATCTTGCCTTTTGAAAGGTTCGATGTGAAGTTTGGTCCCAAAAGCGCTTCATGAGATTTTGTCAGCCACATTCGAAACACCCGTAGATTGCATAGCAATTATGTGCCTCTAGAAAAGAGATGCAGAAGGAGCAGATATGTATGGTAGAAGGGGTAAGGTCTTCTCAAAGGCTAGCAGATGCTTGACAGAACAGGTGTGAATTTGAAAGGAAAGTGGACAGTTTCTGGAATCAAAAATTCTATAGTGAACACCGGACTTGATAGACGAACATAGAACAGACGTTGTGCGATGTCGAGAATGGATGGGTAGGCAAAGTCGTATTGCCCCATTGCGATACTCATAGGCGAAATTGGCGGGACTGATGACATTTTATTACGGATGAATCATTTACTGGACTCATTCCTGAGTGAGGAATTCAAAGGATCTAGTTGAGTGACGGTCGATGAATGATCTTGGCTCTACAGCACGTTAGCGCATAGATCGAGGAATGCAGCCCAGAGATCCAGATCCTGTGCATTCATGGCGAGGGGTGGAGCCAGGGCAGAACTGAATGCCATTAACAAAGATAGCGGGTATATACGTGTCCGCCCGGACTCCATTCTCCATCCTCCATCCCATGTAGATACCTCATTTTCCCATTAGGTCTTCTGAAACAGATCAAACTTGACCACCTCGACGCCAAGGTTCTCCATGTCAAGCAGAATCAGCTCACCCGTGTCGCGAAACTTTGGTACTGCAATGAGTCGCACTCGCTGGCCGTCAGGGCCCTCGATGACGGCAGTGTCAAATTTCGGCTGGTTACCCACAATATAGACGTGCGGACATTCGGATATAATAAATGCGTCCTTCAACTGGAATGGATAAGACCCTGTATCAACCCATTAAGCTGTATTCTTCAGTGCAGTATACCTGTGACCAGCAAGACTTACACAACGTGTCTGGTGCTGTGGGCGCCACCAGTCTCCATCGCAGCATGCTCTCCATCATTTCGATACGATCCTCGCCTTCCACATATTTGAAAACATCGTCTACCGTCTGTCCTCCCGACGCCAGAACTCTCCAGCCATCAACATCGCCTTGCCAAGGGTTCGTCGCGGTATCGAACCAGCCTGGGTCCTGAGAAGACTCGCCAGGTATGAGACTGTATGCTCTGCAATGTGGGAACAAGGCCGGATGAAGAGGCTGTTGTGGTAAGGAGACATTTGCCGGATCTGTTAGACCTGGAAGAAGGGTTATAGGTAGGGAAGGGAGGAGCGTGGCGAGTAGGACATCAAGTCGTTCGGTAGGAGCGGCATTGTAAGCAGTAGGATCGTATCCATATTTCTTCTTCTTAGCGGCCACGTCTTCTCGTGAAGGGATGGGGGTTCCATGTGAGATCGAGTTGCCGGCAACAAGCAGACGAGAAATATTGGCGGCCGCGACCTGGGATTCTGGGCCTGCAGCTTCTCCGAGAAGGTACTCCAAGAGGAGATCCACGCATAGTGTATCGCCTTCATCTCCGTTTATGCCAAGACCGCTAACTATAGCCATTTTACCTGCTTGAGGTGTCCCGTTTTGCTGATTGTTCTTGCCTCCTTGCACTTGGCTATGATGTCGCCCCCAGCGCTCCGGCTGTGCAGGCAAATCAGGCACTTTGAGGTCGACAACATCGAATTCCCCGTCTCTGTTTTCCGTGCCTAGGACAGCTACTATACAGCCCGTGACGAGCAACTGCATAGGTAGAAAGCTACCCGTAAGTCTAATGCGTCCTGATTCGTCTTCAAGCATAATTTGATCTTGTCCATTTGGCGATGTGAACTTTGCCCGAGGTGGAGGAGCTGCGATCCAGTGCTGGGCTCCCTTCAGTGATCATCCAATTGGATATGTAGACGGTAGAGACACTACCTCTTTCGAAATGTCGTCGAGTACATTCGGCTTCAAAGGCATCTCCATGTACACAGTACCCACGATCCAACACAACTGCCCCTGGCGGACCGCTAGCACTCTGTCCACCTTTTTCGCCGTTTCTCCCGCTATCTTTACCACAACCAGTCAGCAGAAGCTTTCGTTCGGTCGTCTTGCTTGATTTACCTTGAAATCGTCCCAAGCTTCAGCAGCTACCTGCTCCACTGGTTTCTTGAGCATAGCCAATCTTGTGAAGTACATGTCCGCATATTGCTGTTGGTAATGCTTGTCGTTGCCTTTGGCAAGGTCATAGGTTTGGAGAGGGTTATAGGACGAAGGGGTTCTTTCGAGGTTGGGGAAGTCATTGGTTCTATCAATTTATGATCAATGCTGTTTAGGGATGCTCTAATATCAGAAACATACGTTGGAGATTGGAGAAAGACATCGAGGCTGTTGGTCATCTTCAATCATGGCAAAATTGACTTGTTCATTTGTGACGGAGGAAGAGCTGTTTGGAGCAAGCTAGTCGCGTCGCGTCCCCGTTCGCGAAACCCACTTTAAGCACGCGCTTCACGTGCTTGAAATGTACATTAGTATATTACCCGGGGGCAACGACGCCATTTTAGCTAGAAAACACCAAGAATGCGCTTATATTCAGAAGAAAGACATCTTCCAGAGCAGAGACTGGCACTTCTTCCATCGGAACGGTCACTGAACCCGTCTTGGATACACGTGCTATGCACAGTGGCCACCCACTCTGATATCTAACTATTCTATTCATTCGCGCCATGGACGGCTAAGGGCACAGCAAACAATACAACCATTTTGTTTCATATTAATTGGCGCTTACATTGGTCTTACTTTAGATTGACTAAATGGTTACGAGTTGGAAATGGTTCTTGTCTTCAGCGATTCTCTATTATTCGCTTCAAAGGCACGATATATGTCCGCCAGACGGTAGTCCTCCATGCAGCTTCCTCACGCTATGGAGGTTCTGAACGTTGGCGCACGAGCAAACCACCTGCAACTCCGAAGAGTGCCGGGTTAGCATCGTGGGGGTCAGTCTTGCGCTAGGGACAGAGTCCCATGGCTTGCAATCTACCAACAATAGAAGACCATCCCGGAGGAGACCTGTTGGAGACTGTCGGTTCTGTTCTGCAGCGCGTTTGATAAAAAAAGGAAAATTGTAGGCTCACGAGGCCACCCCTTAAGCGCGGCCTGGCTTACTCAGCGAGCCGGCTTCATCACCCAAAGGTGGGTAACAGAGAACAGGTGATGAGTATTGACATGGATCTAACCACAAAGGTATCTATGGTACACCGAGGTGAACGATGCAAGAACGCTGATGAGCGGAGAAAAACGAGAACGCCCACACCTCACAATGCCACGTCCCTCTGTTCACCAATTTCCTCTCCTACAACCTCCTGCTCCACCCCCTTCATCCCCAGATCCCTCACATCCCAACCCTCCACCTCTTTCACCCACGTAGCTTTCTCCCCCAAGACAGCCAAACTTCCATCTTTCGCCCCCTCGACCAAATACCTCTGCGCTACATCTCTGACCTGCTCCCTCTTCACATCCAACAACTCCTCCCTCTTCCTCTGCTCCATCGCGTCATCCACCTCACTCAGAAATCTCACCATTCCTTCCTGGCTCACACTCTCCGGCGCATCGACACCCTGAAACACGCTCAGCTTCGCCTCCTCCAGATCGCGCTCGCTCCACTCCCGATCCCTCGCCCACGCTCCGGCATCCCGCATCACAGCCATGGTGTTGAGAGGGTTCGGATCGCGGTACGAATAGTAACCAAAGACACCGTTCAGCCCGCGGTGATATGCACCGCCGCCATAGGCACCGCCCTTTTCGCGGATCTCGTGGTGGAGGTGCTTGTGCGTGAGGAGCTGGGCGAGGATGGCAAGGGGCGCCGAGTCGGGCGAGGTGTAGGGCGTGGTGGGGAGGGAGAGGGCGGAGTAGTAGACTTGGTAGGGGAGGGGGAAGAAGGTCTTGGCGTTTCGGGGGAACGTGGTTGCCGGAGTGGAGGTGGTGGGGATCGTAGTCGAGCTGGGGAGGGAGGAGAGGAAGGTGGATAGATGGGACTCGTTTGTGGCGGAGGAATCGGGACCGCAGGTGAGGGCGGCGCGGAAGGTGTTGGCGTTTGCAAGTGCAAACGATTGAATAGCTTTCAGCTTAGAAATGACATCGTCGAGTCCTTCTGATTGAGAGCGAGATGCAAGGGATGTAGTTAGCTTTACTTGGGTCAACCCGCTGACTTGCTCGCCGAGACGGCCTTGAGGGGTCAAGCCAGCTTCTGCAAAGCGACGAGCATAAGAATGCCCACTCTCCGCTATGCTGTTGGTAGCACCATTTGCTGCAGTTTGTAGGAGCTGTCTGATATTCCGCTCCGCTTCAGGCCCGTCAAAATTCGTCTCCTGGATAATCATCCGGAAAAGTTGGTACATGTCGGGTATGTTGCGGTCGAGGGCAAAACCCGCCAAGACAAGACCCTCTTCGCACTGCCCAGTTGCAATTGGCGAGGTTGAAGAGTGGTAGCCAACACTAATACCGCCCGTCTTAAGCTTGATCAACTCTTCAAGCTGCTCCATGGTCTTATTTTTGGTTCCTAGTCTCATAATAGCGTCGCTGAAGAGGGGTATCATCTCTCGTAAGTCATCTGGAAGCTGCTCAAACTTGTTCACGGCTCGGAAATAGGTAAGTCCATTCGTAGGAGCTTCTCTCCACTGCACTTTGACATCATCTAGGTTGCCGTCGCGGACAGTCTTGTTCTCTTTTTGACGAGGGATATCTCGAACGTGAACTGACGGCAAGCAGCTCAGATCTTGATTGCGAGCTCTGTCTTGAACTCCAAGCAACTCAAGCTCCCGCTTTTCTAGGTTCTGGCGCGCTTCCTCTTCTGAACGATACTGCTTAATAGTTTCCAGAATTTTGGATGCCAAGCGAGTTGCCTCCTCGTCGGCCACTTCCTGTCCGTAAGCCTCAGAAGGCTCCATCGTGAAGGTCAACGTCCTGTCGTTCAGGAGGTATCTCTCAACGAGATCCTCCAAATAGCGACCTTCAGCATATTTAGCCTTGAAACCATTGACAGTTTCTTGCCATGCAAGAGCATCAAATGGATCCACGCCGTTGAACCACCCTGGTTTCAAGCGTTGCATTACACCCATGCCGAAGTGGGCCGTTTTATGCTTCAAACCCAGCTCTAACTGATGTAAAATGCCGTCCACCTTAATTCGGTCAAATCCCTTCGTCTTAGTCTCTTGCAGTGCCAAATAGATGGCTTCCTTGACCTTAGACACATCGGTTTGCTGGACACCAGTAAGGCCAACAGAAAATATGGCGGTACTACCGGAGCTATCAAAACCTGTATTTGGACTAAAGTCATGACCCAAACCGGCCTCGATGAGTGCTCTGTAAAGGGGTGATCCATAACCATCCATAAGCAGATTTGACACTATACCCAAGGCAAACATTTCCTGGACGTTTGATGTCTCGCCTAGAAGCCATGACGTTGATGTCTTGTACTGAGCTTCTGGAGGTACCAAGGGATCTGTAGGTCCTTTGATTGTAACATAGTATGGTCCGTTGCTGAGATCGATGGGAATCTTGATTTCTTTATCGGGCATGATTCTTGAAAAGTTCTCCAGACGTGAGCCGACTTCTTTCAAATGATCCTCAAGAGGCAAATTTCCATAAGTGAACAGCTTGGCATTACTAGGATGATAGTGGTCTTTATGGAATCGTTTCAACTGTTCATATGTCAACTCCGTCATTTTCTGCGGATCGCCACCGGAATTGTTGATCGCCGGAAAAAGGTGGTCTTGAAAGCGTATGTAGTAAAGATAGCTGGCATCAGACATCTGTCCTTTCATTTCATTGTAGACCACACCTTTGAAGACCAGCCTATTATCGCTTGAGTCTTTCTCCGGATTAGATGTAGCTGCCATCGGATTCTCTGGACCTATACGCCATCCCTCCTGTGTAAAATCGTCGGCTTTTAACAGAGGATGTAGGGTTGCATCAAGATACACGGACATCAAATTCCTGAAGTCTTGTTCATTTGTCGTCGCAAACGGATAGGTGGTGTGGTCTGAAGACGTAAAGGCGTTCATAAAGTTGGATAGAGATCGGGGAAGCATCTTGAAGAAGGGGTCCCGAATAGGGTACCTGTGCAGATGTTAATATTTGTCCCCCATGTTGACATCTGGAGGCATACTTCTCGCTACCGCATAATGTCGTGTGCTCGAGGATGTGCGGCACTCCTGTGTCATCGGGAGGATTGGTCTTGAAGCCGATGGAGAAGACATTGTTCTTGTCGTCGCGAGCAATGTGGAGGTAATCAGCGCCCGTCTTGTCATGTTGTAGATGCAGAGCTGTCAACTCCAACTCTGGAACGTGTTTGGAGCGAAGGAGCGTAAAGCCATGGACGTGGTCCCCTGGCTTTGGGTACCGGTCCAAGTCAGTCACGGAGGCATAGCTGCGGGTAATGGGATTGTGAGCTGTTTTCAAGCTCAAGAAGCCTTTGCTACCTCTCGATAGCCATTTTGACGAGTGTCCGGCCGGTAGCATGTCCAGTCGCGATATATGGTGGGCGTGGTAGCTAGAAAGGTTGCCGAAGATGCTGAAGATTTGACAGCGTCATTTGTGTCGCTAGAGAGGACGAGGGCCGAGATTTGCACCCTCAGAAGCGCCACCGCCAGACGGAGAGCATTGCTGCCTCCTCCCTCACTCGACTGCGGAAATCCTGCCCGGCAATTCGGCATTCTGCCCTTCTACACTGAGCTTTTCGTGGCTTGGGTTTATTCTCCGACACGAGCTTGTTGTCAATCGCTTAGCAACTAGCCGTGACAAAAAGGTTCGCCATCCCCAATCTGTGTCATTAGATCATTTCCCGTCGTTCCACCTCACGAGACAACGGGAGGCCTGCCACCACGGCCTGCAAGTAATTCGATTTCGGTCTCAGATCCCCGCCTCTGCTTTCAGCCGCATACGATCAACAATTACGCGAGGCAAACTTCCTTCCTAACATCCGTGCTTGATGCTTCCTTCGCGCGGGTATCACCGCACCCTTCCGTATCAGTATCTTCAGAGCTCGACGGAAAGGCAAACGTTGCTGAAAACCAGACGTTCGCTGCTCAAGCACATTTGAACTGTCGCTACATTCTTATCCGCATGCGTATGAATATTAACTCCGGAAATGCCACCAGCTGCCCCCCAACCCCAGACCGCCGCAGCAAACGCTCGTGCGTCACCAGTCAATGTAGCAGATCCACATCGAGCACCAGCGGCCTCCCGAGATGGCTCTGTCTCCGATACGTCATCTATGAATAGCGCTCCACCACCGCCGCCTCCGACGACTGCAAAGAAAGGCAAAGACAAGAAGACCAATGACCCTGACGACGCCTCGAAACAGCTCGCTGCCAGGATCGCGCAGTTGGAGCAAGATAAGGTGAAAAGCCAGGAACAGGATGCTGAGGTCGATCGCGAAGTTAAGAAGGCCAATCGGGACCTTGTCAATCTTCTCAGTAATCTGGAAACCCCTCTACAAAAGCTTGAACTCGTCCGCAAGCGATATTCCGAACTGTATCGGAAAATGAAGGAGCATGAACGTGATCACCAGAGAGAAAAGAGGCGTGCCGATCAGCTGCAGAGGGAGAAGGACAATGCAAAATCGGAACTTAGCAAGGCAACCTCGGCGGAGACCAAGACGAATAACATGTACAGGAAGCTCATGAACGATCACAAGAAGCTCAAGGCACGTCCATCTCTGCACTACACACTCCGCATCTGAAGACGTACTGACACGTAGTTCATTAAGGATGACCATGAGAAGCTCCAGGACAACGAATCTAAAGCCCGAGAGGAACTTAACGAGCGCCTCCAAAAGATGGCTCTCGACGTGCAAGAGGTTGTCTCACGACGCGAAGCTCCGGAAGCACAGCCAGCGCAGGAGATGGAGGTTGACAAAATGTAGGCTGCATTTTCCGACTGTACATCTTATAAGGTATTAACAAGAAATCTGTAGCTTCCACGAGAAGTTCAAGTCGTTTGCCGAGCAGTACGAGTTGCGCGAAATCCAGTTCCAGTCTTTGCTTAGGACGAAGGAACTCGAAATACAATATCAGATGGCCCGCTTCGAGCAACAGCGCAAGGCACAAGAGATCGAAACCTCCAAATCCAGTCAACTAACACGGCAAGTCTCTACATTTTCACAGACGGAGACGGAGCTTCGCAGCCAACTCAATATTTACGTTGAGAAATTCAAACAGGTATATAAACTTATCTTCGCCTTCTTTTCTATTTGCCCTTGCCTTCCATTCCCATGCTGAATTGGTATGGGGCTAACAGGGTATCAAACGCCAGGTCGAAGACACGCTCAATAATAGCAACGATCTCTTCCTCACCTTTCGCAAAGAAATGGAAGAGATGTCAAAGAAGACGAAGCGGCTCGAAAAGGAGAATCTTCAACTCACCCGCAAACAAGATGCCACGAACCGCAATGTTCTGCAGATGGCAGAGGAACGAACGAAACAAGACAAGGAGATGCGTACTTTGCAGAAGAAGAATGAGCGTCTGGAACAGCTATGCAGAGGCATGCAGGCGCAAGGCAGAGGGGGCATGTCCAATGTAAATCCCCAATCTGGTGCAGGAGAGGCGGCGGCGTCATACGGTCCCGAGGATGCAATGGCATTTGAAGGGGAAGGAGATGCGGATGAAGGTGCAACAGATAGCGAATATGATGAATATGAGGACGACGAGGAGGTTGGCAGCGAAGAGTACGATGACTACACTGAAGAAGAGGGCCTGGAGGTTGTCAATGGCCAGAGAACTTACGGGCCAGTGCCACCGCCTCCTCCACCTCCACCGACCACTTCAGCTCCCAGCAAAGCCCAGGCCAATGGGCAACTCAATGGTCAGAAGGGCGCTGGACGGAAATCAGTGGTCTGGTGAGCGTTGGTATAGCTTTTGCAAATTGCTGAACACTTGGCTCGGTATTTCGTGCAGCAGTACCTCAGCAAGATTCAGTAATCAGAATTCAACTCGACGCACTGAACTAGCTAAATCCGAAAGTCGTAATCTTCTGAGATTATCCGAATGATTGGGGCGATCAGTGCACCTGGCGTTGGATCGCTCTGTGCCGGTCTGACATGAGAAGGCTCCGGTGCATACATGCTTAAGTACCCAAGCGTCCCAGTTTTGGGCAATTCCATAGTGCCATGAGGTATTTCGCGATCACTCTCCAGCCAATCACGAACATGTCCGGAAATTTAGCACGCGCAGGTCATTGTCGCTTACCAATCCGATTGTCCTAGTACGGAGTAGAACTCCGTTCAATCTTCACCACTCTGCCAACCCATATACGGTCATTGCTTAATCCATATGTCTCCGGCCCCAACGCTATCGTATACTCTCCGTTGGCATGGACGCAGATTTCATGGTGTCCGTCATAGTGACCACGTATTCCTGTTTCATTGCAATGTTCTCTCTAATCAAGAGCCGCCTCCGCTCTTACGGTACAGCAGCCAAAATGCCTCTACGAAGGGAGACACATTTGTAATTTATCAACAGGTGGGTCTCAATCTCTCCGCAATTTCTGGTCCGCAAAGCTTGAAGTATTGCATGAACCATGTTAGTTCCACCGCTGAATAATTTTTGCATTGGTAATGCTGTACTGATCTCGATATCGAAACATTTTCATGCGTTTCTTCGTCTCCTGATATGGCATGGTACCTCATTCTTGTTTCCGGCTTAGGAGACATCTCGAACGTCGTGGAATATATAAAGCCACCAGCAAGATCCACGAAAATATTTCCCCTCTACTTAACAAATCTCAAAACACCTGTCTTTCAATCTTAGCAGAGTGTGTCGAACCTGAAGTTTCGTACCGAACGCTTTATATCGAAATGTCTCTCAATAACAAGCTTGCTGTTGTCACGGGCGGTTCACGGGGCATTGGAGCTGCAATTGCTCTCGAACTTGCCAAACGTGGTGCCGATGTTCTCGTGACCTATACTTCCAATCAATCGAAAGCAGAATCTGTGAAGGATCAAATTACAGCTTTAGGCCGTCGTTCTGCCGCCATCCGGGCAGATCAGAGTACCATTGATGTGGGCAAAGTCGTCTTGAAGGGCCTACAAGAGAGCTTCGGTGTGGGGGCTGAGCGGAAACTGGATATTCTCGTCATCAATGCGGGCATTTCGTCTCGGACGCCAACTTTGGACTTCGAACTGGAGAAATTCACCAGGTACGTTACTCTCTGTCGGAGCTCCAACTCTTTCATTGCCACTCCAGTGATATATGGAAGAGATACTGTGCTGAAAGTATCCTCAGCTTCATGAATACCAATGTTCGTGGACCCATGCTCCTCGTCCGCGATCTCGCCCCCTTCCTCTCCTCTACTGGTCGCATCCTTGCCAACACATCCATTGTTGCACGTCATCCAGCACCAGATCAAGACGCTTACACTGCATCCAAAGCCGCCCTCGAAGCTCTGGTGCGACAATGGGCCTACACGCTTCCTGATCATTACAAGGGCGTCACTGCCAACTCATTTGCACCCGGTCCTGTGGTAACAGACATGATGAAAGGGTATGAGGCTTTGTTTGACAAAGTGAAGGAAGACACGCCAGTGGACCGTCGTCTGGGTGAAGTTGGAGACATTGCAGATGTGGTGGCCTGGATGGCAGGTGAAGAAAGCAGGTGGATTACTGGGCAGTCGATTCAGTTGAATGGAGGTCGGCTCATGTTATAAAGTTCACATAGTCTCATTCTTCTACCCACGCGCAACTCGATAGTCTTTTGGCATTAAATGTAGTATTTAATCCCCAAATCAGAGCAATTGCCCCAATACTCCGTACTTATACGGTCGTGGAAACATATTTTTATAAACAGAGGCACTTAAAGGAAATCCCAGTCAGCGCGAATATCTCATGCCTTAAGTCCTCCCTTACTTCTACGAGTTGCTCTTGCCGTATAGATGCCTTCTCCATGTGGCTCCATCCTCCACCAAACGGCTATTTGTCAGAACAAAGGGTCGGGAGGCTTCGTTCCCTAACAGTTGATGATCCCTCGAGTAGAGCCACAGCTCAGACATTAAAGCCATATCAGTAGGCCGTCTCAGCTCAGTGACATTCTTCGGTCGTTGATTTCGTCCTTAATCTTCTAGTCAGTTCTTCCCTCTAATCAGTACGTAATTACATTGCGGCCCCATGATGACATCCAATATTCCGTTTCGAGAAACATTGTCTTGGCGCCAGCGCACAATGCCCAGTTATTGCTGGAGTCGAGCAATCGCAATGGACTTGATGTCAAATCCGTATTGCATCAGATAGTGACCAGAGTTTAGCTACGCCAAGGTCAATGGGCACTAGGCATGATCCATGGCTTCAGTGCACAAAACACCAATCGCTTCGGCAAGCGGAATGTCCTCCACAGCGAATTCGGGGGCTATGAGACCAAGGGCTGAAATGAGATCTTGAATCCATTCGCAGGTAGAGTCGCCCGAAGTCCCAGCCTTAAACTCCCATGATGCATCAAGCCATGACGAGGATCCAGGATGTTGCTGCCACCATTGATTATAGTACTGTACGCCGGCGAAGCTCGCCGCGTTGCACAAGGTCAGTCCTCCATTACCTGATCCTCCTCCCGCCTGTCCTCCTTGTCCTGAAAAGGGTCCTGCATAGGCAACAAACCCCTGACGCTTTTCAAGCTCGCTACGATATCTGATTCTAAACGGGTCGGTCCAGAAGGACCAAGGCGTCAACTCACGTTCTCGGAGACGTCCTTGAGCCATGGGGATTTGCCAGCAGCTCGAGCCTTGGGCCGAAGTGTTTGCGGTCAGGGCTGCGGCCATAATCATAGCATCCCGAAGGCCGGTGTCATTGTATGAGCTAGATGCGACCTTGACATCCAGCTCCCCGTCATCTTCCAGGGTCTGTCCTTTTGTGTAAGAAATACCTTCAATCGTTACTGGGTCGGTAGCGCAGGTTGTCATCGACTCTGTTTGAGACACAGCGGGACAGATCTTCTCAAGCGCACTTGAAATTGAGGTGTACAACGGTTGGCCAGTCAATATCCCGACATGGACTGGTGAACTGCCGGCCTGGACAGTAGCGAGCCCTTTAGGACCTGAACCTGGTGACGAGGGCGGAGTGGTCGTAGGAGGTGGAGGGGCTGCTGTAGAGTTGCCTCTGAAAGTCGTAGCTTCTGGCGTCAATGGCATCTGCAGGCACAAAGGCGGAAGTCCTTGCGTCTCATTCACCGGACAAGGGAGATCTTCAGCTCGAGCTAAGATGGATGGGGTTGGCGTTGGAGTAGGCGTTATAACGGTCATGTCATTTGGGTAAGAAAGACTTTGCGACTGTACCTCGGTATAGAAAAAGGTTATCCACAGGAGAAGTGAGAGATGCATGTTGAGGCAAATAGAGAGCAAAGTTGTAGGGGCGAGAACGTGTTCAGCAAAGCTTCAAGCCTGAGACATGAGAAGGCAGATAATGATTTTATATGATTGAGAAATAAGCTAACCTTTCCAGATGATGTTATCGCAATACTTTCACTCCGAAAATAAGTGAAGCAGCCTCAGCCGGAGACGCCTCAGACGAAGGCGCAGAGCCGAATGACCTCGCAAAGAAGTCCAAAAGAACACATTCTACGCCTTTGGGCCTTCCTATCAATCGGTAGGACCGACAATTGCCATTCAACCGTGTCAGGATACCTGGCAGATCCATCTGACGGGTGACTCTTCGTACTGAGATTTCCACACGTCATTCTCTCTTTGCCTCTGCTCTTTCCCGTTGCTCGGAGAGATCAGCGATCGTCTTGCCACTGCGTTTAGCTGTGAGACTCTCTGACGAACACTTGCTGGACCTGGACGCAGAAACATCTCTGCTTCGTTGGCGAGAATCGGCAGCCTGTTTCTGCACAAAGCTTTTCAGCGTAGTATTAGAGTCGAAGGCACTTATGATTTAGAAGAATCGTGTCATATGTTATTTGCCGTAGACCTACCCTACCTAAGTTTTCTAGGAGTAGGATACCAAAAGCCACGAGGAGCTCGGACTTGCCCGATGGATGTTGTAAGGTACGATAGATCACGTGGTAAGTACAGCCGCTCACCGATCCATGAAACTTGCCTTCGAACGTTGGTCTGTCTTCACAAGGTGTCCAGATACATACCTAAGGTAGGTAGCCTCAGCGCGAGCTCCTATGACAGATTGTCGATAGCATGGGTGAGGAATCCTCTGGGTCGGGTGCGAGGCTTCTTCCGCCGCTGACGTCAAGGAAAGGTGCCTTGAGCGTTGTCTAAATTGCCCTGTGGATTACTTGTATAAGATTTAATCCATTCATCATGATCTCAAGGCCTTTCGCCATATATCCTGGGAGTTTGAATCTGTGTCTTCATTCTCTCTTTCCTATCTCAGGCGTTGATCGCTTCTCTTCTAACTCTACTTTTCGTTCGAAGTCCTCTTGGGTTTGAAGAAAACTTTGGTAATGTTCTTTGGAAATTTAATCACTGCAACATGCGGTCTTGTAGTATTGCTGCCAGCTGTCTGTGGAGATACTATGTCCTCAGCGTGAGCTTCGGCCATCATCTAGCTGCAAGATCCACGCTCACGTTTTTTAGCTTACAATCTCCAAGTCACCAGAACTCAAAGCGCCGTATGACTCCTCATTTCGGCTCATTCACAGCCGGCGAAGGCGAGCAACGGAGAAATCGAATTGAACAAGCACTGCAGGATATGGCCGAAGTAGTCAACGGAAACGACTTTGGCGTCTTGACAAGTAACGATCAGACATTTACGTCCATTTACAACAAATACTTTCCCCCACAATACAAAAATGCTATTAAACAAATCTTCAAGAACATCGCTGGGACAGGAATCCAAGATCGATCAACTGGCGATAGCCTCCAACAGATTAACTTCAACGATATTGATTCGCAGAGCCTTTGTACAGATGTCTCCGCATACGTTTTAGCGGACCGAGATAATCCTCCAACTATCGATCAGCTAGTAATTCATTTCTGCTCATCAAACGGCAAAGACATGTATCAATACCCGGACTTGAGTCAAATTACGTGCGATAAACTCGATGATTTCGTCTCATGGAAGATGCTCAGTCTTGGAGGCTATGCTCTGCTCCATGAGGTATCGTATGTTAGCCCCACATGATTTTTCTCCATAACGATCCTTTCCAGCTGATCGAGCGCACGCAGACATGCATTTACAGTGAGCCACGATGCCCTGAATGTTCAGAACGATTACGAGGGTAAATCTTCCTTCAGTCACCCGGACCAGGAAATCGCGGACTTTCAATATGGTCCTAAAATGACCCGGCAACTGCTCCAAAGTAAGAAAATATCGGGTTACCAGAGCAAAGCAGCCGCGAATGCGGATAGTGTCGCGTGGTTTGCCAACGCAAGTAAAACGCAGCTGATAAAATCAATATGATCCAAAGCTGACCCTAAGAACGTAGGAATTGTACTTCACGAGAAAATGCAAAAAGCAAAGCTTTGGCGATCCGAAAGACAATCTATTCTTTCCGCCAGGAGTTTGCCCACCTGCACACCCTCTGGATCCCGGCTTCGACCATACTCAATCGAAACCCCTGAACTGCATACTCCGGTAGTCGCCATATTCGACTCCGAGCTGGAGCTGAGGTAACAACAGAAACAAGCTTAGACGATTCCTGAAAGATTTAATTCCGTGATATGTCTTATCCTGCAGACGTCAACTTTATCGTTCGTCCACTCCCTTCTATTACTAAACAGCCAACATCGTATCTGTGGTCTACGACTGCCCTGCACGTAGCACCGAAGCTTATGGTCTTGCTGGGACTGATCATTTAGTGTAGGTTGAGATGTTGAGACGGGACCTGCGTTGAGAATGAATCAGAGAGTAAGTTCGGGCGGACAATTTTTGGAATCGCACAGTTCTACATTCCTATATGGACGCCCCAGGCAGAGTGTCTCAAGTAAGAGGCGCTGAAGGTTGGGATTGTCAAGTCAATATTGATGTGATTGTGTTGACACAGTAATTGGCTGTTGATGAGCTCAGTAGCGTGGTTCTAGGCTGATGAACCTCATTTCGAAACCAAAAATATCCTAGACTTCTTAGATCGCTCGTTCCAGTCCATGCGTGAAAAGTTCCAAGAGAAAATCTGCCAGGGACCGTTGCAACTTTTCGATCACGCTCTCATCCTCTGGTGAGCTTTCGAGTGGATTGCCCGAAATGGATAATCCGCATACATCGGGATTCTCGGCCCGACTCTTCGGCATGTGCTTAGACTAGAGTAATGCATAAATATTATGCCTCGGCGATCTATCAGTGTCTACTCTATATCATCAAACACATTTTCAGGCTTTAAATGCTATCGTAATTCACTTTCGTCTTTCTTATCAACATCTCACAAAAGTCTACGAGCATGGCCGATAACAAGAAAACGGTGCTCATCACTGGGTAAGCAGTATCGTAGGCATGGTGAACCAAAGTTCCGAGCTCAACGCCCGATCATCTAGGTGCTCGAGCGGCATTGGTCACTCTCTGGCTCTTGATTTCCTCTCCAGAGGTACGTGAAGTTCAAGTCTAATTTTGCGACCCCAATTGAAAGTTCATGCTTATAAACTTCTCCAGGTTTCCGCGTCTTCGCAACCGCTCGCAAGACAACCTCCATCGCAGATCTTCGAGAACGCGGAATAGAAACACTAAGTCTTGAAGTCACCCAACCTGCCAGCGTAAAAGCTTTAAGATCCGAGGTAGAGAGACTCACCGCTGGCCATGGACTTGACTATCTCGTCAATAATGCGGGACGAAACTACACTGTCCCAGCCCTCGACGTTGACTTTGATGAAGTCCAGGAGACGTTCGAAACCAACGTCTTTGGCGTCATGAGGATTTGCCAAGCTTTCGCACCACTTGTCATCCAAGCACGCGGCACCATTGTCCAAATCGGCAGCATTGCTGGGGTGATGCCCTATGTGTTCGGAAGTGTGTACAACGCCTCCAAAGCTGCACTACATCAGTACAGCAACACACTACGCGTAGAACTTCAGCCATTTGGTGTCAAAGTCGTGACAATCGTTACGGGTGGCGTCACGTCCAATATCTCCCGAACGGAGCGTCGTCTTCCTGAGGGATCTCTCTACCTCCCGGTAAGCGAAGAGTATCACAGAAGACAGACACATAGTCAAGAGAGCGGCTTTTCAAACGAGGCATATGCAAAATCTGTTGTCTCTCAGGTTCTGAAGCGTAATCCACCAATGTGGTTCTGGGAGGGCCATGGAGCGAGGCTGGTGAAGTTTGTCTCCACCTGGCTCCCCGCATGGCTGCTGGTAGGTCACTCCACGCCTCATGTTCCAAGAACTCTCTCCTGAGAATCAATATAGGACAGACATTTCTACCGGGAATTCAACTTCTGGAAGCTCGCAAAGTCGTCCATGTACAAGAAGTCCACCTAAAGAGTCTCCAATGTACGACTAAAGCGCATTCATCTCCATCCTCCTCTCTCCACACTCTCCAAAATCCCATCGCAATTGCCCATTCCCTCTTCTTTCTACTTCCCATCAATACTTCTCCCCACATTCCCCTCACCGCCTCCCTCCCGCCCCCTCCCTTCCCCTACAAATCCCTCACCCCTTCTCCCCCCACGTACAAGAAATAAACATCAGACACCCCGCCTCACTCGCAAACGGCCCATGCACCATTCCCGGCCTTCGAAACGCATACGCCCCCTTCCCCCACACCTCCGTCTCGCCCGGCTGCCCCTCTGCCGTCCCTTTCCCTGGCACCACCCGCAGGTCGCCCTCAAGCAGGATGACCTCCTCGAAATAGTCGTGTAGCGAGGTGGCTGCGTTGCGGGCGCCGGGCTGCCAGCGCTGGAGGGTGGTGCGGCGGCCCGTGGTGGGGTCGTGGTTGAGGATCAGCTCGTCGATGCCGGGTTCGAGGGACTGCCAAGGGCGGGTGGAGGTGGGGAGCGGCGTGTGGAATTCGTATTGCTGCATTGGGTTTGGAGATGTTATTTGCGTTTGTGCGGTGGCTGTTGAGCGGAGGGCACGCTTCTTTGGATTCAGAAGGAATTCAAATTAGGTGGAAGCGGAAGAGTCATCAGAGAGTGCGGAGGTAGGATCCTTTTATGTATTCGATTCAGCAAATGCTTATATACGGTCTTCCGTTTCGGTCGGACTAAGTCCACACCATTCGATAGATTAGTCAGCAAGAAGATTCATTACTCAGTCTCCCACCGGGTGAATGTTAACGGTAAGTAGATCTCAATCATGCCATAGAATCATTGTATTTCGTTATAACTAAAATTCTAGTGTTTATAGTGTCACTCTCATAACGAGGTCAGGTAATGCATTACACAGAAAATAGCATCCTCGCTTGGAGTATAAGAAATATGACAGGAAGTAAGGGGTATCTGGAACAAGAGTGCTTGAACAAACGAAAGAAATCGTAATGAATGACATGGCGCTCCGCTCATCAAGGCGCAGCTAAAAGACAAGAAAACGGGACTAGTCGATGAATACAACCTAGCAACTAAGCCCTGGATATGGGCAGTCACTTGACGACTTGGGTGCTGGTGCTGCCATGCTCGAAGACTTCGGACGCGATGAGATCGTTGTCGCTGACTGTGGAGGCTCACTAGACTTTGGAGAAGATGACTCCGAGGTCGACGGACCCAGTGCCGACGAATGCTCAGACGAAGACGAAGGCGCCCCAGTGGAAGGATCCGCCGACGGCGACGAAGACAGCGATGCTGACACTGAGTGCGAGGCTGATAGCGTCGATGTAAGAGCTGGTGTGGGTTTAACCTCAGCAGACGAAGATGACGAGATTGGAGAAGGAGTCACTGACGATGACTTACTGATACTCGCCGCTGAAGATGAGGAAGACTCTGAACCCTGTACGACAGACGAGTGATCAGCAGTAGTGGAGTCTGAAGGCGCGGCGGAGGGTGTTGTCGACACCTTGGATGCGTAAGTGACGTGGGTCGTCCTCTCCTCGTGGCTAGATCCGACAGTCACGACGGCAGATCCACCCGGCATGGTGAAGGTTTGTGGTCCTGTGGGAGAGGTGGTATAGACGGACGGCGTTAGAGGCGTTATTTGGATCCCTCCGCTAGGAGCTGCGTTTGATGCTGGAGCCGCAGAAGGAGGACTTACCCCTGCCTTGGGAATGCTCGCTAAGGATGGCGCTTGCGACAACGATGATGTTGCTGGCACAGAGCTACTCGACCCCTCGGAAGAAGGTAATGACTGGAAGGTTGACTCAGAGGGTTTGGGAGCCACTATTGCGGGTACCGACCGAGCTGAAGTTGCTGGGATCGGCGAAGCAGAGGAGAGCGCAGGCACAAAAGTTACTTCTACGCCGCCTAGTGTGTATCCCTTGGATTCTGCAGACTGAATTCCCGAGAGGATAGAGGAGACATCCGTGCCAAGTGATGCTGCGTCGCTCATGGAGAGGACTATCGAGACAGCACCGCTTGGGGATGATGCTGATGAGTTTGTAGCTGCAGGTGCCGATCCACTATTTGCTCCTGGCACGCCAATGAAACCTGAGGTGCTTGTCGCCGCACTTGGAGGAACTGTGCGAGTGATCGTAGTAATGTATGAGGTAATGAGAGTGCGCTTTTCAAGGGGAGTACTGGCGTCTATGAGCTGGCCAGCCAGCAGGGCGAA
The DNA here is from genome assembly GCA_010094025.1 of Viridothelium virens. NCBI lineage: Eukaryota > Fungi > Ascomycota > Dothideomycetes > Trypetheliales > Trypetheliaceae > Viridothelium > Viridothelium virens. The sequence continues at coordinate 379,642 of ML991779.1, forward strand.
AACGAGTGAACTGGAATACATTAGGGCTGAAGTTGGTAATTTCGAGTATGGGCTTTTGCAGATCGAAAACGATTGGAGTGGCTGTTAGGTATAGTAATGGTGAGCAATAGAAAGTATGGCGATGCAAGTTTACGTGGATGTGGTAAATAAAATATGATTCAAAGGGCTCAAGGGGAATCAAGTTCTTTGTCTAGAAACAATGAAAAAGCAAGTTCTCTTTGAGACTATCAGTGTTGTCACCACTAGGAACATCATGTGCTTTGTTTCACCTCTCAAATCATCGACTCATCCTATCTCCAATCGCCGACCGGATCCTAGATAGTCCTGAACGCTCACACGATTGTATAATAACGCCACCTATGATCGGCAGCCTGCCCTATCCATGGGCACCACATCTTGTTTGATTTCTGACAGCTTCGAGCCAAATCTAAAATTTGAAACCTTCGTGTCTTCAACCGTGCGTAAATCCTCTTCCTCCAGAATCGCACTGCCGAATTCCGATTAAGCTTCCCAGACAATTGCTGCCTGCAAGGTATGAGAACCGTGCCAGTACAACGAAGAGAAGAATTCTGTCTTTTACAGGGATTCAAGGAAGTGCGCACAAGTCCTCGAGGAGCTCCAAGATATCTCCAACCTCCGTTTTCAAGTTATCAACTTCAACGACCTGTTCGTCGGACGAGGATGGCGTTGTCTTTGCTCTGGCCTTTCGCATACTACGCGTGTTTCACAAATTCCTCATCTTTTGAATGTTCTCCTTGATCGGATAACAAGCCTCCCCAGAGTAAAGAGAGGCCCATCGGTATCGGAGAAATTCATCGGAGCAAGAATCGAACCGGACCTGACCCCAGCTATTGAGTTCGGGATATACCAGCGAGTGGAGGATTTGATAGGTATGATCAATGCCGTATAATCGATCTTGCCGGTGCTGACTACGCAGAGCATATTCGAATGGACTCGTGCGTAAATATCTGTCCAAATCTGTAGCCAGCTCAAACATAAACCATTCAGGGTTCGTAGAATCAGGGTAGCGCCACAGGTTGACAGGCTCAAGAGTTACCGATTTGATGCCGGTGACATCCCTCAGTGGTTGTGCTATTCGCAAGATGTGTTCAATGTATGATACTCCGAAACAAGGATCTCTGAAGAAATGATCGCGAATTTGCATTGGAGCGATTTCTCGGTAGGGACAGATGGTTAAGTGTGTTATGGATGGAGGTTGTTGGAGCTGCTCGATTATGAAGTAGAGGAGTTCTCTGTAGTAGTATGTGTCATTCAAAGTCATAAGGTGTCCGAAGCCAAAACAGAGGCGTAGGCGTTTCGTAGCGCGCAAACTTTCCAGCACAGCGTCGGGGGACTTCTCCCATTTGGGGACGTGAACACCCCGGAATCTAAAACCGTCTTCATGATGCACTTCGAGACAGTAGTTCACCGAAGAGCGGAAGATTTCACTTGCTTCCTCGTAGATTTGACGGCAGGTAGTCAGAATGGCTGTGCGATGTGGGCGAAACGAGCTGGTTCGCCAGGAGGCAGTTCGTTTCTGGTCTGGATCGACATCGGCCGATACGTGAATATCGGCAAAGACAAGGTCGTAGATTTCGAGTCGTAATTCCGGTGGAAGGCTGGAAAAAGGGGGAAACGCGTGGTGGCCTTCGGAGGGAAGGAAAGTCTGTCGCTAGGATGGAGGAAAGGTCAGATCCTGTCAGACTGAGTGGGCGTGATAAGAAGGGCATCTCGAATGACTGATATTGAGAGTCTGTCGGTAAGATGGAGGAAAGGTCAGATTCTGTTAGACTGAGTGGGCGTGATAAGAAGGGCATCTTGGATGGCTGATGTTGAGTGGAATCGAGAAAGAACGTATAGAGGAGAAGACAGGGAGGGAAAGGAAATATCGAGTTTGAGGACGACAAGACATGGCTGGAAATATAATTAGGGGGCTGGTAAAGCTGCGCCTATTGTTAATATTGCTCTACGGTTGACAATAGGAAAGCGCTTGAAACGTTTAGGGGGCGATGGCAACACTATTGCTCGCTCCACACCATTCTCACGGCCCGGTCTGCTACTACGACTGTGGCCACGGCGATGGCGGTACCTCATGAGACTGTGCATGAGTTCGTTCTGAGATTTCAGATGATGGTTTGAGGACGATGGGCCGATGATCCAAAGACTTTGACCACACTGAGCTTCCGACCAATCATAGCTCGCGTTAGTAAGCACCCCGAGTGTGCAGCGAGGAACCCTTTTCAATAGCCAACCGATCCGACCTCGACCTCAAATCGGAGAACCCTCACAACGTCAATCCTTTGATCTCTTTTGTTCGCTTTCACCGGCTCTTCGAGTCATCCTACTAGCTGAGGATGCTGGCGCGGTCGAGCTTGCGCATTGCGCGCTCTTTCGGCGCTGCCGGCAAAGTTACTTGCAGAACGGCAAAGGTACAGGCTTTTTCAACACACACCCCATCCCGCGGATCCACGCAAGCCCCCAATTGGGGATTTAAAATGTCGAAGACGAACTAATCCACCTCTTGCACAGCGGTCAGCCTCTTCCAGTTCCACCCCTAAAATCAGTTCCTCGGCATGGACAACAACTGCTGCTGGCTCCGCCGCGACTGCAGTAGCAATTGGCTCAGCTGCGTGGTACTACCATCTTTATGGCCGCAGTGTGCATGCTATGACGCCTGCAGAAGAAGGGTGAGACGAACAGAGGATCCAGCAGTGATGCTCCAGACATTACAGGCCTGCTAATCGACAACAGACTTCACGCCACTCAATATCCGTGGGAACATGAGAAGTGGACCAAGACTTTCGACCACCAAGCGTACGCCAGTACAAGCTGAAGGTACTAAATATGGTGACTAATTCATCATCTAGGCTCCGTCGTGGTTTCCAAGTCTACCGTGAAGTCTGCGCCTCTTGTCATTCTCTCAAACGGATCCCCTACCGTACCCTGGTCGGCAGCGTACTCACAGTTGATGAAGCCAAAACCCTTGCGGAGGAAAATGAATATGATACCGAACCCAATGATGAAGGCGAGATCGAGCAGCGTCCTGGCAAACTCTCGGACTACATTCCGTCTCCCTACAAAAATGACGAGGCAGCACGCGCAGCCAACAACGGTGCGCTGCCTCCGGACCTTTCTCTGATGGTGAAAGCTAGACATGGAGGATGCAATTATATTTTCAGTCTATTGACGGGATATCCGGAGGAACCACCGGCAGGTGCGGTTGTGCAATCGGGTTTGAACTTTAACCCGTACTTCCCCGGGACAGGTATTGCTATGGCTCGTGTACTGTACGATGGACTTGTCGAATATGAAGATGGCACACCAGCCACAACCTCGCAGATGGCCAAAGACGTTGTTCAGTTCCTTAATTGGTCGGCGGAACCGGAGATGGATGAGAGGAAGAAGATGGGCTGGCAGGTTCTTGCGGTCACCGGAGTTTTGTTTGCCATCAGTATCTGGGTCAAGAGGTAAGTTCTGGATAACGTCAATCTCTCCATACCTGAACCTGGTAACTAAATGTTCCTAGATACAAATGGTCTACCATCAAGTCGCGAAAGATAGTGTACAACCCACCCATCGCTCCAAAGAGCAAGCCACCCGTCAGGGGCCCCACCGGTGGATCGGGCGTATCCAGATGAATTGTTTGTGTAGTTTTATTGATCAAATTCCAAAACTTGTACAATTTTCACAACCCTGTCCACAACTCTGTAATTCGGAGTGCAGGATGCCACGATTGTTCAAAAAGCTTTTCAAAAGGCAATCTAATTGAACTCTTGGGAATACAAGTTCCCGACTGAAGGATCGAGAGAGCTTTCCATACATAGAAAAACAGCTGAAGTACACTAATGCGGAATCCGGCAGGGATTGTAGGGTCCAGGTTTGATCTTGACTTTCGCGAATGCTTAATTCTTGGAATGCTCGACCAGAACGGCAGGTTTGGAACGGCTCGGATCGAGTAGTACTTGGAAACCTCAAATGGAGGGTCTCTGTTCATCTAGGTCCAACATCTTACCGTTGCTATAACACTGCGCCTTTACGTGTGCTTGGACAAACGTTAGATTAGGATCTTGGCTTATGCAATCTCACCATAGATAAAGTAGCACACGGCCTTGTTCCCTGCGGCTAGCTTTGCCAAAAGAACTCAACAGTCAACACAATTCGAACTCGTCCACTTAACTCATTTTCCCGCTCTGTATGGAACTACTGGCGTCTCAGCTACTGTCTTCGGTCAAGCCAGTTCTATCGCCTAAACAGCCAAAGCTTATACAGTTGAACGCCACTCTTCGTGTAAGTGCTAAACGTTAGTCCGTGGTTGCTGACATCTTGAGGAGCAGTCGAGAACAACAACAGAGATCCCGATGCTCCCCGGTTCATGTCCGCTGGAGTGACACCAATGTGGCCGAAATCTAGTTGGCGTATTAGACTACTTTAGGTCCCTCCATGGTATGTCTTCAGTCATCCCATATCCTTTTTTTACCACTCAGTCTATTCCCAAAGAAACGAAACATATCTTCTCTGCTTGACCAGAAGCCATTATGTCAAGTTACTCGGCTACTAGGTCCAGTGTCCTACCCCTACAACCATACTCGTTGGCCGAGTGACAGTTTTGACGCTCTGAATTCTCCACTTGCGGTGTTCGTGCCATGGCTTGGTGGGCTTTAAATCACCGCAGGGCTTCATTATTCAACGGTATGTGATCTGACCAAAACGGCCTATCAAGGTGGCTACATTTTGTGATTATTTGGCTGTTTCACCATCGCCTTGCCAGTATCGGCAAATCGAGTTACTTCTTAGATTTCATGGTGTTTGTGCTTGCAACCTTTTCTGAAGAATACTTGCTCCAAAACTACACATGGAAGTTCGAGACAGCAGCCCCAAGTCTCCTTTCTCATTCTTCTTGTAAGCAGCACCTATGGTAGCATGAGCGACAAGCTTGGCTTACCTGTCCATCAGCTCCAAGCAAGAGCAAGTCCCAGGCTTTTCTAATGTTTTACCCAAATTAGGGTTATTCAGATATGTAAGTACTGGTCGAAAAGATCCTGCACGGCAGATCATCGTAGTGACTCTTTTCAAGGCCTAATTTACTTTCTCCCCTATTTCGAACAGACAACAAATCATGGGTGGACACTTCGAAAACGCGAGAATGGGGAATTGCTCCCAGAGACATCGGGCTCTTGTTTATTTTCCATAGTAGAGGAAGCCAAATCCCGACTTCGAACTCTCTTGAAACCAACACCATGTCTTATCATTACATTAGTACCTTAGTTCTTGCCAAACATAGAAAACAGCGTGGCACATGTTGGCCAATCACCCAATACCTAACCAAGCCCAGACGTTCCACATTATGTTAGCTTCGACAATGGCAATACCGTGCTGGTGGGTTTGAAAATCGTGGGAGATCAAGAGAAAACCTTGTAGAATTTGCCCAGAATGCCAAATACTGGGTATTTGTATACTGCTGTCCTTTGAGATCCGTCAAATCCAGGAGCATTGTCGAACTCGTACGTATTTGCTGCAGAAAGCGCAAAATCACGAATAGAGCTCAGGGGCCCCCCAATCGAGTTCTCGCCACATGTCCATGGCAAAGCTTGGAAGGAGGCTAAGATGCCTATTCCTACAAGAGCTTACAAAATCATCAAATCAGATCGAGGGGTCCCTCAATCAAGTCTCGAAAATATGAATGCTTGTTTATGATATTGATGCTATCATTATAAATGCGAGGGATTCGGCCGCGCAATGCCCATTCCATGCATAACCCATTGATTAGGATAAATCCCAAATCGCAAACCCAGGAAGCTCCAGCCGAAATCAGTGGCTCATCAGCAACGCCCAAACAATGCAAACTGCTTCTCGGGCCTTCTCTCTTTCTCTCTAAACTCTGCTCAACAGTTCATCCAATCAGAGCACCCCCCAACTCAACCAAAATTTCCCCTCAAGCTCCACCTTCGCCCTGGACATCTCTCATGTCTCCCACCTTGCCCTCTCCTTCGCCTTTGCCATTGCCTTCCCCTTCCCCTTCCTCTCCCCTCTCCTCCCATCCACACCGCCAGCTCTCTCACTCCCCTCCGGCTGTCGCCCCACCGTCGTTCCCCAACGACACCAGGTACGCCACCTGCTCCTCCGCCCACCGCTCATCCACCCTCTCCCCGCGATCCACTCCATCTGCCACCGGAAACGGCCGCAGGTGCTCCCCACCCGCAGTCCGGATCCCCGCCAGGACGGCCGAGATATCGATCTCGGGACAATCCGGCTGCTCCTCCTCGCCCTCCCCCTCGTCAGTAGACGAGCCGTTGGAAGCTGCAGCAGGAGCAGGCGCAGAGGAGGCGGCAGAAGAAGAAGAGGAGGAGGAGCGAGAAGGAGATGGGGCCCCCCCGGATGGTGGCTGTGGGGAGGGGGGTGGAGGGGTGGGAGAGGTGATGTGGATGGCGGGGGCGGGGGGAGCCAGCGATGCTGGAGGAGGGAGAAGAGGAGCAGGAAGCTTTTTCGCGGTTTTGGGGGTGGGGAGGCCCCCAGCAGGATTTTCCCCGGCGGCTTGCTTCTGCTTCTTCTTCGCTGGAGCCGCGGCGCCAGCACCGGGCTCGTCTTCCTCCTCCTCCTCTTCCTGGCGGCGTTTGAGGGCCCCCCGGGTAGGTCGAGGGGCTGTTGCCCTCGCCTTGCTTGTTCCGGCGGCTGTTGTCGAAGAAGGAGGTTCTTGCTCGACCTCCTTCTCTTTCTTCTGCTTCTTTGAAGCAGGCCCAGGAAAATCCGGGGGGTCCTCATTAGCTCTTGCGGCGTCCTCCTCCCGCGGACGCTTTGAAGGCTTTTTAGCCTTCGAAGATGGATTTTCAGCTTTTGCCGGCCGAACCGGCTGCTGCGGAGCACTGGGGGGTGCCCCGATAGTGGCGGCGGTGGTGATGGTGGCCGTGGGAGCTGGCTGGCCCTTCTTTGCACGACGGAGGCTCCTCGTGCGTGTCGCTAGATCGGCATTCTCCAAGTCTTCTGGAACATTGAAACTGTTCCAATAGTTGCCGAGGCGTGAGACGAGATTGGCGTCCTTGGATTGCTCGGCCGTGCGGTCGCTTGCTTTTGCGGTCGAGGGGTTGCCGGGACGTGTGGTAGCATCACGCCCTTTTGGCTGCTGCTGGGGGCTGCCTGCTTCGGTGTTCTGGCCAATGTCGGTGGCATTGGCTTTTTGCTTTTTCATAGAGGCGGAGAGCTTGTCCTTCTTGCTGATTGGTGCCATGATCGAAGTTATAGAATGCACGAATAATGTGTGCAGTGGATGTACAGATAAAGAATACGAAAACCGTTACTGGTCTCGCTTGAAGTAGAGACTGATACGAGTCGGTATATAAGATTAGGGTGCAAGTATGTGAAGGTTTTGTTGAGAGCGGGTTGCTGAATGATAGAGGTGTATGAGGTGTAGCGCTTGTCCAGCTAAGTCCTCAAGAGGGCGAAAGAAGGTGATGGTATGAGGAAAGAACTTTACAGACGGAGAAGGAGAGTATTTATAGGAAAGCAGCAGAACTAAAGATACGCGAGAGCTATTGTCTGTAAGTGACATGCAGAAGTGAAACGTGCGTATTGTTCTTATTGTCACGATGATCAATAGCAAACCCGGGTGTGAAGGAGACGCAGAACGGTTTGAGTTCGACCTCACAGCCGCTGGCTCAATACGGGCCGAAAATTAAGAATATTAATATAAAATGACATGAAAAGCATTCAAATGATTGTAAGGCTTGAATTACCATTTAGAGTTGGGTGGATGATGAGGGTTGCGAGCTGACGGTATTGTGTTGGTGAAGTGTTGAAGCACCCAGTTGCGGGAAGCTTCATTGAGATACTCCGGTATGAATAGTCAAACATCCGTCCTTTTATTCCATCAAGCTCTTAGACAATAGGATTAATTTCTGAATAGTAACAATATCTAATCGTTGTATGTCGATTTCGAAATTTTCACAATACGATTCTAAACGACGTGTCTCTCTCGGGGAGTCCGAATCATGAGATATCTCTTGTCTTTGCCTCTTCCGCCAAACGTTGCCAAATCAGTCTCCATAACATGCACAGTCTCAAAGCCGAACTTTTCATAGAGCGGTTTCCCCATCTCCGTTGACTCGATATACATTGGGAGACCAGCACCGTCCGCTCTCTCTGTTCCCCACTTGAGTAGCATGCTACCGGCTCCCTTTCGATGGTGAGCCGGTTCGGTCGCTAGACTAGAAAGTAAAACTACAGAATGCACTTAGTATTGCTTCTGAAAGTCCACTTTAACATTGATCCATGAGGGAGAAGGTTGAAGATGACAATCGAACTGTTGCTGGATTACAAAGACGGCAGATCTGAAGCTTAAGAGTTGTGCTACATAGTTGAGGGCAGCCGATACGATACGAGAGAGGGAGATCTCAGTCCGATATCAAGGGGACTGAGACGTTGATATAGGACTTCCCACGCAGGATGCTCTGACTTTTGCAGTGTGGACAGAAGAAAGTATTGAGCAGTAAGACAACATCAGACCCCTCCAAAAAGCCATCAAATTCATACGAAAGCCATGAGGAGAAAATGAACTTACTATACGGGTTGTCGCCCATAATCTCCCTTCTATACCTCTTCGTCGTTGCACTGAGCTCATTCAGCATACCTCCCCTGATCCCCTCCGGGTACTCAGTCTTTTTATCCTCTACCTTTCCCCCCTTTTCTTCCGGCTCCCTTCCCTCCGTCGATCCCGCGAGGTAGAAATGCCATCGCGCTGCCGCAACAACCTTCTCCCCCACCCAATCCCCCTGTCCCTCTGCCTCTGCCTCTCCCTGTCCCGCTCCTGCTCTGCCTCCGCCCGCCACATTCTCCCCGTCCGCCCTATCCGCGGAGCCAGATTTCCTCCTCTCCACAACCTTCATGACCCTTAGATCTGCATCCTCCAGCCACTGGTCCCTGTACCTCCGTTCGAAAAATCCCCTAATCGTCTCCCCCTTCTTCTTTCCTCCCTCCCCCTCAGCCGTCTCCTCTTTGAATGGGTCCCGGCTTAGCAGCACCCTGTCCTGTCCTGAGTACCAGAACGCAGACAACGCCGTGGCGACGAGGGCGGGAATATCGGATGGGAGGGCGGGATGAAGGGTGAGGGGCATAGTGTAGGGTGTAGATTGGGATGGCTCCTACGGGGTCTTGGCTAAGAGAGGATTCTATACTGGGAGTATTCCTTGCTCGCAAGTGGCTTGAAGCTCTTATCAATGGACACGAATGATTGAACCTATGGTGGTGGGGCAAGTTGAGAATGGTTTAGACTTCGTTGTAGGGCCGTGAGCGAAGGGAGATGCCGCGGCGAGGAAGGCTGGTTTATACTGCGCAGGTATACGAAGTCTTCATAGCGCTGGGAAGACGCCATAATAGTCTGACTCATTTCGGAAAAGGCCTTAGGGCGTCGCGTTCGGCTTCGTAATGGCGGCCATTCATGCATGTCTTGCTGTAGCTGCGTTCGCGTTGCGGGGGAGTGGCAGGGGCGAATTCGCAACGCAGATTACTGAACACCTCACTTTTGACGAAGCCTTTCTGAAAGATGTTCATGATTAGGAACAGCTATTAAGTCTATGTACTGTATTTATCTAAGAATGTCCAGGGCAGGTAGGTCAAGAGACTGCTCCACCGCCATTCTATTCTAGCACTTTTTTACGCCCGCTGTGCATGCAAGCATCTCTGCTCTGACTCCAACAAAAAGCTCTTGTCTATTGGCTTTGCCGTACTCTCACTCATGCTCGTAGCTCATCAGAATGCGCAAACAAACTCCAGGTCATGTTTTCAGCCGTGCTAATCCAGCCCGTACTCGGACGCGTCGTGATACACATCGATTATAGCACTCGCCGACCAGGATTGCGTCGGACACTGTCGAAACCACGTATGTCAGTCATCGTCATCTCGAAAGCCTTGCGCGCCAAGTACTTACCGAGTCTCCACAGAACTCTCCGTCCTTTTGCGTCAGCTCCGTCAGGCCTGCCCACGGATTCGTCTTCAAGTGATCCACGCAACCGCGTAGCCGCCTGGTCACCTGCTGGAAGCACTCGACCTTCTCCTCCTTCGTCTTGCGTCGCATCATGTCGAACTTCATCAACGCACGCAGGAAGAAGCCCCTCGGCCACAACCACTCAGGTCCTTGGTGGTAGTTGCGTCCCTTCGCGGTGTGGAAGTCGGTGCTGTCCTCCGAGTTGATGTAGTAGCCACGATAGTTGAGGTCGCTAGGGTCAAGCGTCTTCATGCCACACGGGCCGACAAGGACGTGATCAACGATTTCGAGGGCCTTGAGAGCGTGATCGGGGTCGAAGAGGTCCGGAGCCACGGTCATGGCGACAGGAAAGTTCGGACGAAGTTGATAATCTTCATACTCTTTGCCGGAGTGGTGAAGATCTTTGTAAATACCTCGGCGGTTGACTATGCGAGAGTTGACGTCGTATTTGGAGTCGTCGGCGGGGTCCAGGGGAATGTAGTAGCAACGTTCAAAGTTGGCCTTAATCTTCGCTGCCCATTCGCCAAATGTGATCGTGTTCTCGCCATGCTCTAGATCTGAGCTGATGCTAACGCCGGAATACTTGTACTGTGCTCGATTATGCAATTCGTCGAGCCATTTGAGCGTACTATAGAGCAAGCCTGTGATCTCCACGGACGCACCATCGCGTGGCGTTCCCGGGACACCTTTGTTGCCCGCCTTTTCACTTTCGCCCATCTTGTCCATCCACGTACCGCAGTTCCACTGATTGCCGCCGTAGATGATGCCAGTATTCCAGTCGGGATGGATCTCTATGTTGAACCCCTCAGACTTCATCTGAGAGTCCAAACTGGGACCAGCGTTGTATTCCCGGAAAGATAGGCCTGATGCATGTCGTTGAATAGCCTCCTGTATAATGTCCTCCATTGTTGATGCCGTGGAGTATGCACGAGGATCGTCCCACGAGAACCATGTATCATCATATGGCAAGAATCTTCTTTGGACCGTTTCCTGGAACAGGCCAATACCATTGGGTACAATTTTGACGTAATCTTGGCAGTTCTGGAGGAAAAACCAAATGGAATCACGAGAATTGTAACGGGGAAGACGACCCGCATTGAGAAGATTGGGAATCATGCCATGTTTCAGGACACTGGCAAAGGCCAAAATGTGCTCGCGAGCATCTTCGTAGTGCCCAGTGCCAAGGTATAAACCCCGCAATGAAATGAATGAATCGCGACCCCAGACTCTGGCCCATTCAGAAGCAAAGTGAGGCAGACCGGCAGCCATGGACGGCACCATTTTCTTGGGCCAGAGCGATGCATTGTTCATGTGGCCCGTCACTTGGACGCTGACCATGGAGAGACCCTTCAAGAATTTCTGACCATCTCGCACGTTCCGCGCCATGAGCTCAATACCGCGCTCAAACGCAGCATTGTAAGCTGTCTGGATAGACATGGCAAAGTACCTCGGGAGCAGAAAACTTGGTAACTTTTGGATAGCTGCGAAGCGCTCCCGCATCCACGACGCTGGCGCTTTTAAATTGGAGTACGCCGGCTTTTGAGCCATTCGCTCGAGTCTTCCGACATTGTAATCTAGAGCCCACGGGCCATCGCGAAGGTGCTGGCATATTGGATGACCAAGATTGTTGTTACGAACGACGTCTTTGAGAACGCTCCACCAACCTTGGAGACCACAATAGACAAGCGTGCCATTTCCCGGGATGGTGTACGAGCCGTCTTTGCCATCGCTAGCATCACGCTCTTCAGGTTCGGCTCTGTACAGCACAAAGTTGAGATCTGTGAGGTCAAGATCCTTAAACGCATCCCGGCCACCACTAGTGACGAATTTATCAAGACCCTCGGAATGCTCCGCACTTGGGATCCATGTCTCAAATAGAGCAATACTGCCCGGTGGAAATTTCTCAGGGATCGAAATCACGCTGTCGTACCCACTGGTGTTAACCTGAACGTTTCGAAGCTCTCTGGTCCTGCTTGGAAGACCTCTGAGGTAGCGTTTGTCGTTCATAACGGCAGACTTGCTCTCAGGACTGACATCTACATCAAGCATGTAGCTGCCAACTGGCTTGGCTTTGGTCCCTGGTAGCTTTACTGGACCAAAGCCAGCGTTACCGTTGCCGTAACCAGGGAAAGCGGTGTGGGCAATGAGGAAGTACCCTTTCCTTGACTGAGGGTGCACCCGATGGACGGTAATATACTCGCCTTGATGATCAATGTACGTCTCATCGTATCCATCTTTCCCCATGAGGATGTGGGTTTGATTGAGCAGCTTCTTGATAGGACCGATACCATTTTCACCAGCATGTACCTTGATCGGCGCACCAGTAGAGTACGGTGAGACATAGAGTCTCGTCTCATGGACAAGCTCAATCAACTGGGGATAGATCTCATCGTAGCCCATAACGCTTCCAATTGCAGACGAACACATTGCGACCAGGGCAGCATTTGGCAGTGTATCTCGTGCATCACGCTTCTGAGCTGGGACCTCATTGTCGTGAGTGCAGTCCATGAAAAGCGCATGCACTGGGCTCTGCTTGATGCGATGGATGACCTCGTTTCTTGTCGGTGCGGTTCCATTCGACGTCCCATTGACTTGCTGAGTAGCATCCGCGTGGGAAATCTCGTCGACCTCGAAGCTTCCAATTGGCCGACCACTGTGCATATGAACGAGTCGACTGACTTCTTGAGTGGTCCAGGCCTGCATTGCTTCTCGGATCAAGCAGCTAATGCCGAGTCGCTTAACGAACATGTAGTCCATCTCTTCAGACCCACTGAAAAGCTCTGCAGCAATAGCTAGATTCGGTCTGACTTTCCTTGCCTCATCCAACATATACTCAGCCAGATGAATGGGTGTAGAGTGGCAATTGTCGATGCGAAAAGCCGTAAAGTACTTGGCCATCAAACGCGTGTATTTAGCCATGAAGTCCCACAAGAAAGGATTGTCTTGAGGTCCACTTCCATACCGCAGCTTGACACAGTCGCCCCAGACGATGACTTCTCTTCGCAAGTACGCACGAGATTGAGGGCCTGCATTATCTCGCATGGCATCGGCAGCCCAGATCCAGCCATTGTTGACAAGGGCAAGACTTCTCGGATCGTGCTTACTGGTAGTCTCGTTGGCGGGTAGCCGTGTGAAGTAAGACTCAATCAGAGGGTGCTCATCATTGATTGCTCCTAGCTTGGGTCCGTGGTCGTCGAGGCGCATGTACTTGGTGCGATTGGAGACTTGATCCATGATCACAGCGACGTCGGCGTCATAGTCTCGATAGAATTGCAAGTTGACTTCGTTCAAGAACTGTTGCATTGTGCCATAGGCAGCGCGTTCATCGGAAGGTCCGTTCGTCCGGGAATCATATCGGCCAAACAAGAGACACAAAAGGCCTGCAGCAACTTCAGGTTTGATTAATCGTCGGAATCTCGCTCCCATTCGATCACCGCCAACAAGAGCCTTTTCAATGAGCCAGTCCGCTTTCCTTTTGAGAGGCCAATCCTTCACTTCATCGACACCACCCAAGCCAACTTTTTTGTATTCGGTGTCGGCAAAAGCCACACGATCTCCCATCCATGCATCCACGGCAGCTCGGCAGTCTCGGTCCACGTTGATGACATAGTATTCCCAGAGCCGCGTACCGCCAATGCAACGCGTCTTGACGTTCTCCATGATCTTATTCAAGTCCTCCACGCTTCGCAGAGTAGTAGGAAGACCAAGCTGCTGGAGATCTCTACTCAATTGAAGGAGAGCCGTGTCAAGTTCGTAGGAAGCTTCTAGCCATGGCGCGGTCACGACATTGTAGCCAGCTTCAGGATGCTCCTCAAGCCATTTGCTGTTATTAGCGGTATGATTCCATACCACATCCGTCAATCCAAGGAGACCGTACTCATTCTCCATTTTTGATATCATCTCAGCCACATCCTTTTCGCCATTGGGAAAAACGTTCTTGTCAAACTGGTGTTGATCGTAGATGCTGTAAGGAGAATTCGAATCCCCTCGCATCATCAAAGGCGTGAAGTGCACCATGTTGTATCCCCTCTGTCCGATACCCATCAAGTGCTTCTCCCAATCCGTTGGGTATTTGCCCATGAACTTGGATATTACCGAGAAAATGGAGAGTGCTTCGAGTGGCAAGGTTTCGTTCTGTACAGTGAGCTTAGGCATAACATCAATGTAGTGAGTCGGAGTTCGAGTGGGCTGTGGCGTGGGTACTGGATCTGTTGAAAAGTCGGGCAAGGGGGAATATGTAATGTAATAGCCAAACGAGCCGGCTTGGTGGATTGGGATATCGATTTCGATGGTGCGATTGAAGTCCGGCGTTAGCCTGGCAGGCAATGTTTAGCTCCTGTTTACATTAGATCAAGATGTAGAACTTACCTGTACTCGCGGTAGTCGTGCCTGTCAAATTCTTTCCCTTCAGCCGGAATGTTGACCCAAAGGCTACCTTGTCTGCACATTGAGCTCGCACCCTCAATGGCAAACCTAACACTCCACACCGGCGTTGTGGGAGGAGGTAGATATATGTAGCTGCCGGGTACATCTGGGGAGCCATCATCGCTCAAAGGTAGCAGGTAAACGGTCGTAGGAGACTGCCTGCTTGGAGGAGACATCGTGACCAGATTGGAGAGGGTCACGATGGGCTTCTGGAGGATTGGTAGCGAATCCAGGATCGGCGCGGTACTGAAGGGTCCAGCAAAGCTTTTGCGTGCAATTGAACGAGTGGCGGTGGAATAGTGGTATAAACAACTGGTTGTGAATGCTTCAGGATCTAAGGTGCAGGAGGAAAAAAAAAAAAGAGACGCTGCTTGCAAATGAGGATAGTTGAGGAGCTGGAAGATGAGAGGAGAAAAGAGTGCGGTGAAGTAGAATGTCTTGAGGGCTACCGCAGATGGTGAATTGCCATGGCAGGTCCGCTGGAATAGCGCAGGCGTTCCTGCAGTGGTTCCACCGTTCTTTACGCTGGATTCCTGGTTAAGGAAAGAAGCACCGAAGCATGGATGATCCCCACCGGGACCACAACAGAGCAAGCGGTGAAGTTCCCGCTTCCAACGTCATCCCGCTTTCCCCAGACTTGACACTGTAGATCAGACCAGAAACTGCCACCGTGCTGATCAGCTCAATCCTTTCATTGGTAACCTATCCTATCTAAAATTGCAGCTCTTAACCTACAGAACCTCCGGAGTTTCGAACTCATCAAATCCATATCTCTATCACCAAATTTCCTCCAACGCCATTTTTCCCCAGCGCTTGTCGCTGTCTACCTGTAAGTGGCTTTGCTTGCCGAGTCATTCGTCGCCATCACATCTCAAGAAAAGGAGGCTATGGTCAAAACTCATGCCACACTTGCATCAATGAGTTGCGGAATGTCAGCAGGCCTGTGCTTGCCCTCGAGAATTTCTGCGAGCAACTGTCAACTCTGTACGAGGTTATTACGAGGCAGTTGACTTACGATAGACCGCCGTGAATAATGGAAATTCATCTTCCATATCTTGCATCTTTAGAAATGCATTAACGTCGTATGCGGTGCTGGTGCCCTGCAATTTCTGTCCATTGAGTTCCCGTTCCTCAACTTCCCCGATCGGGAGATTCTCCTTCACGCTCATCCTTGCGCATCGAAAGTTCCTGCCGCCGCTGCAGCTCGTAATCATGTCTGCAACCCCACAGCTTTCCTGCGTGAATGTCGCGGCTTCGACTTTGTTTTCAAAGAAGGTCTGCCCAAACTTGACTTCCTCCAGGATGCCAACCCGCATCACGGCTGCCTTGGCATTGTCACCCCATCCAAGACCGTCGACCCAACCAGCAGCAAGCGCGACGACATTCTTGAGAGCGCCTCCGAGCGAGACGCCTGCTACGTCTGAGACCATGCGCACATGAAAGTAGGGTCTGTGGAATAGCTTCTTCACATTTTCGTGACTAAGCGGGGGAAACTCGTTTGGTAGTGCCTGTAGCTTAACTTGTTGCTTTGGCCCTGGACTAGAACTCTGCGTAATCGTGTCTATGGGTGACAGCTTTGGCGAGCCATGGGGTGTGGGATGCTGCGAGTCCATGCGCGGAGGGTCATACGCTACTGTTGTCTCCGAAAATTTTTCTTGTGCGACTTCATTCGCGATATTGGCCCCTGACAGAGCTCCGCAGTATATCCCTAATTTGAGACCAATGGATTCCGAGAAGAGTTGTATGCCCTTGTCCGAAACGTCGACTCCCTTTATACATGATATGCCTCGCGCAAACGGGACTATCTTGCCTTTAATACTATCACAAATTTTGCCAATGAATTGATGTGGAAGGTTGAAGATGAGTATCGTCGAATCTTGTACGGCATTCTCAAGTGAAGAATTCGCAATAACGTTGGTTGGGAGGGGAACGCCAGGTAAATATTTGATGTTTTCGTGGAATTCATTGATCAGGGTTGTAAGCTTCTGTGGCCCTTGAGACAATGACGATTGCGCATTGTAATGCTTTGAATCTTTTGGCAAGGCCACCTCTTCTTCAAACACCCACATCTGTACATCTCGTTGGAAGGTACTGGGATGGGCTTGCGTGTTTTCAGCAATGATCTTAGCAATTGCAGAGCCCCTTCAGTGTCGTTAGCTATTGCGGCACGAATTGCTTGCGGAGTCTCGTGCCTACCAATTGCCAGAGCCAACTACTGTCACTTTGTGTTTCTGGGTCGTTATCCCCAACGTAGCCATCGTGGCTTTTTGAGAAAGGCTTGTAAAGAGGTTTGAAGGGGGGAGAGATAGTGTGGTAAGCCTCAGCGTTGCTCGCAGACTCCGCTTCTGGAGACTATGGTAGAGGTTCAACTTGGCGCACGTAAAAGACGAGGACTTTGTTGGAAATCGACAGCCGGTCATAAGCTTGGGGACCTCAATGTGGAAACTCCGTTTGTTGTGAAGCTTCACGCATCTGGTGACAGCAGCAAATCGCGTAAAGCGCTCTTTAAATCTTACGAGCAAGGCGATCACGTTGTGGTTTTGGGATTTCCAAGGTCGGCAAGGATTGGGTGGAGGTCATAAGGTATTTGCAGGGTTGCCGCCTGGGGGGCCGGGAGCTCCCAAAACAAATACATATAGGGCAGAGTCGGTCGACATCGTCCAATCCCGTCGTGGGACGGAGTACCGCATTAAACTGCGGGAAGATGCTGACCATACAATGCTTCTCAACTTCGAGTTTCTTTGCCTTGCGAGCCGCAATCAACCTTATTCCAACATCACATTTCCAGCGCTGAGCTCTCAGTTCTGTAAAGCAGAATTGTTCAAGAGAAATGATGTATTATTATGGAGTCCATTAATACGTGAACCACGCTGTCAATGCCTGCAAGAAAATTTCCAACAAACCCGCTCAAAGCTGCCCATCTACCTATGCGATTTGTTGACGTGTGCAAAAGTCCAGCACCCTAAAGCAAAGTCTGTCACCCAACCAGACTTTCGCTTGCCAATGATCAACAAGAATCCTGAATGTTTCCCTTTCTCTCAGAAAGCAAGTCCGAATACAGCAAAGAGGCCAGCAGCGAGGGCACCAGTTCCGTACGTCTTGCCCAGGTTAAGAGCAGCCATGGCGGCGGAACTTGTCGCTGCGGCACTAGTACTGCCCGAGGACGTGGGGCTTGTTCCGCTAGATCCACCAGAGCCAGTCGCCGTAGGAGTACTAGAGGCGCTTGATGAGGTTGAAAGAGCTGCCGATGCATTCTTGGTACCACAGACAGTGTTGCGACAGTTGGTGATGCCCTGCAAGTCGTTGGGGTGAGAATTAACGCAGTCTGCAACATTCTGGGCGCAGATGAAAGACGGAAGAGTAGAAGCGTAGTCGGAGACGTTGGGATGGGAGCCGTCGGTGCACACGCATTGGTAGGTGAGGCCCATCTGTTTATTTGATTAACATCGCGAAGATTTTCTGTCATAGGTGCCGTTTTTTTTGTTTTGTTTTTTAGAGGTTGACTCACTGGGTCACAGGTATTTGGGCTGGCGGAACCACCGCAGATCATCGGACAATTTGAGACCTGGGCGCGGCACCATTGTTGACGCTCTGTCGAGTTGACCTCAACGGGGTTGGTAAGGGAGATGTTCTGAGCTGCGACCAAGCTACTGAAGGTGGCTGCGATGACAAGAGCAATCGAGTAATACATCTTGATGGATATGTTGATGATTGTGCCTGCATAGGACCTCAGATTAGTGTATGTCGCAGACGAGTGCAGCCGGCCAAAGACAGCGGCACAGTGACCGGAAATTACGATGATCAGGCTTACTTGGACAGGAAGCTTCTGCAAAAGAAGTTTGCGAAATTAAGCTCACACCCGATAGCAGAATTACTACTGAGACGAGGACGGGGCGAGGCAACTTCAGAAGATTGACAGAACGAAGAAGGAGGAAGAAGAGAAACAAGGAGTGGAAGCGCGAAGGATTTATGCGTGCAACAGGGCCGGGCAGTCGTCCGGTGCAGCTTAGTTACGCGGCTCCTGGTAGAGTTAGCGTAATCGACCGGCTAGCCGTTGCCGTTTCGTGATCCAAAGGCAAGGTGGGCAAGGTCTTATGCATGCTGTGCCTGCCCAGACTGGCTAGAATTAAACACTCTCTCTCGTTTCACCTTGCTGTCGTCGGAGGCCTCAATCCTACGCATCCAACACCTCTTCAGCGCTGCGCCCTCGCCCCCAATTTTCGTAGTCAAGGTGCTCAAGTGAGAGGCGAAGACCCCAGTCCAACCATCACAGTGCCTCCGTGCGTATTAGCTCGAGTCGGAAATTATGCGCATTTCGCGCTGGACGGATCGCCTCGAAATGCTGGCAGATAAGCCGAGGAAGCAATCTCGGCCAATCAATCCTCATATACTTTCAGCACGGTTTCATGTCTTAACATATCCTAGGCCGCCAACAACACAGATATGTCCCGCCGGTCATTCAGGATTGTGTATCATTCCTTGCCGAGTGGTACATATTGAAGGAAATTGTCCGTCGTGGCTAGAGGTAATTCTTACTTGGCTAACATTGCTGCGGTTCAACACCTAGGCGCTCGAAAGTGTCCTTGATTGAGCATTCCTTGCATAGGTCTTCTAAACCCCTGTCTTAAATAAGCTTCAACAGACTCAACCTCGTTCATCATAATACACACTATCACGTTGATCTACGATTAGATACCTCCGCATGGAGTATGGAATACAAAGGCCTCGTTTCCGAAAGAGTGGGTCCTTGCTGAATCCCTCGATTGACTCACGCTTCACAACGTTTGTATACAGCTAAAAGCGAATGCTCTCTTTTGACAACACGTGTTTGCGCAATAACGTATATCTCTACTGGACGTTATTGACGAGGCGCAGACAGCAGTCAATTCCAGTCTCAAAATCCAACCCTAGTCTTCTACCCTCGTATCACATATTATAACGTGTACAAGAAGTCGGGCCTATGGGGAGGAATCAGCTTGTAAAATAAATGCTGGAATTGGGTCTTTACCTCTGATCCCCAAGCATCTCAATTTCTTCCTCAGACTTGCCTTCAATCCAATTGTCTCTCTTGCCACTCCTTCTCTTACTGTTTTCCGCTCGGAGAAGTAAATGGGTAACTATGCTACCACCGAGCAACGCCACAGCGAGATAGCCTAATACAACTCCATGGCCCGCATAGTAACGAGGCTTCTGGCGGGTGAGGTAACTAAAATGGTCAGTCATACATTCTTGAGATGGTTGCGGGTGATTTACATGTTACTACTCACGACGCCGTTCAAATTTCCCCATCCGATGGCAAATCCCAGCGTTACTCCACGTTTGTACACACCTTCGACATTGTTACTTGCCCAGGCTATGGTATTGGGAATACATGGATAAATTCCGATCGCTCCTAGGAATGTCCCCGCATACTGTACACCAGGATGTTTAGATCCGAGGAGCATCCCAAATCCAGCAATGCCCAGGAAAGAGGTTGCAATGTTAGAAAGTCCTCGTCGCTTAGTCCTGTCAGCGTACCAGCCAACAGCTACAGTCAAGACCGCTGCAGCGGCATAGGGGGGAACCGAAAGCAGATTTGCAGTGATCCCGTCATAGCCAAGACCAGCAATGATTGTAGGAAGGAAGAGCGAGAATGCGTACAGAGGCATATCGGCGCCCATGTATATGATTGCGAAAGCCCAAGTCTTCCAGTCCATCACACTAGCCCAGAAATACTTCATTTTGAAGTCTTCATGCTCCGCGCTTGACTGCCGATCAGCTTTCAGACGACGAATTACTCTGGCTCGATCATCATTGGAAAGGAAGCGAGCTTCGTCTGGGAAATCGAAAACCATCCAGTAGGAGACGATAGCTATGATTACAGTGGCCAGGCCCTCAAGTATGAAAATCCAGGCCCAACCCGGTTTACCTCCAATGCCATCCATCAACGAAATTGCAGCGGCGAGCAAACCGCCGAAGGACCCTGCCAGAGCAGCTGCAGAGAAGAAAACGGCGGCGCGAAGGCCAAATTCGGATCGTCTATACCAGCAGCTCAAATAGTAGTTGACCCCAGGGAATAAACCAGCTTCTGCTACTCCAAGGAACCAGCGAGCCGCAGCCAGTCCCGAAAAGTCATGTATCAGCCCCATTGTAACCATTACAATCCCCCAAACAAGCATAATCGCTGGGATGAAGATGCTTGGGCGCAATCTTTTGAGGAGGACATTGGTCAAGGGCTCGAGAAGTGAGTATGACACGAAGAACAACGACAACGCTGCATTGTACTGGCCCGGCGTCATCAGATTCGACAATCCCTCCACCTTCGCATTGCCAATGTTCGTCCGATCGAGGAAGGATATAAGGTAGAGGAAGGAAAGCCAGGGGATGAGTCGGATGTCCAATCTACGGAGTAATTTCTTATCCTAAATATGGGCTGCATCAGTCATCAGTTTACTTGACTGGCCACGGAATGTACCCACTATTGCGGCTTTCTCAGCCTCACTGAGATGCGCATCTGGATCTGGAGGCAAGTCATCCAGAGCGACATTCTCTAATCGGCCGTTCTCAACGCCAAGCTTTTTCTCCTCGGAGGAGGGACTCTCGTCATCGCCGCGACTCATCTCGCCGAATCTTTCGGATCGAATGTCGATCTAACAGTGGCAAGCACAGGAGAGGATTCACAAGTGGAAAAGAGAAGGGGGAAGCATTGCGACGCAAAGAATGACGGGACATGCCTGGCTTATGGCTGAGAGATCCCAGTGCGAGGTCTACTGGCGGTCCGGCATTTGGCCGTGGGCAGATAAAAAAGCACCGAGGACATCGCAGGCATCACCGGTATGATGACGGCTTCATGCGGGGACGGGCAGAATGGACGCGCACAAAGCTTCCCAGAGCTTCTCATTGGCAACCGCCCCAGGCTCTTCCCGTCCCTTGTGGCGGTCTAGCCGGTTGGTGTTGTGCAACAACTGCGGGGAGGGGATACATATCGGCGCCGAGATCGAGAGGTACCCTTAGCGCGATTGACATTACATGGAAACGGCAACTCTTCCATTGCGCAGCACTGCCGCTTCGGTACCATCAACGTTACCTCGCGCCAAAAGAGCTCTGATTGGCAATTTGATTTTACACCACGTGGGCCTGGCTTCCTAGAGTTCCTTTCAATATCCTGTAAGTCTGGTGACGTCAAAGCTAACTAGCGAGTAAAAGGAGCTTATGTATCAGTACGAGCAACTCTGGACTCAGTTCCTGGGACATCGTCAACAAATAAGCGGAAAGAAAAGGAAAGGAGATATCGTCGTTTCGCATCATAACGAGATCGAAAGGTGAAACTCCAAGATCGAAAGGCATGTCCACGAATCTAGCTTCACACACCCTGCCTTCCGATCTCCCATCCCTTCCCGCAGACTACACCCTCCTCACCACCGTCCCCACCCCCCAGACCTACATGCACCTCCGTTCCGTCACGGGCATGTCCCCAAGATCCCACGCTGGTGCTCTCGTCGGCCTCCCCAATTCCCTCCACGCAGCACAAATCCAGCACATCCCTTCCGCCGCCATCGTCGGCATGGGTCGAATCATTGGCGATAACGGGCTCTTCTACCAGATCGTGGATATTGGAGTGGAACCAGCGCATCAGGGGCAGGGGCTGGCCAAGGCGATCATGGGAGAGCTGATGCGGTGGATAGAGGCGACGGGGAAGGATGGCGGATACGTGAGTCTGATAGCGGATGGTGAGGCGAAGAGGTTGTACAAGATTTTTGGATTTGAAGAGACAGCCCCGGCTAGTGTAGGAATGTATTATCGGGTGAGAAAATAAAGATGATGCGGGTTAGAAAAGCTACCTAGGTAGGTTTGAGGCAGTCGTTCAGGCATCCTATTTTGCAGAAGAGGGTTCAGAAAGACTTGGCGTTACGATACAAGTGAGTCTGACAATGTCGTGTTCTCTTACTCCTCCGTACACTCTTGCAGCAACCTCTTCTGGCACTCCATAGCCTTACGTGCGAAAGGCACCATGTCATATTCTTTACCCTTCCCATCTGGTCCCCCGTCGAAGATCTCATATGAAAACCAGCCTCTGAACCCCGTCTTTAGCACCGCCTTCGTGAAATCAACAACCGGCAGGTAGCCCTCAAATGGAAGTGGTCGAAAATCATGGCTCCAACGTCCTCTTGGCCGCGTTCCGCTCTGATCAGGCTCCTTGTCAAACGGTTGCTTTGGTTTATAAGCGTCGGAGATTTGTAGAAAGTAGATCTTATCTTTTGGCACCGTCATACAAAGCTTCTCGAGGCTTTGCTTCCATTCCCTCTCGACCTGCTCTCGTGGCTTGGTCTCTAGCATGCCAGATGGAGTGGTGGGATCTGCCCATTCGCCGCCTGCGCTCTGAAAGGTATCTAGGCAGAGACCGATGTTGGGTCGATTGACTTTTTGGACAATGTCCCAAACATCATGCCAGTCCGGTGCGTGGGTTGACCAGCACCAGTTCTCGTAGGCAATTCGGAACTTGTGCGGTGCCAGCATGTCGGCTAACTCGCGAAGATCGTTGATGAAGCGAGTTCGGTCGTTGCCAATCTTCTCTGTTGGAGTGTCTGATGAGCCGACCTAGCGGTCCTTGTTAAAAAGGACGAGCAATAAGAGTAATGATCGATCAAAATTTACCTGCAACATGTCCGTGCCGCATACCTTCATAATCTCAACCCAGCCTCTTGCTCTGGTAAATGCATCGATTCGCTCTTCAGAACCCTCTTTCCAGCCCTCAAAATTGGCAAATGGCTGCAAGATTAGTATCTTAAGTCCTTTGGCGTCGCACATAGTTTTGACGACCTTTGCAGCAGAGCCAAGATCATCAAAATCATAAGGTCCAACATCATGTCTGAGATGGAGACTTGCAAATGATAGAAGGTCAGGCATGGAGAGTTCGATCGCTTGGAAGCCAGCGCTAGCGATTGCGTCGAGCTTCTTGGGCAGTGTATCCTCCGGCTTGCAGCCGATGGAGCAAGAGGCATAGCAAATGGGAATCTCTTCCAAAGAAGACAATGAAAGTGACATGTTCGGTAGCTTTAGAGACGATACAGGAGATCAAGAGAGGCGTGAGGTACCTACGGAAAAATCTATTAAAGCTATCTTACATTGGTTATGTCTTGATGAGGAGCTCTGTGATGCACAATGTGCAAAAGGTGACGTAGTCCTCGGTATTATCTACCTCAGAGCACGCGGCGGATGATCACCAGCTCAGAGACGTATCGCCATCGATACTTGACGTTCTGGCTTCAGGCTATTTTATATCAGATTGAACGATCGAAAATCCTGCAAGCCATTTCAGATATCTGTATCGCATGGCGGAATTTGGTTGCAGTGCGGAATTAAAGTGATGGCTGATCTATTCAAGGAGGTACGGAGCACACACCTACAGCTGAACCGACAATGTGAGACCATCAGGGACGCCGAAGATAAGCGAGTTGCCAGCTGGAATTGACCAATGGCAGTAAAGTCCATAAGCAGATCATCGGAATGATAAATTCCAATTCGTTGCTTGCACATGGCGTGTCAGGCACGCACGTGCGATTGATCCCTGCGAAACTAAGTGTTATTTTCATTCTGCCAAAATTTTCCTTCACCGCCGAGTAGACTCACACGTTGATTCCGCCACCGTTAATATAAGTCCTGCTAATCCCTCTCGTCTGTAACCTCTGAGCAAGTCATTCTAATCGTATAGTCTATTTCTTGCGTGAATTGAATCATGTCTGTAAGCAACCACGCCAACTTCATCTCCGTAGAATTCCATCAAGAGTTCTATCATCTTTGGCATGGCCTAAGCTTACTCGTCTGCTAGTTCTACATTGAGAACAAGTCTGTTGGCGATAGCCAGAATTCAGAAGACTGGCGAATAAAGGGATTCAACCCTCTAACGCCACCGGATCTCCTTCAGCATGAAATCCCCCAAACTCCACAATCCAAAGAAACAGTCCTGAGAGCCCGCAACGATGCGGTCAACGTTGTTCAGGGCAGAGACTCGCTGAACCGACTGCTTGTTGTCATCGGGCCTTGTTCGATACATGATCCCGAAGCTGCATTAGAATACTGCTCGCGTTTGTTGAAACTGAAGGAGCAATACAAGAACGAGCTACTCATCATCATGCGGTCCTATCTAGAAAAGCCACGGACCACGGTAGGGTGGAAAGGTCTGGTTAATGACCCAGACATCGACAATAGCTTCAAGATAAACAAAGGGTTGAGGATATCGCGGCAGCTGTTCGTGGACTTAACCTCCAAAGGCATGCCCATTGCAAGCGAAATGCTGGACACCATCTCGCCACAGTTCCTGGCAGATCTCCTAAGCGTTGGTGCAGTAGGGGCTCGTACAACAGAAAGCCAAGTTCACCGGGAGCTGGCGTCAGGTTTATCTTTCCCGGTAGGCTTCAAAAACGGGACGGATGGAACACTGGATGTTGCCGTAGATGCTATTGGTGCCGTGCGGCATCCGCATCACTTTCTTTCCGTCACGAAACCTGGCGTGCTCGCTACCGTTGGCACCGTTGGGAATGAGGATTGCTTTGTCATTCTAAGGGGGGGCAAAAAGGGCACGAATTATGATGCGCAAAGCATCGCTGAAGCGAAAGAAAAACTAATTAAGTCTGGAATGCGTCCTCGACTTATGGTTGACTGCAGCCACGGCAATTCTGAGAAGAACCACAAGAATCAACCGAAGGTTGCTCATGTACTTGCAGACCAGATCACAGCTGGGGAGAATGCTATTATGGGCGTCATGATCGAGAGCAATATTAATGAAGGTACGAGTGCAATCCGTGATCGACAAGGTGATTCTGATCAAAGCCTCTTCTTTCAGGAAACCAAAAAGTGCCGGAGGAAGGTAAAGAAGGCCTGAAGTATGGTGTCAGCATTACCGATGCCTGTATTCATTGGGAAGATACCGAAAAGGTACTTGGAGAGCTTGCGTCCGCAGTGCAAACACGCAAAAAAGTGCTTGGCATCAATGGAGATGCGAATGCTCATCCTTGAGGCAAGGTAGATCCAAATCTTTACTGGACGGGAGGTGAAGTGGATTATCGGCGCCAAGTGACGGCGTTTTGTTATACAAAATTCAAGGGAGGCGTGCTGATTACACTCCGCATACTGGCATGCGACGGCTAGAAGTTGGGCTAGCTAGTCTTATACATTTGACAACAGTTAAGGTTGACACAATGGCTAACCGTCTCACTAACTCGGACTGTAATACCCTGCGGACATCTGCAAGAGGCGTCGACCTCCTTTCCACTGGGAGCTAGGCGGGCAAATTCTTCCAAGTAATGGAAATACGATAAAAAGGCTATTTCCTGACAGCTTCCTTGGTCGATCTACTCCCTATCTTATCACAGTCAAAAGTTCGAACCTGTCTACCGTATTGAGGCTGCAAGCCCCGGCACTGAATCGAAAAGTGTTCTGATGGTGTCTGTACAACCCGTTCCTCTACTTTATGAGACACTCCATTTCCTCACTATCTACATGGCAAGCAATCGATTATTTGGCCAAAACATTTACGCTGATAGAGGCCTCGGGCAGTCATCCAACCTGATCAATATAGACATTCAGTGTCCCTACTAATGGATCTATTGGTTTACCTCCTAGGGCTATGTTGAGGAGTCTTCCAAGCTCACGCCTAGAGTATAGACTACGGGTAGCACAGTGGGTTCTCTCTAACCCTCCTGATCCGTCAATTAGGTGGGCCAGGGCGTGATGCGGGTGAGTCACGGAATATGAGCTTCACCACGGTCTGAATCGCGGTCGGACCATGCCTAGATCGTGGCGTTCCAATGCCGCATGTCTCCTTTAATCGGGATCAATTGAAGTTGGCCGGAGTGCATTGGCCTTTCAGTGGGACCTTACTTGACGAGGCAGTGAGCGGGGAACTCGAACTGCATCACTACGCATCGATGGGTCCGCAGAGCATCGCAAGCCGCTAATCCTTATTACAAGGCTAGTCAATCAAACATCTGACGGCACGAGCTACGGCTGCGTCAAAGCGCGCGGAAGCCATCCGGCAGGGCTCTGCATGTCAGCCTGCCTTTTCCATGCCCGATACCACTATACGATCATGAACGCAACCAAGCGAAATTGACGGGACTTCTTCGATTCAAGTCGTCTGAGGAACGACCATGAAGCTCAGCACTTATCGGAAGGTCACGGCTCCCTTAGACTGGAGTTTTGTCCAATAGCTCCGGTGACGTGTCTAAGGCAGATTCGACCTCATTCAGAAGCAGCGGTCAGTGAACATCCATGCAGCACACCAGAGGCAGAATTTCGAATTAGCCATGCCAATAGTGCTGGCAGGCCATTTCAATGCAACGTTTGCCGGCTGATCGTCCACATGCGTTGCCTCATCTCTCGCGGATTGGGGGCCACTTCGCCACAATTACAGAACTAATTGATCCTGCGCGCTTATAAGACAATAGGCCCGCGGATGATCTACTTCAGTGGACGGGTGCGCAAGACCACGTGGAGTGGGATGCGCTAGAGAGAAGGAGCCGTGTATCTTCCTTGCTCTCCCCTGGCCAGCCCTGCCTGGAAAGCAATTCATGAGCTAGGATCACGCTACATCATTATCTGGAATGCCTCAGCCGTTAAACCTGGCTGCATGCAGAGCACGTCTCCGGAAATTTTTTTCAAGAGCTGCCCACATCTAGGGGAACCATGTAGTCCCATGATTATTTCATCCCCAAACTTGACCTTGGTTCTTCCTCCTTTGACGTGAATAGTGACGGTTGAAGGCCCGCGCCGCAACTGTCAGCCCACCATACAGAAGGCGGGATTAGCGCCACGTTTGTTGAGAATGGAAGTGCGTCGGCGAGACGAGGCGCGTGACTGTTGATCTCTCCCAACACATCGTACTCGAATCTTGATGTTTCGTCCTCTGGTGTCAGAGCAGACGGCGACCAGATCGAGGCCGAGTCGCATTGAGCCGAAATCATTCCAAGACTTAAGTCTCCAGCGGCTTTCCGGGCCGGCGGCCAGGCAAACACCCATTCCCCATGAAATGTCAAACACCGACCGTCCACACCGCTCGACTCTGGAGCAGATGCTGTCCTTCCTAACATGTTAACCAGCATGCTGGCTTCAGTCCGCCAATTGCAGGACATCCCTGCAATCTACGTATCGCGTCATTGCCATTCTTGGTGCGAGGCCTCTTGCGTCGCCCTCAAACTTCAAAGATCGGACCAATGATTGGCGTGTTCTTCTCCAACGCCTATGATTAGCAATTCTTCCGAACCCACGAAATGGCCGATCCCAAAGCCTTCTCGGCCTTATACGGTCTGCATGGCAAGCAGAACCTTGTACCGCTGCACCAGGCTCGCACATGGCAAGTCGAATACATGGCAGCACGACCGTGCCAGCGTCCTGTCGGAAGCGAATCTTGCATTCAATTTTCAAAACATAATCTAGGGCCAACGAAAGGAAGAAGTCTATGGGATGACCCGCATATCTCTGAGTCTTCTATGCCCTTGTGGCTATTTAGTCTAGAATTAACGCATGTTAAGATTAGCTAACGAGCCAGTACCTCCAATGAAAGTTTCACACGCCAGACTGGAGAAGTCTGGCAGTATCTACGGTAAGACTTGAAACTTACAACAGTGCACTTCGCACTTGTTGATGGTCGAAGACGGCAAGCATCTGCACATTAGCGTCTGTGTCACCCAACCTGTTCGCCCCAACAATAGAGAACTGGGCGATTTCGCTGCTAGGCTGCCACGCGCTACACTGAGGTTCACTAGTGCACGAGCTTGTCCCAATACTGGGTAGTCTCAAGCGTCGTCTTTCGATGAGCGAGATATCAATTTGAAGCTGCGCAGCATAGTTCCTTTTGAAGTAGCCCTTGCAAAGGCCACAAGGCCTTCCGAATAAAAGATCGTCGTCCCTGGTCTGAGGGAAGACAGAGGCGACGTGCAATTTGCATAGCAGCTGGTCCTGCGTAAGTCAATATGTCAAGTCCCCTGAATTGGCGAATCATGCGTTCAAGTGGATCGTTCGGAAATATGCGAACCGTTAGGCAGACGCCTCCCTACCGTCTATCCTCAGTCCCTCGTGCGCTAGCCATGTGGGCGGATGGCCGCAAGCACAGACTCTTCAGATGAACCTGCGCGAAGGGCATGGCCGCGTGGAATAGGCTCGCCGTCACCGTCGTTTGCTTATCCATAATTGATCATACCCTTTTTCCTCCCCCACACCCCTCATATACTAATACCACTCGACACCCACTTGCACCTTGCTTCAAATCATCGTCTTATCCATTTAGCACGTTTTTCTTGACTCTCCTTCAACTCCCTTCAAACATAACTTCTCTGAGTGCTTTTCGGCGTCCTTCCCTGTTAGGTTACATTCTTACATTCGTAAGGTACCATTCGTAGCAGAACCACCACGAGTACTCTCTTGTCATCCTCTTCGCTGTCTTTCCTCTTGAGAGTATTCTCCACATGCTTTGGGGATACTGATATTGTTCGCTTGACGTTTCCGGAAATCTTTCACACACAGACTGATTTTCAACGTCACACTCTTGCTCCTGAGATAAGCGGCGTCATTATATCAACACTTTTCTTCAAGGACCTGTCAGTCGCTTCATGCCAACCAGAATCTCGACCAATCTCTTGGACTCGTACTCTCCGACCCCTGATTTGTGGCTTTGAAAAAAGCGCTTTGTCGTAAGGCTCAGATGGCTTCCTCAGGGCGTGACTATTGTCGGCATGGCAGACATCGAGCCCGATCATGCGCCAGATGTCAGTTCGAGCATTCTTTGACAGAAATCCGCACAACAGGAAGCAGTAGTTCGCAGGCAGCGGTTGCCTACATCACCCACATGCAGGAGAGTTTTGGCAGCGAGCAGGCATGGCAAGGTATGCTTCGTTTTTGTACTTTATGCACATCGACATCAAAACTGATTAGCATCAGCATCAATCCTCACTGATATGAGATCACGGGGAGAGAACCCTTACACGGGTAGACCAGCCGAAGGACCAACCCCTTCACGGACATCGAACACCTTGACGCAAAGGCAGGACCTTCAAAGATCTCAGTGTGTCCGACAGACAAGGGCTTCCGGTGGCTGGTCCTTCCATGATAGTGTCAGACCACAGGAGGACCAAGATCAAGAGGAAGTAAATGAATCAGAATCAGATGAAGCTACCACACCTTCGGTCGTCAATTATGGAGGCGTCGTGTCGCGTGGAACTTCTCGGCGCAGTGCTGGTGTTGGTTCATCATCCAGTCGGCTCGTACTTGGTCCGTCTAGGAGACCTCATCCAATGACGTCCAATACTGTGTTGTTTCGATGGGAAACAGAGCCTACTTTGAATCCAGACCGCCAAAGACTAGATGAACGCTGGTCGCATCCGCAGCCTCCCTATCCGTGGAGCGTCCACAACCGACATGAGTCGAGGGAAAACACTCTGGGACATGAATTCCTGGATACAGAATTTCTGAGAGACGTTGAAGGCGAGACATATCGTGGAAGGCAATAAACGGTCATTTCTCTGGATGTTAATCAGCAATCGACAGCGGGTCAGTTGAGAGAGTACCTTATATATCATGTTCTCGCAAGCCGTGCTGACTTCACCATACAGATTATCGCATATTAAGACACGGGGGCTTGCAGTAGGCAATATCATACTCGGGCGGCAACAGCACATCCTTCCTGCATGCCCTTGTAGGATGTGTCGACCCTCCTGCGTAAGGCGCGTGGTTTATTATGTGGGCCCCGCACCGTTCTGCCCTCCTGATTCGACGTTATCGTTACGTATCTCGAGGTACCTCTTCTCAAGTTACGCTATCTCAACTTTGAACGCTTCTATTCGCTCAACCCTCCATTTTCAGCCGCTAGTGCTTCCCCCTTCCCTACGCCGTCTGCATCAGTTTCTGGCAAAAATGTCGTCGTGGTGGTCCTACATCGGACGAGTCTTGCGCCACGGGAAGATCGCCGGTCGTCAAGTGCTCTCATTTGCAGCGCAGAGCCTCACGTCCCGCAATTCCCTTTCACCATTCGCTGAATACCATGGCGCGTTGCTTGTCAATCGTACATGACGGCAGTCGTGCGTCCGAGGGAAGCATGGCAATTGTCGCGCAAGATGTCACTAAGTATTTTTCTTTTTCACAGCTTTTCCTGAATGTCTTATTTTTGCGTCGCAGAAGTGTAAAGCTCAAAGATTTCCACCAATTATATGTTGGATAGGCTTATTTTACTTAAAACTACTAGTCAGGGATCTCCATACAAAATTTGAGCACGCATTTCCCCCTCCTTTGAGAAAATACGTGCCGTTCTTTACGATTGGGGCGGAAATGAAGTTCAGCGGTGCGTAGGCTATGTGTCTAAAAAGTTCCGACGTTTTAAAGCACATGTTTCGAAGATCAGCCGAGAACAAAGAAACTTGGAGGTTCTGTTCGAAGACTTGAAAAGGCCGACGTCTGTGATGGAACTCTTCAGCTCCTCGATATCATTTCCATAGTTAACCGGATGTTCGTGCCTCTCTGGAACTCAACATTAATAGATGCGGAGTCTGCGCTATGTAATGTACATGTTTGTCCTCTTGGAAGCACAAGTTGTATTATTTAATGATGCACTAAATTTGTGCATCGAGCACTGTGGCGCGTTGCCGAATCGGTACTGGTGTGTCGCAAAATCCTGACACCAAAGCGACCGTACTGTAAGACAAGCATAGACTGAAACGAGGACTCAAAAATCAACCTCTACCACCTTAGCCTTTGATGCTAGCACACAGAAAGGGCCGCAATTTGCGACTCAGTGCTATGGCTTCACGCTGGCCGAGGCTCAAGACTTACTCACTTTGCTTCTGTTGCATGCCGAAGTACCTGCAGCCGCATGCTAAAATGCACCAACGGTTGGTCCGGTACGTACTGCTCTCCTTTTACCATCAGCTTTCCCTATCGTGAAGAATCACTCGGGGATTTGACCATGCTGGCTTGATCTACGAAAAACGAAATGACCTTCGGAGATGTATCTTTCGTGCGTCGCAACC
Organism: Viridothelium virens; assembly: GCA_010094025.1. NCBI lineage: Eukaryota > Fungi > Ascomycota > Dothideomycetes > Trypetheliales > Trypetheliaceae > Viridothelium > Viridothelium virens. The sequence goes on from ML991779.1 coordinate 411,034, forward strand.
CTCCAGTGCCAATCGCTCTTGCGCCAATGATATCGATAGGTATCAAATTAGATGCAGGCTGACAATGAGCGAATTACATGGAGGCACATGTCATCCCGTGGATTCTCAGAGCCTTGGGATATCCATGAGCATGCATGTTGCCCCAGAGCGACCGCTGCCTTCAAATGGAAATGTTCCGCCGAGTGAAGGAAGCCGTGGAGGCATGAGAGCTTTTACCTGCGATACGATCGTTGAATCGGCCAACGGTAATCTAATGATGGTGCAGAATGTGCGTCTCATTTCTATGTATGAGTCTCGCTCATGGGCAATCATGACCTGCGGTCTTGCGTACTGAGGTGAGAAAGGGAATGTGGAAACCCTGTCACTCTCGATGCTTATTGCAGTCCTTCTATCTGCCGGGCTTCGGTCTGAAGGAAAGGGTTGCAGATCTAAGCCACGAAAATGGCCACAGCGGTCAGGGTTTTCTTCTGTACACCGACGACGGGCCACTGAAGACCTTCTCGACAAGCCAGCCTAGCCACCAACGGTGTGGCGAATATCACCATGTAATCTAAGCTCCAGGTTCTCGAATCGCGCTAAGCACTTGAGCGATTGCCTGATCATGCTTCCATCTCCGAATTGACGCGCCGTGGATATCATGCTAACCTCCTGCATGAGCGATCAATCAACCTTGAAACACATGTTCTATATTCCGACTGGCTGCTCTTCAAGTTCGCCCCAGCAGCCTCTAAGTCGTTGCATGACGTCCATCTCTTCTGAGCAGAACCTCCGAGCAGACGATCGCCTCAGTAAACGAGGGTAATGTGGTGGGACTTATGAACCCTACCAATCGGATAGATAGGCGTGTCTGTGCTGCGGTCACAGGAGCCTCGCGAGTGGCTTGCGGTGTCCTTCCTGGCTTTGGACGAGGACTTTAGTCTCCAATTCCAGTCCAAGCGGTCAGCTTGCCGTGCGCATACTTTCTAATTCAGAACGTGATTGAGACACAAGACACGAAACATATCAGTACAAAGTCCTCTACCATATCCTACCTGAAAGTAGCCTTTCAGCTGTGTGTGAGGCGTAGAAGCCGACGAACCACTTTTCAGTGTTCCAGACTGTTGGTTATATCTTCCACAGCTCTACATAGAGGACAGTCAGACGCCACCCACTCAGCGCTCCCAAGATTGCGTTAAATAAGGCTAATTTGCGGCTGATTAGAGCGGCTTTGTTGCGCATTTGAGCTAAATCTATCAGGGATTTGCGTTCCCAATTTATGCAAAACCCAAGGCAGTGGTAGAGTTCTGACAGAGATACGACTGACTTCTGCCTTGAGGCCGCCCTACACCAGTCAGTGCAACCGCATGGACTCTAATGCGACGTGAAAATGCCGATTTCTTGTGAGGGTGTGCTCAGACGAATCCATGCAAAGTACCTACTGAACGCCTAAAGTGGCTATTTGATGTCCGAGCATTGTTAGAGATGAAGCAATAAGGCTTCGAAACAAACAGTAAATGCCACAAATTGCCAGAAGGGAGTGAACCGCCGATCAGCCCGTGAGGCTTGTTCGAGGTCACAGTTGGGTATGCTGCTCACGAGCTTACCGTAAGTTAGCTGAATCGCCACCCCAATCTCCACTGGACAGAGCGGTCAAGGGGCATCAGATCCCAAATGCTACCACATTCGGCGGATGCAAATGGCTAGTCTATGATTCCATTCTTTTGTCGAAGGTTTAGTCCATTCTTTCCCGTCTAGACCCTGTCTAGTCACCACAGTCCAAACATTCAAATATAACTCTACACCGCACCTGCTTCGCGGCGTCTGTAGACGACCTGACATTCCCATTCTTCTCACTTCTTTGGAAGTCTGGTAAACATCTACTAGCGAAGGAATACTGATTAGTTTTCATCCTACCCTTTTTTTTGTGCTGGCTCCTCCAGAGACCACCTTCTCGACTTCAACCTTGTGATTAGGATACCTTCATCTTCTCAACCTCCCTCGGAAACTTAACTAGAAATCCAAGTGAGCCTTACAGCAAGAAATACTAGCTCAAAATCTAGCGGCTGGATGGTCTGTTGCACTAACTTTCTACTCAGCCCATACGTACGAGCCGAGGTATTGATCGTTCCAGTACATTATCATTAGCTGTCGAAACCCTCGTAGCAGTCATATATCCATTGGATTCACACCTACGGACATGGTCTATCGCCTGACTAGTATTCGGGCAATATCCTCAATCAATAGTTCTATTGGCGAGCGTCCTTGACAGGATAGCTTCCAATGGATCCGCCGTCAGCAGGGAGTGAGGAGTCAAGCGCAGTAAACGGCGGTGATCGAACACATGTCGAGTGCCAGCAAAGTATAGGTATATATCCACCTAATGCCAGACCCTCGATGGTGTCACTGACTCATCTTCAGGGGCTTCAACAGACTATGGCGAGCCAGGCGCTGTACGTGAACCCTTGACGACTGGGATGCTGGCTGATTCCAGTCGCCATGGCTTTGACGCCGATCACGCTACGCCAAGGTCAACTGACGCTGAAAACGGGTCATCTAAGGATGTCAACCAAATCTCGTCGGATCCTGACATGCCCGATGGACATGGAGAGAACTCTGGCGAGCCCCACCAGATGATTCCGCCCACAGAGTCTGTAGACTTCAGGCAAAGGGCTCACGCACCTATCGACCAGAGTGTCAGCAATGCAGATTCCGCGCATCGGACAACCGAGAAGAATACAACAAACCAAGATTATCAGGGCAATGGACGCCCAGGCCTTCGCAATCAAGTCATATTTTCTTGGCAAAACGATAGCCCTGCAACCTTACCGCCTCCTGAACTCCCACGCACGATAGGGATGCAAAGAGACAACTGCTTGAATAGTCGGGGCAGCGATAGAAGTTCGAGGCGCTCGTGGCCTGTGCATCTTTCGATGGGCAGTAACAGTCCCAATACTCGTGACCGGGAGAGACTGCGAGTTGTCGAGCGAGTCGATCGGTGCATTCGGCAAAGTTCGCAAGAATCGGAGGGAGAAAGGCCAGCATACGATAGTGACGTGGATATCGAATAAGCTTAGAACCTTCAAAGAAAGCGAATGTCTCTCGATGCGCTCAGCACCAGTCTCTTGCGACGACTTGGATTTGTGCTTGAGGATTTCGAAAGAGAAAGCGCCGGTTTGCAACATCTAAATGGAGACTCTGAGCAAGAACCTTGCGCAACGGACTTTGGATCATTCAAATATCATCGAACTCTCTCTCCTTCCTTACTGTACTTGTACTTGCTTATTACACTCACAAGACGCCTATCATGCGCCAAATCATCCTTGGCGCTGACGCGATCCTCCCCTGACCTATTATCTTAGTCGCTTTCGCTTCGGCCCGCACCTTTCCCACCACATTGCACTCCACTCCCGGGATCCCCGATGCACCTACATATCGCTGCAGGACCAGCTTGGATCGTTTTCGGAATTCGCACTTCGTCAGACGCGCAGCGGGACATGATTCCCTGTATGCCCCCACACAGCATTCGGCCGATGAGGACGACATGCTGCAGGCATACCCCCGCTGATTATCATATGGGCTTATTTTCGGTCTACATTGGCCTCTAGAAGGCTTGTATTACAATGCTTGTCAGATATTGTCCCCGGTACATCGTGTGTGCCTTGCTTTGTGAATTTGGAGAGTGAGCATACTGTCGCTGATCTAAGATTATGTCTTGATTCTTTTTCTTACCTACTCAGTCAAGGTACTGTCAGCAATGCAGTTGCAGAGCCGAAACTGGCCTTGGCCTTCTTCTCTTTGTAGCACAAAAGTTCTTCACAAAAGTTTGGAAATGTCATTGTTTCGCTACTTGTGTATTTTGTTTGGAATGTCTAGAGTAGATGTCTGACTATTATCTCACGTAATTTCTTCCAGGATATCCTTCTCAATCTCTCAACGTCAAAGTGAAGCAGAGCGGAGGCGACCTTCAGCTTACTTTGAACGAAACATCATTGACGTATTACCTCTTGGAACCTCGCTGTCACTCCTTATCGCTATTACGCGGCATCACTCTCAATCTACGTCTACTAGCGAGATCATAGGAGTGTTCGGATTTCTAAAGGATAACTCCAAGCCTGGAAAAGATCGCTAAGATAGGTAGTTTCTAAATTCTGTTTAGTCAAAATAGATCTAGATGTAGTATGAAAGCAAGACAAGAAGAGAAAAGCTTCGCCAGGCCTAAGACCCGACAAGCGGCAACAAGACTTCCACAGTAGGCGTCATACGGCCGAGACAGGGCTAAAGACATTACTAAAAGTTAGTAGGGATAAGCTTTGCTATCTATATTGAGAGCAGCAAGGGTGTTCATTCAACAGGGAAGTTCTTTCCTCTTCGGATCAGTGCTCGATGCGGTGGGGTTGGCTGGCAGACTCAATCAATCCAGGCGCATCGAAAACCTGCCTCGAAGGCAACCAAGTACTCTCAATTTGTAATTGGGAAACGCACTTTGGAGAGGGTGGGATGTACCCAGGAGGTATTCACTCCAAGAAAGCGCCACGATCCATTGTGTGGCTTATCCACGGCAGGGGCTGGTCAAGATCGGCTCGGTAGTCGGACGACAGATCGCCGATCTCTCGGATTCCATGCAATACCCCGACGACCGTTTCCACGGTCCCCAGGGTCGTGACTTCTGTCACAAGCGCCACGTGCAATCCGCCCTGCACTGCCGCACAACTTCACCTCTACGTCAACCAATCTGTCCAGACCTCAATCGTCGAATACGGCATCTCCAATCGTACGGCCCATCGAAGAGGTGATTCCAGATCAAAGGCTCCTTACTCAGGATGCCCAAGGCGTATTCAGGAGACATCAAGACGCAGGTCAAAGCCCTCATCGATCAGGGCCAAAATGACACCCACATCAAGGAGAAACTCAACATTTCGAATCGCACCCTTCATCGCTGGCGTTCGAATTTACGACGGTTCAACCAGATGGATTTCCCAATGACATCTACGCCGGGTCGACCTCGAGTCCTGGGGCGGGACGCTGAAGATGTGAGTGTTCCAAGCATTTAGAAAACGACAGGGCACGTGCAGACGCGAGACTAACGCGCGGGGCATTTTTGTCCACCTAGGCCTTGTATTCCTTCCTAACAGAAGCCCCGGATGCCTGCTACACGGACATGCAGTGGTTCCTTTATGACTTCTTCGGTGTGATCGTCGACCCGCGCACCGTCCGACGAAGCTTCGAGCGGCGCAAATGGAGTCGCAAGGCGCTGAAGGCGGCTTCGATCCAAAAGAATGACTTCGCCCGCGCAGAGTGGATCTCGAGGCTAAAGGAGTATCATGCCGATCAGCTGGTATTTGTAGATGAGAGTGCGGGGAATGGGGTCACGGGGGATATGAAAAAGGGATTCTGCGAGAGAGAGGCACCGGCGATAGAGAAGAAGGAGATATCTATAGACGCTCCAACGAAAGTCGAAGAGGATCAACCAGTGATGGAGGAGCAATTGACTATGGATGCCCAATTGACGGAGACGCATGTGATTCCGCCCCTGGATGGACAGAGTGAAGGTCAAGATGATCATGATGGACAGCTCTCAAACGGACAGCTCCCAGAAGGACAACTTCCCGAAGGACAGCTCCCTTTACCAACGACTCTTCCCATACCGCCCGCTTTACCTGTAAACATGAAGAGAGATGCTCGATGGAGTGTCCTGCCTGCCTACACGATCGGCAACGGCTACCTACCTGGCTTTCTTGTCGTGCAAGGCACCGTCAACGAAGAAATGTTTGCAGAATGGTTGAGACAGCAAGTCCTACCACACTGCACGCCTTTTCCAGGCCCGCGTTGTGTGCTCGTGATGGATCCCGCTGGAATACATCAGACACAGGTAAGCTTTGCCACCTTTCTGTTTCCACTTCACTCGGTGCGATGACGCATGCTTACTGAACTTAGGCTGTCCACGATCTCTGCAACGCTGCGGGCGTGCGCATCGAGTATCTGCCGCCCAATTCACCGGACTTCAATCCTGTGGAGCAGTCGCTGGACGATATCAAAACCGGTATCAAGACACACAAGAATGAGTTGCCGCTTCACCCTGACTTTGGCAGTTACCTGCACTCAGTCATTGAACGAGATGTCGCACCGGGCATCAAGGCCAAGATGCACTTCAAGAATGCTTGTGTGGTGCGATGAGTCGCGCTTACGGGCTGGTGACACTTTTTTACAAACGTTCAATCGTATGCAGCCCACAGCTATCCTATGAACAGACAGCACTCCAAGCGCTAGAAGTCTTTCTCAAAACATCCATGGGATACGGGAGAGTAGCGAGGATCACCGAATCGTGCTCTCGTGGGCGTCGTTGGCTACATTGATAATTCAAGAGCATTCTCTTAGGGGGTCGAGGTGCATGGCCTGGTCAACTTTGCTCAAGGAACAGCATTTGCTTGCATGGTATCCTACCTGTTAGAAGGTAAACAATAAATGCATAAGACACATTCTCGCATTTCAGATACCTATGCATATATTCGTGACAAACCATATCTCCACCAACCGAGACCAGATTAGTGCCGCGAGCTCTCGCGTTCTATGTATTATTAGCCAGATCCTTCCAGACTTTCCATCCTTCCATCATTTCAAACATGGGGGTACTCCATAAAGTCCCTCCGTTCCTGATCTCCCCGAACAAGATCCGCCAAAATATGCAGTACACGTGACATGGCCACAAAGGCGGTGGAGAAGATTCCAAAATAAGCAACGAATGGATGAGATAAACGCCAAGATGCTGTTCATGCGTAATAATTCCAAACATCTCCTTCTCCTCTCCTCTCCCGCTCCCTGCGCCTCGCGCCCTAGTCAGAACGATTCCCCCACCCGATTAAACTTCCGCGCCCTCCACCCTCGCCTGCGCCTTCCCCTTCCCACTCCCGCTGCCACTCCCCGTACTCCCGACTCCACTCTCCACACTCCGCATCGCCTCCTCCTGGTGCGGCGCGCCGTTCCCAGCACCGCCACCGGACATCTGCAAAGGCGTGCCCACACGACTACTTGACGGGTTCGCAGGTTTGGGACCGATGCCGGGTGCCCAGTCGACGGCACGCATGCCGCTTGAGGAGCCGGGCATGGTGGCGGTGGTGACGGTGGAGTTGAAGGTGCCGACGCGGCGGGCGGCGCGGCGGCGCTTCATCCGGCGCTTGAGCCAGACGCCGCCGATGGAGAAGAAGGCGATAGCGAGGATGAGGACGATGAGGAAGATGACCCATTGGTAGTGGGTAGAGATCCTGGGTTGAAGGTTAGTTGGGAAAGAGAAGAATGAGAGTGGAATGGGGGATTTGCTGATGCTCGAGATTGGAAGAAGAGCTACAGGACGAGGGGCGGGAATGGAGAGAGCGAGCGAGAACGGAGGATTTATACACACCAACTCTTATTTGTGTTTTGATCTGGTGGTGCTATTGTTGTCGTGGCCGATGCCGTCGCTACTGCACTCGTGCTACTTGCCGGTGGCGCGCTCGTCGACGATGTACCTGGTGGAATTGTGGCTGCAGCCCCAGAATTGCAGAGCCCAGTGTACCATTGCTGGATCTTGACTAGATCACTTTGACCGCAGTTGGCGTCGCACACGCCATTCGGGCTCTGATAGAGGGTCCGTAAGTATGCGCTCTGGCAAAAGCAGCTCTGGTATTGTGCCTGGTTTGTGACGGGGGCAGCGGGAGGGACACAGGCGGATTGGGCTTGATTGAGGAGTGTGCAGCCTTGAGCACACGAGGGGAGTTGATTCGTGCCGTACTGAAGAAGCTGCTGGGTGGAAACGACTGGGAGGATGGCGAGGATGACGAGGGCGCGGGAAAGGAGGTTCATCGGGGCGGAACGAGCGGATGGAGGAGCCATAGCCAGAGACGTCGATCTGAAAGCGAGCGAAGATTCCTTTATTTTGGTGCTCAAAGAGCTGTCGTCGAAGCCGGGTAAGGGTGAGTCGATGCCATGGGGGGACGAAGTAAGATGGTGAAGGACGAGAAAGAGCGTGAAGAGGTTGTCAGGCTTCCCCGTTTAGGAGCCGTGTGGATGGGCTCAGGCTAAAGCTTTAGGGCGGAGAATTGGCTGGGATGCTAGTCGATGCTGGTCATGGCGCCACCCCTGCACCCATACACCTCACGACCTTCTTTATCGTCCAACCAGCCTCCCTTTCAATAGCGCCAATACGATAGCCTTCAGTGCCCCCTCCGTTCTTGCATGCCCGCCGCAGGTCCCCGAGAGATCTCATGAAGCTTAATCGCCAATCCATGAAATCATCCAACCCGGCACTCTCTTACTAGGGTGCACAAAGTTGTCGTGTCACGGTGTCGTCTTCATTTCACTATTACTCCGGTCTCGCCCAACACTTGCCTGAGTGCTTCGCCCACTGAGGCAGCGCCGGAAATGGCTGACAGGCTCCCAAGCCCGCCCGGCTGCAACACCGTTCTTGGCTCTTTTTACAAGGCAACGCTTTCGCACATGCCTTCCAAAAATTCGACCGAAAACCGGTCTGTCACGTGGCTCAGCTACGACTTATAATCCAGACCATCACCCCATCATTAACACCGCAATTTTGGGGCCGATGGACCATGTGTTGGACGCTTCTTCAGACCCCCTTTTCCTTGCGTGGTACCGCCCTAAATGGTGATCTTCCGGGATAACGTCAAAGATTACGTCGGTCTTGGATCTGCGCGTGTGCGGTGGGCCGCGGCATCGCGGAATTCGTCCAATGGAGTACGGAGTACATGTGAACAATAAGAAACAGCCCAGGTGAGGAACCGGAATAGTAACCAGAATCATTGAAGGCGATAGACAATACTTTTGCGACATACTCAAGACATTGTTACGGTCGTCAATATCAGCTACAAGGTATGCAGCCAATCACGCATCGCTATCCTCCGCTACAACTTGTGCACAACGGCGGGTCACGTGGAAGGCGGACATTCAGACGAAAATAGCTAAATTGGGTAAGGTCAAACTTCCGTTCAGAATAATATATAAACATCGACAAAACATATCATTTCGTTGTTTCTCTTTATTCGTCACGTCGAGTTCTCAACTTTCGTATCAAATTTCAACGCACTTGCCCAAGCTTTTTGTATCCAAACTAAGTCATTCCTCCAAAAATGTCCACCACCAAGACAAAGGACCTCAAATCCTTCCGTGCCCTCTCCTTCGACATCTTCGGTACCCTTGTGGACGACGAATCCGGGCTCTACGACACTCTGATGGCTACTACCCTGGTCCAATCCCTCCCGGAGTCTCACCCCCTCCGCACGTCCCGCTCAGCCCTCCTAAACCACTTCTTCCAGGTTTCCGACGCTGCACAGCAATCACACCCAAATGAGCATCACCTTCCTCTCGCCTATACCCAGCTTTCCGAAGAGCTTGCCCCAGGACGCGACAAGGCGACCGTCGCCACCGAAGCTGCAGCCTTCGCCTCCTGCCCCGCCACCTTCCCCGCTTTTCCTGACACCGCCGCCGCGATGCAGCTTCTCGCATCGCATTACAAGCTCATTCCACTAACTAACATGGACACTGCGACCTTCGCCGCAGTCTGCTGGGGTCCGCTGGCAGGCGTGCACTTCGACGCCGTGTACACCGCCGAAGACATCGGGAGCTACAAGCCCGACCTGCGCAACTTCGAATACCTGCTGCAACACCTGAAGGACGACTTCGGGGTCGAGAAGGGGGAGCTGCTACATGTGGCGCAGAGTCTGCATGCGGATCACGTGCCGGCGAATCAGATGGGGTTGCGGAATTGTTATGTGGTGAGGAATTCGGTAACGGGGAAGGAGTTGGAGAGGCAACCGGAGGTGGAGTGGAAGGTGGATGGCTTGGAGGGACTGGCGAAGCTGGTGGAAGAGGCGTGGAGGGATGAGTGAAAGAGTGGAAGAAGGACTACCGGGAAGGGTAATCTGAAAACATTCACGATAGCCTTGAGAGAGGACTTGAGGCGCTGGCTTTGTTAATTATTGCAGACATGACTAATGACCCTTTGAACACGGCGTCGTTGTTTGGACGACAAACAATTTTTACATTCACCTCGAGCTCCCTTGTGTCGAAGCTGGACAAAGCATTGTACCTGATTTTCTTTCTCCTCCACGATGTTTTCTTCAAGTATCACGTTTCGGCTGAAGATCTCGGCTTTCGATTCGCCTACAAACAACCCCCGAATCACGTATTCTGTGACTAAAGATGCGTAAAAGTGGATCTTGGAGCGTATTTGAGGTATTCTATAGCCCCCCTCACCCCGCAGAGTTTCATTCCTGTTGCAACACACCTCGATCGTCTTCCTGGTAGAAGGCAGATTGCTAGAGAAAGTCTCCATTTGTCCAATATACCTATCTCTCAAACCCCCGTGCTTCTTCTAACATGACCAACAACCCCAACCACTACCATTCGCAGGATCGCTTCGGCCTCTCTCCAATTCAGAATAATATCAGGGAAAGTCCTCATTCTGACCCAATTCGGTCTCCTTCACAAGACGTGACAATGACGGATGTGGAATCAGCCGTTTCCCATCAAGGTGGAGAAGAGGGAAGAGAGTGTGAAGTGCGCCCAGACGAGGAAGCCAGTGAGGAAGAAGACCAGGACGACGAGGATGGTGACTATAGCAGTGACGAAGAAGACAAAGATACCGAAGACGAAGACGAGTATGGCGAAGACGATGCGGAGATGATGGATATCGATTCCGAGCCCGTCAGAATCAACTTTCAACCGTCTGCTGACCTGAGTGAGGCGGACAGTCGATTGGGAGCGCTCATTAGCGCTGTGCAAAACAGCGCAATGACCGATGAGAACATACATCGGATGCTCATGGACTCGGGCATGCAGAGTATCGGCGATATGTACTACCTGGTATCGGGTACGGTTCCTACACTCGACGGCAATGATCATGTCGAAGAAGAAGACGAATATAACGACACTGACGAAGATGAGGCTGATGAGAGGGGGTTTGATGCTCCTTACACACAGTCCGATGATCTGACCGAGGCAAACCAAATGTTCGATCAGTTGGCTATCGCTTTGCTCAACGGCGAAATGACCGAAGACCGCCTTGAGCAGTCACTCAATAGATTGGATCCCCGGATAGTGTTCGACATGATCCGCGCAGCAGAGAACCGCTTTTCCGTTCTACAAGGACGTCATGATAATGCTGGGCAAAGAGCAATGGCGGGAGCCCTTGCAACGGGGCGATACATAAGAGCCCCAGGAGAGTATCTATTCTTGCGAGAACTCGAACAACAGGCCGCCCATCGTAGCCAGACTCACTTCGAAGGTCGTGTCGATCTAAATATTCAGTACACGGCTCACTCGCTCGGGGATTCCTTGCCAGGCCTGGGCTGGGCCGTCAGTCACTGCTTTTCACGCACTGCTGTAAGGATCCCGGTCAGACTGGGTGGTCTCGATCTCGTAGCCGAGTGTTTCAGGCGGGAAGGCGAGCTTTTTTCCTGGCACCAGGCGATTTCCCAGTACATTGAACAAGCCGGGCAGAGGCTTGTCGAAGAGATGCTATTTCAGCACTGTCCATCGGATCCAAGGAACAGACCTGTAACGTCCCGTGGAATTCATTACGATACCATCTTGCCTGACCATCGGCGGCGCCCAATGTTTGACGGTGAATCGAAATCCTTGCCAGCTCTGTGCAGAATAGAGGCCGATAACGTCAGTTGGGGTCGGATCCAACCACAACAGATGGTATTTCAAGAACTTTATGATACGGGCTTGCTTCCCTCGGCTAGAACACTTAAGGAGTCACTCCCAGGAATAGACGCGGCGATTCAAGCCGTCTTCGGGCTTTTCCAGACGACTCGGCCCATCAACGTCGAATATTTGGATTACTTGGCTGAGCACGGAATAGTACAACGAGGAGTTCTGCAAACTAAAGCCGCTGACAGTGAAGCTTGGGTCGATGCGCTCGAGTATGCAATTGGAGATACAAGCAAACAAGAGGTTGACGATGAGCTGTTCACCGACTGGGAGGATCCGCTACCTCCTGAGGTAACCCCTACAGAGCAACAACTCCTTCACTTCATCTTATCCCGTGATAGGGATTTATCAGACCGCTTCCGCGTTATTTTCAAGTCTATGTACGCAGCGCATCGCGAGCACGACGATCGCAGAGAGGTGCAGGAAGCTTCTGAACAGCTGCGTGCCATCGTTCAGCGCCAAATCCAGTCAATCGGAATTCTGCCACCCACGGTATATTTCCCACAGACTCTTGAGCTCTACGAAGCCGATGACGAGGCCCGCAGGCTCGCAGCAGAGGATGATGCCGCTGGGGAGAGAGAGCGTCGCCCTCGCCCACCTCTAACAGAGGACCACGACTGTTGCGACGACTATAGTGAAGAAGCAGCTTTCAGAGAAGATGACCGCGCCTGGAATATGCGGCTAGAAGAACTGAGCAACCAGCCTCCTGATGCAAGGTTCGTCAATACGTGGTTCCTGCTTATGTCACAGAGACTGGCCGAAGATGATACAGAAGAAGAACGATGGAGACAATGGGGCGGAATACAGAGAAGATTACAGCGCCTCAACAGCGACGCTCTGTACCGGGTTGCATTCCGTAACATGACCGAAGGGGTCAGTGTGGTAGATCCACTACGTGTAGAGGAGAGACGACAACGAGACCAGTGCGCCAATAGCCAACAAGAGACATTAGTCGCCCAAGAAAGTATACCACCGCCGGAGGCTGATAGCATGACTCAAGCCGAACGACTAGACTTCCTCGCAGCTGAGTATGCCCGAATATCGCAGCGCGACTGGCACAACTACGTGGAGGTCCTCCAAAACGCGCCTCGAGAGGTCCGCGACCGAGTGGCCGAACATGAAGATTCCTGGAGAGATGGCCGGATAGCCTCCTGGAATAATGGGCTGGGCTGTTTCGAAACACCAGCTCAGAATCTGGTCCGAGAATTCCACGAGAACGAAAACCTTGAGCGAGCCATGAGAGGCCAATTACCGATGATGTACATGGAATACGAACTTGAAATTGCTCGCTTCCATGATACTTGGTCACACCACCGGATGCACGAATATGATTTGAATTTGAGCCTTCGAGTGGATGGGCCCGATAGGGCATTGGGAGCGCCTGGGTCAGATGGACCGCAGGTTGTGAGCGTCACCCTACCAGAGTCCATGGGTGGCATGACTCTTCGCTTCGGAGAAGATTCAGCTTCACTCTTTTCGTAGATGTCAATCTGTAACAAAATATCGAAGTTTTTTGCCTGCTTGAACTACAGGGTTTCCAGCCAAGAATAAGGATACGACAATACTATAAAGATAGATCGATAAATTGATAAAATTCCGAGTAGCCTAACGACAGCCAATACCATTTTCGTAGCATCATCCTCCCGTGAACGATGTTTTATAATAATTGTAGAGAGAGCGGAAATTTGATAAAGCCGTTCGGAAGCCGCTTTCCCAACACAAGGCACCAGTCATATGGAGGTTGGTGATATAAACCGCTGCGTGGCTATCAGAGAAAATCTGGTCCCATATCAGGATAGAGGACGATAAGGTACTAAACTCTCTGGTGGACATGTGGGAGTGACGTCGGGCCAAGGCTAAGAGACGGCACCAAGCACAAGGTGGGCACCGGTACCGTGGGTTGCAGCTGCCACAATCAAAAAAGACCAGCAGAGGATTCGCTGCGCTATGGCCCAGATAGGCCTAAAGCAGGATTCTCCGCGCCCTCGCCAGTCCCTGTCCACTAGTGAGTTGTGGAGGAGGCTGGGCTGGGGACCTGGGGTGGGGTTTTTGCTTTGGAAGACTCTTCGACCGCACAATCGAGTTCGCAAGAGCGTGACTTACACCAAGAACGCCCAATCCTTTGCTGCGTAATAACGCACGGGTGAGTGCTACGCACCTTCAGTACCTAACTAGAGAGACGGCTCGGCCGATTCTCACACCACCATGGGTTACGCGATTCGGCGAGTTCCACTCACTCGGTTCCCTTCCTTGCTGGTGTCGATCAAGAGCTAGCAAGATAAATCTGCTCGCTCTCCCCGTGATTTGAGTGGCTCGACATTTCAACCTTCCACCCGCTGTTCACTTAGGCTTTGACTCTGATTGTCTCCGCCATCGAATTCGGTACCCTGTCCCTGTGTTGATAGGCAATCTCTCGAGTACTCTTGAAGGCCATCGATATGGAGAGTAAATCTGAGCCCGTACCACCTAGGTACGAAGAGTCAAAAAGTGCCTTTCCCCAAAACAACGAAGATGCGGAATTGGGTTCTGATGCGGATTCCTTACAAAAGGGCGACGTGCTTTCACTCGAATCCGTCGACCCTGTACTCAATGCCAAGATGCACATGGTGAACAACGTACGTAGCCGCTTGCGACAGAATGCCCATACGCGACTGAGGGATGTATGTAGACGATCGATGAAATTGGCTTCACTCCATACCATGGAAAGCTCTTCATTCTCAACGGTTTCGGGTATTTCATCATCCTCATTCTTTATCATCTGATCCGCTACTGATTCCATGCCTTCGGGTGATATAGCTATGCCGTCGATTCACTTATACTTTTGATCCAATCGATCATTGCCCAACAGGCATCGTATGAATTCAATCCTTCATGGACAAAAGGTCTGACCGCTGCCGTCTACGTTGGCATGCTCGTGGGCGCCCTGTTCTGGGGGCTGTCTGCCGATATTATTGGCAGAAAATTCGCATTTAACTTCAGCCTGATGGTCTGCTCCATCTTTGCCATCATTGCAGGAGCCTCGCCGAACTGGATTGTGCTCGGTCTTTTCGCCTGCCTGAGCGCTTTTGGTGGAGGCGGAAATCTCGTCCTGGACACAGCAGTCTTCTTAGAATACCTGCCGGGCAAGCAACAATGGCTGATCACAATGATGGCAGCCTGGTGGGGTCTGGGACAGCTAATTGCTGGACTTTTTGCTTGGGCATATCTTCCGAACTTCTCCTGCTCCTCTGTTGCGACTTGCACCTACCACAACAACAAGGGCTGGAGGTATGTGTGGTACTCCTGTGGTGCCCTGGTTTTCGTAATGTCTGTGCTGCGAATCACGGTCATCCGTTTGAAAGAAACCCCCAAGTTTCTCCTTGGAGAAGGCAAGGACGAGGAGGTCGTCGAAGTCCTTACCGGCATTGCAGCCAAGTACAACCGTCCTTGTTCCCTAACCGTTGAGCGATTGCAAGCTTGTGGCCTTAGCGGAGCTGAGCGCCGGGCATCCGTGAGCGCGCATGCTGTGTCGAAATGGTCTCCGAGGGAGATCTGGGTCCATCTTGCGGGCCTTTACGCAACCAAGCGCATCGGATTGAGTACGACCTTGATCTGGTTTTCCTGGCTTCTTATTGGCTTGGCATATCCACTATACAACGTCTACCTGCCCTTGTATCTTGAAAGTAGAGGTGCTCAGACCGGCGATTCAAGCGAATACCTCACTTGGAGAAACTATGCCATCGTCAATGTGTGTGGTATTTTTGGCCCCGTCCTCGCAGGAATCATGTGTGCAAGTCGTTGGTTCTGGGGTAGACGTGGAACCATGGTACAGGCTTCCGTCCGCTTCCATCAAATATCATTCGCTAATGTCTTTCCAAGATCTTCGGAGCCCTCATTACCATGGTATTCTTCTTTGCATTCACACAGGTCCGGACGGGAGCGCAGAACCTTGGCTTCAACTGTGCGATTTCCTTTTGCCTGGTAAGAAGATCCAATCGGCTCCCTTTCTTGTCTTTGTTGGCGCACTGACTGGAGTTTTAGAACATCTATTATGGAACATTATATGCGTACACCCCCGAAGTTCTTCCGTCAGCTCATCGTGGTACAGGCAACGGGATAGCAATTGGGTTCAATCGTGTCATGGGCATTGTCAGTGCTATTGTGGCGACATTCGCGAATGTAAGCGCACGTCAAGCAATCACAGTTTCATCATTAACTTCGCTCTAGACTGCAACGTCGGTACCAATTTACATCTGTGCAGCTCTCTATATCGTCATGGCCATCGTCGCAGGCGCCTTTCCCTTTGAGCCCTACGGACGACGAAGTTCATGAAGCTGCTTCAGATCTATGTGATTAAAGGCATTAAATTGCAAAAATGATTTTCTGAAACACAGATACCCACTTCGCTCTTGGCATCTCAAAGCGAATGTAATCGCTCGTACAGAATCAACTATTCTGCGCTTACCGCAAGGCACGTGGCTGCACTATTCTTATGCTTTATAACTCGCGACTGTCTTGTGCGTACGTGTATCAAGTCATTGGAATCGATGGTGGAAAACTTAGCGAATGCGGCAGTCAGCGTTTCGCAGGCAAGTACCAAATGTTCCAGGCCCCAACGAGCCTCCATTTCCGCGCGGCAGCATCTCATGAATGCAACAAGCATGAATGGATGAGACAATGTGAACTTAGTCTTCCTTTCAACCCCAGTATAAACCGTCTTGTTTCTTAGTCAAATAGAACCAATCAGCCCACGCATTTCCAGCTGCATCCCTGCCTGAGAAACGGTACAAACAATTCCTCCCAATTTGTGAAGCCCCGATCAAGACGATAATACCAGAATTCGATCCATTCGGTTCTCCTGATGATGTATGGGCGCCCACATATGGTACAGATTTTGGCATTATCTCCTCTTGTTTCTCGGGCAACTTGCAGCCCGCAGGAGACAGATTCCGGAATATCTTTCGGAAGTAAAGCCCGGAGATCAGAGAAGAAAGGTGACGCGCTACAAGTGCGGAGAGCGAGTTCGAAGAGCGACGGTACGGACGACGCACCGTCAACTTGAGGTGGCAACTCGGTTTCGGCTCCAAGGCGTATAGGAAATACTTTGGCTGAAGGAGATACTGAACTTGGGGATACTGAGCCCCGGCCTGCTGTCAGGTTGGACGCGAGAGAGCCGTCGGCGTTGTAAAAATCGATGTCACTCTTGGAAAGATAGACTGGCTGATACAGGTTCCACTTGCCCTCCAAAGCAAAATCGCTTTCGGTTTCAAGCCGATCATCTGCTATGATACGTAGTAGTCGTAGGTCAAGGAGTTGGAGAACCCAAGGAAGATGATCTCTGTCACTCTCGACTTCGCAGTTTTGAAAATATGCACATAAATTATCTCTGTACTCTTCTGCAACGTTGCGCGTGACATCGAGTCTGACGCCCTTGGAGAAATATCCTTTGGGTTGCGGAAGCACCTGTAGAAACGGGTTGGGATACAGATATAAGTGCGTCAGCTTTCCGGGATCTCGCAATAAGTCTAAAAGCTCGAATGGCAGCCATCGGAGGAGGTTATTAGCTACGTTGAGCGAGACCAGATTGCGCAATCTGCCGATGGAACCAGGAAGTTCAACAAGTTTGTTGCCGCGTAGGCTGAGTACCGTGAGATGCTCAAGGTTAAGGATGGCAGATGGAATAGAGCGCAGTCGATTAGCGGAGAGGTATAATTGAAGCGCTGGAGCAAGCGAACGGTAAAGCTCCGGACTTGGGGCGCGATCCTCAGCCCGAGGAAGTTTGATGATTTGTTGCAGTGGCTCCAGCAACTCGTCTGGTACAGATTCGAGCTCCAGATCGCTGTTTGAGAATTAGTAGTGTTGCCTCTTGAACGGGTCATTACTGTCAGTATTGACGTACGATAGATCGATCATTTCACTGTTGTGCTCAACACAGTGAAGCACGCCCAACCTCACGCATTCCTCATTTGCTGGCAATTGCTGGCTCGATGAACCGGACTGCTGAGAGGATCGAAGTGGAAGCTCTGCTCTCATCGAATTTGCTGGATACTGAAATCCCGCTGGATATGAAGACGTCGATCGTCCTTTCATCTCAGTCAATGGCAAAGCTTCCACGTGCGTATCAGGAAGGCTGTCGTCGGTCTCATCGCTTCCCATATATATTCCACTGTCAATTTTCCTAGAAATTCCAATTCTTTTCGACGGTCGATCATTATCCCACCAGGCGCCCCTAAACTGTCTCTTGCTGATCCTCTGCACCAAGTAGTCATCAGCAGACGGCTCAGGGCCATCACTTGAGAAGATAGGATCGCTCGAGGTATTTACATCATCCAGAGTCACCCTAGATCTTTTAAGTGGTCTCGCATCGAGCGATAACTCTGGTAGGTCGATTTCTTCCTCCATTGATATTAAGTAGGTAGATAGCGAGTTCCGACGTGGGCACGTCTTGGAAAGTTTGGCGGGTCCATAGTAGCACAGAAGACGCGTTGTTGATGGGATGACGCCAGTTCGCAGCTAGCGTCCGCTTCCGCTTTACAGTACTAGCGCATTAGTTTCCTGACATACAAAACCTATCCGCCTCACCCGAAATAGGTGGGACCGTGGGAGTACAACATTAAAACTTCAATTGACTATCCAAATAATTAAATTACACATCAAAGCCTTCTCTTTTTTTGAGTATACGTTTACAGCTTCGAATTGTGACTCCAATATAAATTTAATAAATGTTGTCTGCCACTTTATTGAATTAAAAATGGTAAAAGTAATCGGGTTTTGGTGAGAGATAGCGGGAGTGTCGGGAGACTAATGCGGGGTGACTATACATGCGACAGGGATCAGGTTTCTCAAAAAGTGCAAACGACTTGACTCACCAAGTCCCAACCTGTCAGCTCAATACATAACGGAGTGATGAGGCTTCCAGTCGAAAGATCAATTTGCATGAAAAGCGAACAACGCCCTATCCTTGAAGCCCATCACTGAAATTTAAAGATGGCGACAGAAGAAACACAGGCAGAATCCGCTCAACGCCTATATGATCAACGAGGCTCAAACTACGATGACTCTCATCATCCATCTTTCGTGGCAAAATTTGTCAAGTTTGCAAACTTCCAACCTGGCCAAAGAGTTCTCGATCTCGCGTGTGGAACTGGCCTTGTGACTTTCCTTGCCTCCAGTGCTGTCGGTTCTGATGGAGAAGTCATCGGAGTCGATATTAGCAGTGGCATGCTTGCTCAAGCAAGAGTGAGGAAAGATCAAGAACCTGATAAATTCTCAAACGTCCGACTTTACCAGCATGACATTACCAGAATTGAAGAAATTCCAGACATCCAACAAACCAGCTTCGACTTTGTGACCTGCGCCTCTGCTCTCGTACTCTTGAAAGATCCCCTAGCAGCAGTGAAGAGCTGGGCAAAGTATCTGAAACCGGGTGGAAAGTTTGTCACGGACGTCATTGATCCGCACAACTTCATTGACGGAATGGTCATTGAAAGAGTTGGGCGGAGGATGGGCCTACCCGTGCCTTACAACCGTGACTGGGTCAAAGGTGAAGAGTCACTGCCGGGACTCATAAGAGAGGCTGGTCTTGAGGTCGACAAATACACCAGCATGCCCGCAATCGGGACAGGCACCAAGTATTTCGACTTGAGCGACGCGGACAACGTCTTTGTAAGCAAGGTTATTACCTCGGAAGCTGCAAAACATCTCGCCACAGCAGATGTTCGAGATCAAGCAAGGAGGATCTTCAAAGAGGAGTGGTTGAAGGTGGCAGATGATAATGATAAGATCAAAGACATTGACTGTACCTATGTGGTAATGGGTAGGAAGCCTTAAGACAGGTATGCATACAGTAGTCGAGAGCAATCCATAGACGTATAAAACACGCTCATTTGTGCTCCTTCCACGAGGTGGTCCCAACGCCGTGCTGATTTTAAACCTGACAAACGCCAATCTCGATGCAACTTTCCTCACCCAGTCTCAGTCGTGTATATGAGGTATACGATGCTTACTCCAGATAATTTCTGCTAGGCCCTTTTCCCAATAGCGGCATCAATCTCTTTCTTTAGGGATTGAAGCTCCTGATCATTTCCTTCAAAATCCAAGCCTTGCTTCACCCAATCGGCCGCCTCCTCGGGCCTTCCCATCTCTATCAGACACCTGCCCTTTCTCCACCAAGACTTAGGGTTCTGAACCTTCTTGCATTCGAGACTCGACTCTGCGTCGATTGATCCCTCGGGCCACGCTTGTATGGCCATATGTGCTTGCGCCCTGTTTGCGTATAATCCCGAGACCTCCTCGCGAACCAAGCCCGCGGGCTCCCACGCAGGTCTTTGTATCGCCATCTCCAAGCCTAAAGAGTAGAGCCGTATTGCTTCTTGGTAGGAGCCTTTTCGGAAGGCGGTATTGCCAGCTTCACGCATCTTTGTTATCTGGCCACTGCGCTTCGGATCCACTGGAACAGGGGGTGGGGGTGTAGGAGCATTAAGACCGACGATGGCCCGATTGAGGAGGTTCAGTTGATGTATTTCAGCTTCAGTTGAGGACGAGGTAGTGCCGGGAAAGGAGATAGCCTTTGTTTGCGGATCAATCTGGAGGGGCAGTTGGCTGAATGTTTCTTCAACCTCCATGTTATTGATCTGGTGGGTCCAGAATCGAGTATGAGAGTGAGTATGAGTTGAGGGAAGTTGGTGTAGAGACGTAGGAGATATCAAATTGGAATTACCTAAAGAAGCCACGCATCTCTGATGAGTGACATTACACTGTCTAGGCAATTCTGCCGGATCTTTCCGCCCGCAGATGATCCGTGCACCGACGTTTATTTTCCTAGCCCTCCCCTCTGTGCCCGCCCGGCCGTGCCTGCTCCTGCGGACCACTCCGTACGCCCTTCTACACCATCATCTTTACTTTGCTCGTCTAGTGATACACCTCCAACGACTGATCAGCATGCGAAGGATAGCGCGTCAGTGAAAATTCAAATTTAGGCGCAACCTCGACAGGACGATGCTTCCGATTTGTAATTTTCATCCACCGCCACGTGCTACTTTTTTAAACTTTTTTTCGGGCGCAAGTCGCCTCGTCTTCCGGACCTTCTTGGCTTTGCGCACGCATGCAGTGGGCCTAGCTAGCCAGCCCAAGGTAATTACCTTATCTAACACGTGCACGTCAGAGCAGATACCAACCGGATCCAAGAAATCTGTAAGTCTACGATTTCTTGTTTCCGACGCGTTCTGAGACTGGGAGACCTGAACAATTGGTGGTAAGTCTACTTTCTTACGGAGTACTCACTGTCCTATTGTTCCTTACAGCGCCAGCTCCTTCCCCTTCACCATGTCAAGCGCCTATGATGAATGGTACTTCAGTACCTGTATCAAAGATAGGAAGAGAATGATCCGAAGTTCGGATATGATCTCCACTAGCATTCTGAGGCCCCTCACAGTTTTTCCAACACTTTTCATGATGGTCTTCTTAGTGCTTGTAAAAGTAACTCGGCAAATGAGCTACGACGATCTTGATGATCTTCATACAATTACTGACGTCAAAGTAATAGGGTATCGTTGTCATCATTGTTGTCACTTCCAAACTCAGGTATCGACGTCGATCGTTATAATCGACTCTCAGGTAGGTCCGCTAGGAAATTCACTAGCGTCTTAGTCACGTGTGGAAAAATCCATGGAAATAATCGTTCGGGTGCTGGTGGTGGACCTTTGGTGATCCAGTCTATACCTCGACCGGCGACTCTCGAAGCCCGAGTCAGAGGTAGTCGATTTCAAGAAAGTCGCTTACAAGCTTGCATGGGTCAAAATTCTGCTATTGGCAAAGCTTCTTGCTTCTCTGGGGAATCCATGTGACTGTGCCCGGCAGTTTCCTTCGAACAATGCTGCTCACTATCGAATTGAAAGCACTGCAACAAACGCAATTGAAGTTTTTAGGATTTCAGAGGTGCCCACCCTCAAGTAATTTACAATACAGCGCAGCCAGCCTCCACACATTCAATCTGTGACATCTGGAAATTTTGTAGTCCACCTGAAATTTGCAGTGTCCCCGTTTCGGAAAGACAATTCACCAATGTTCCCAAGGGTTTAATTTGACCCACTTCTACAATGAATAGCGTCAGAGATGTTGACACGATACGTATGGGGCTGATTGCGTGTCGAATGCCGTTCACCGTCTGCCTGGCCCGTGCAAGGACGGTACGTACAGATTGATTTTGGTCAGCCATCGGTTTGCGGGAATTCTGGAGAGAGGTAAATGCTTTCTCATCGATAACGTCTAGCATCAAGTGGTACCTGCGTACACAGCCTCTTGCTTTGCGGGAGAAAGTACCCACAAAAATTTTCGACTCTCCTTCTAGCGGCAGTCCTGAGTCTTGTCCGGTCTCAAGATCTGACCGAGCTTTGTACAGTACTAGCACGACTGGCTACTCGCAATGATCCCTCCGTGTTTCCTTCTAGAAACGGACTGGGAACAAGGTGTGCACATGCATTTTGCATTCCGTCTAATTTCCCAGGGGGTAAAAGCGGCGCGACAAAGCCGGGAGTGCCCTCCACCTCCGAGGTTGGAGCTATAATTGGAAAAGCTTTACGAACAACCTCTCTCAAGGCATCGAACTATCCGCTCTCCCCCCAGCGTGGGTCTTAATACTTTATTATATGGATGGGATCAAGGTTTCATGTGTCTACATTCATGATCATGGAGACTCCAAAATACTGCGACTGCTGCATGAACACAATTTGGGCCTTGTCTCCACAGCCTATTTCGTCGGAAGAGGCGTTTGATTTCTACCGATCCGTCGCGACTTATTTCCTCGTCGTCATCATGCACAATCTCAAACAACCGCCGAGATGCACACGGTTGGTCCTCGAAAACAACGGACTTCCATTATCGTAATTCCCAACCATGGCATCTGACACTGTGCTTTCGACCGGAACAACTTTGCTATTGTAGGAGCTGATGCTTATAATCATATTACCAACGCAACAGGATACTGTTGGCATTTTCATTTTGCGCATCCCAGCCGACTCCTTCCCCAATACTGCCCTGCATGAGGATTATTTCGAGATGCAGCAATACAGTTACCGCATCGAGAATTAAGCACACCGATAGACTCGGCTGCTAAGCGAAGCGAATCATGAGCTTCATTGAGGTCGGCCATACTTCGTTCCTGCAGCGAGCAGCGGAAACCCTTCTGCAAGAGAGGAGACTGTCTCACGCGTATGGAGTGCCTAGCCACCGTAGTCCTCTGTCTTGACACGGCGAGACGCGGATATGCAACGCTTCTTTTCGTCCCAGCTGCGGGGCACGACAAGTGGTGGGCAAAGCCTAAAGCTTCACTCTTCAAGTGCATCCGCGACGTATCCAGGCCCGATTTTAATTTTTATCTGCCAATGCTTTGCCCCGCAAAGACGATAGGTGTATCGATTGTTGATAACGAGGCAGCCACGGCACAGTCCTGGCGTGGGCCTCGCGACCCAACTAAAGCGCCTTCTCGAAGGCTGATGCAACAATTCCATGGTCGGGCTCGTATCGATTGGTCCATCACGCGGCTCAATTTATCGATCCGGCTCGTCCGCGGTCTCACGGTCCCCACCTACGAGAGTCTTCCCCGTTTGCTCGTTTTTGCGACGGCTGGATCTACAGACTATCGCAATAACGGCTTGACGGATCACGATTTGCTCTGGCTCACGGCCCCTTTGGTACACCCTGATACCGGCAAACTGACATGTGTGACGTCCTCTTCCGTGCGCCAGATCCAATGTCTCCAGAAAAGTTAGTTTGCCGGGTTCAGGACGAAAAGTTGCCACGCCAGAACTTTGTCCTGATCTCGCCAGGAAATTTTTTTCGAAGGCGCACAGGCTACACGAATAACGCCTCCATTTTACTGGAGCTGAGACCCTGGACGGCTGGTGTAGTGCATGTCCACCAATGCTGAGGCCTGCAAGTTGTCTACGGTTGGTCTGGCTCGCCGCTCCAATGAAATGGGAAACCTGCCCTAGTCTCGCAATTGCTGCACCTTAACTCATTCTCCCTCGAAGGGCTGGCAGAAACGACGAGAAGGCGACAAGTAGTCAACGGTGGCCTGCGATGCGACCTACCACATGCTTTGCAGAGAGTTTAGAGATCTCGTTGGTTGTCGCTGGCGCGTAAGGCATGCGGTAAAAGTCTCACGCTGGCACGCTGCCTGGCCGGTCTGCTGCAAGTGCCCAGCAAATGATGCAACACCAAGGGAAATCTTCCGAATACGGACGCATACGCTAACAAGCAGTGGCCCGGCCGGCCACAAGGGCTGTGCCTTTCACACATGGGAGGCCGTAGAGGCCTGCTCCAGTGCTTATGCAGTTTTTGTGCCGCCGGCGTCGCCGCTCTAAGCCGTCACCTTCCAAGCGAATGCGTCGAGCGAGTCAAGGACCCGGGCTGAAGATGCACGAAGGATCGACCTTGATCCAACCGGTCCCTTTGGTCCCACAATTCCCAATCCCGGACTGGCGGCACTGAGGCAGTGGCTTTGCACACTCTGCAGCGACTAGCCCGCCAAGATGCTGTGCTAGATGTACACCATGCTTGGGCCGCCGGGGGTTGCATTGAATGCCCTGGAGCGTGCAGGCCTGGCTCTCCAGGGCTCGCGCTTCCCGACTTTAACCCCCCTCCATGCCATCGCTCCAATGACTGCAATAGCGTGAAGCCGCGCGCCCCCAAGTTTCTTTTAGCTCGATGCTTCCTTTTGTGCCTGACAGCCGGCATTCTGCACCGCTACTCTTTCTTTCTGCCACTATTCGACGCTGTTGTTTCGACTGTCGTTCGTTGCTGATCTGTACTTTATCCGCTCACTTCCCCCGTCACTCGTTCCCGTTATCCTTCAGGGTTCATTAATCCAACCTTCCGCACGTTTCAGTGTCTTCTCTATCGTTGATTTCTTCTTTCGTCATCTACACTCATTAACGAGATTCTCATCCATTTTTTTGTTTGCTCGGCCATCTCACTCAAAGATCGGCCTGTCCTTCCTTTGGAACTCTCCTTGTATCCCTGTGTGTGTAATTCAACTCGGATACGTTCCGCTTAGTACCCTTAGTAGACGTCAGATGGAATAATTGTCTGTCGTTGATCTGTCATTCCTTACGGATTTCCCATATCAAAATACTCTCGAACCTGGACTCTTGTTCCAAGGTCCAAAAGTGTAATACCATATATCGACACAGTCACAACGACATCAAAAACTAACCTATCAAACCGGGAGTGTAAATATATTGGTGAGCTCCTTGGATTGTCTGCAACTGAAGCGAAGTCTGACAAGAACTAGTACTGCCCGAAACAAATCTCGACATCCACAATGGAAATGCCTTACTCAGGACAAACCCCGCAGATCATGGGCCCATCTGCTTTCTACTACTACAACCCAGCATCAAGCCCAGAGGCTAAGCAACATGGTCACTTCTCTCCTCAGCCCTACGCCGTTATGAACAGTAATGGAAGCCGACAAGGCTACACGCCCCAAACTCCTGGCAACTATCCCATGCAGTTGTACCCACGACCTCCAACCTCTGATTGCTCGGGAACGCCCTTTTACACCCCCCAAGGAATGATGACCCCTCAAGCATCGCCACGTGCCGAGTGTCAGAAGCCAACCATTGTTGTGCAGCACGACTCGCCATTGCTCATGCCCTTGGATACTTCGTGCGCGAATGAGCTTTACATGCCTGGAACACCCACTCTTTCAACTTCAGGAAGCGCCATCAGTAGCCCACCTTCACTCTGCGAGTTTCTACCAACGCCGACCAGCGGTGTTTTCTTTGATGGTGAGAGCTTCAACGGTGTGAAGGAGGGTTGTGAGGAAGAAGTCTTTTCCGAAGTCCTGGCGGCCGGTGATTGGACCCGCCCTGGATCTCCACCTCTGTCACCTGGTAAGCCCACTACCCAGTACCTATCTTATCTACAGGAACGGCGCAGCAGTCGAAGCTGTTGCCTTTTCCAATATTTGAAATGATCAGCTGCATGATTTGTGGATTTGTGGGTTTGAGCTAACCCGATTCTGGCGGCAGTTTTCATCAACCCCCCCTCGGCTATTCCCGCTTCGCAGAACGCGCACCTTCTTTCAGCGAGCTCATGTCCATCCCTCTCGCCATCGCCTTCACCCGCGCCTCAAGCCGTCGTATTTGAAGAATCGGCCAACGTTTGCGACCCCCGTACACTTCTCGTCACTTCCCAAGCCTCCGTGTCGACGCTTCCCTGCTTGCCTACTCTAGCCGGTGATGACGAAGAACACAAGATTGTCTTCAAAGGCGATCACATAGTCTCCCAGCCTGAGGTCGCGGAAATTTCTGCCGTCGACGTCACTTGCGGTCTTCCGTCCTTCGAACCTTTGTTCGAGCTCGATCTCGAGGACGACTCTGGTGTTCAGCTCCCAGCCACCGATAACGCTCACTTTTCGGGTGCCAAGCGTCAGCGCATTGATCAGTCGTTCTCACTTGCCACAGAAGAAGAACCTTTCTCAGAGACGCAAAGCGACTTCGGCGACGATTCGATACTTTCTTTTAACTACGAATCTTCGAATATGATGTCTGAACTTAACGTACGCAGCCGCCGTTCTACTCGATCTTCCGAAAGCGATGCCAAATTTGATCCCCACGATGGAGATGATGAGGCTCATGAGAGTCATCAGGCTACGCCTGGTCAACAATCCTCAGCCACCCCAGGTGCCACTTCACCAACGGATAACTCGGATAGCTCTAGTTCGAATGATGTTGCACCATCAAGTGGTCCAGTGAGTCGTCGTGGTCGCAAGCAATCATTGACCGAGGATCCTTCGAAGACCTTTGTGTGCACACTCTGCTCACGACGATTCCGCCGACAGGAACATCTCAAGCGACATTATCGATCCCTTCATACCCATGAGAAACCCTTTGAGTGCAATGACTGCGGAAAGAAGTTCTCCCGAAGCGACAACCTTTCGCAGCATCAACGGACACACGGCAGTGGGGCAGTCGTCATGGGTGTTTTGGACGAGGCTGATGCTCGTCAGAAGAGGGACGGATACACCAGCTCGGACACTGAAGCCCTGGCCACCAGACTCTTTGATGCTGCGTTGGCTGCTCATGATGCACCAACCTCGTCCAGTTCTTCTGATGACTCTTCATCGGAGAGGAGTCAAAAGAAGCGTAAGAGGGAAGAGAGCTCATAAATCCTTTGGGTACGAATCTTCTATTTGCCATCCATTTCTCAACCGGGATTTCTTTTGTCCGACTCAACTCTTCAACGGGGCAGCGATGGCGTTTGCGGAGACCATAGATCACGATGAATGGGGATATGAAAGGATTCTAGCTGGCTCCAGCAGTGGCGCGATCTGGCCGGTAGAGAATCCTTTCTTCATGACGACCAACATAATTGCTTGTCCGGTGACTTCAGTCTCTGGCTTTCAATGAACAAATCAATCGGCCACACACAGCACTCTCTCTGCACTGGACGGCAGAAAAGGGGAGCATCGGAATTATCGGGAAGGGAAACTGCTAGGCATATTGGTTGATGTGTTAATGCCATTTTTCCAAGCTAATCGTTTTAATATTCTGGAGCCGTTCGAGTGATATGTCTCTGGATACTTTTCGTTTCCTTCTCTTGTACTCTATTGTCTTGTCTCAGCGGTCGGCGGAGAGGAAATTGTATTTACATGTGCCGGTCACAACTACCAAACTGTACAATTCAATTGAATGCGTTAAATTGTTCGACTGTCTTATACAGAAATTGGTACTTCAAGATTCGCAGACTTATTTAAGACCAGCTTGGCCCAAGCCAAGTTCCTGGCTTAAGAGATAGTGTGCACCTCTCACAGCTGAATCCGTACATGTAACCTAATTTGGGTATGCATTGCCGAATTGAGGTTACTTGACTGGTGTCGCTCCGTTTGAGTTTCGAACTGCTAAGCTGCCCTCAACGTGCGATGGCCGATGACTATTGTTACGATATGATGATATGCTTGATCCTCACCCCACGGCACTTCCTTCACCTGCATCCACCCATCAATAAGACCGTAATTCCTTGTTACCTTACCAACCCCGTTCAATTCAATACAATAGGTCCCGCCACAGATAAAGGTTAAGTCTTCTTGTACCTCGGACGCTATGCTGAACCAGTTAGTGCTTTTCTTCAAGACTACCCATCTTTTCGTTACATAAATAGTTCGATGGAAGCTTCTCCCTAGATTCCATCTCTTGTGCCATACCTTCGACATTGTGACAATGCCGACGATTTTAAATGTTGTCGCACTCATCTCCGGAGGCAAAGATTCGGTTTTCTCTATCTACCATTGTCGAGCAAAGGGACATAAAATCGTTGCACTTGCGAATCTATTTCCACCCGGTGACGATCGAGATAGCGAGGACATGAATAGCTTCATGTATCAAACCATTGGACACAGTGTCATTCCACTGTATGAGAAGGCCTTTCAAATACCGCTGTTTCGCATGCGCATCCAGGGATTGGCAACCAATATCGACAAATATTACTCCCCGCCAGCGAATTCTAGGAGCGTAGACGGACCCTTTCCACAAGACGAGACGGAGTCGTTGTACCATCTGCTCAGTGTAGTCAAGACAGCACACCCGGAAGCCGATGCAGTCTGTACGGGAGCCATCCTTTCGGACTATCAGCGAAGTCGCGTTGAATCTGTTGCGCTTCGACTTGGACTACAGTCTCTGGCATACCTATGGCAGTATCCGTATCTTCCCCCTCATACACAAACGTCGCTCTTGGAAGACATGGAATCGATACGACACAGAGCGATCATCATTAAGGTGGCGTCTGGCGGCCTAGATGAGTCGTTCCTTGGCCAGAACGTCGCGGACTCACGGATAATCGTAAAGCTTAGACGTGCGATGGGTAAATTCGGTCCCATTCAGGGCGGCTCTGTTCTGGGGGAAGGTGGCGAGTACGAAACATTATCTGTAAATGGACCAGGTGACCTCTGGAGTGAATCCGTGGCTATTGACACTGAGCAGATGCAGATCATTCTAGGAGAAGGAGGCACAGCAGCCCTGAACATCAGGAATGCGAAACTCTCTAGGAAAGAAGACCTAGATATGACCCAATCGGAGTCACTGCGAACTCCAGAGGGACTCGATCCCGAATTCGAATGTTTGAGAAGAGAATTGGAAACCACTCAAGTCAAGCAAAAAGCTTATCGAAACCGAGGAGATTACGCTCCCTTCACAGTAGGAGCTAGTAATCGATTTTCAATGCACGTTGCAAGGAGTCTTCTATACATCAACAATCTAGGCGCTTCCACAAACACTCAGGGAAGTGGGAGCGTCGATGAACAGATGAGTGTTATAATCAGCCGGCTGGCATCTTTGCTAAAAGGGAATAATCTACAAGATTCAGACGTAATATTTTCGACTCTAATCCTCCGCTCCATGTCTGACTTCAGAGCCGTTAATACGGTCTATGGAGCCTTCTTCTCTAGACCACAGCCTCCCGCTCGAGTGACCGTTGCCTGTGGCTCGAACCTGCCAGGAGGCGTGGACGTCACACTCTCAGTGGTTGTCAATCGGCTGAATGCCAGTCTGCGCCGTGGCCTCCACGTGCAGTC
The DNA here is from genome assembly GCA_010094025.1 of Viridothelium virens. Lineage (NCBI taxonomy): Eukaryota > Fungi > Ascomycota > Dothideomycetes > Trypetheliales > Trypetheliaceae > Viridothelium > Viridothelium virens. The sequence goes on from ML991779.1 coordinate 440,264, forward strand.
GATCTCATACTGGGCGCCAGCGAACATCGGGCCCTATTCCCAAGCCGTTGGCATTGCATCAGGTTCGGGAGGCGAGGACGGGAAGAGGGCACAAGTAGTGTATATGGCCGGTCAGATCCCGCTCGTGCCCGCAACGATGGAGTTGGTGAACTATGGGGAGACTATAGCCGAGTTCAAGGAGCAGACGGTACTGTCACTGCAGCATCTGTGGAGGGTGGGCCGCGCAATGGCGGTTGAGAATTGGCTTGTGGGAATTGCATTCGTCGCAACTCCATCTCAGTACCTGCAGACACCGGTGGAAGAGCTGGCTGATGTAGCTCTAGACGCGTGGTCGAGCCTTTACGATTTAGTACGCAGTCTTGATCATCAGGATGAGGATAGTGAAGCAGAAGGAGTAGACGTATGGGATCGAAAGTACGGACTCAACCGTCAGGACGACGCGGACTCGTCGAGCACTATTGATACTCGACATCTTCTTCCGGATTTAGCACGTCTGAAATCGAAGGCGAGGCCGGAAGGGAATGCGCTGGTTGAGGAAGACCCATCGACGATAGCGCACTGTTTTGTGCTTGAAGTCGATGAGCTACCACGAGGGGCACAAATCGAATGGACGGGACTCGGTCTTGTGAATAGTGACCTGGAACTTAGCTCGCAGCTAGGATCAAGAACGGTGCCTGATGCTGCTGATCCAGCAGCGCGCCAATTCGGTCCGTTGAGAGATTTAAAAAATGTAGATTATCGGTCGTGTAGGATTGAGCAGACTGGAGAAACCTATGTCTGGTTAGGTATCGAGGATGTCAAGGAGACGAGTATAGGGGCAATCTTTCGCGAGATCCTTCCTAATCGTGAGATGCTACCGAATTGTATCGTGTATGCTGGCGAGGATCTACCAGTGTCTTTTGTGGGTGACTTGGCCGCGCAGATCATACCCTGTAAGTCAGTCTGGGGCTCAGGGGCTGGGTCTTTGGCTGCTGTCGTATTCTTCACAATTGAAGGGGGAGAAAGGAGGTATGAGGATGTATGAGTATGTTGGGAACGCTGCCGGATCCGTCAGATCTTGACAATCAGACCTGGATGAGCTCCCAAGCAGAAATTATCTTGATAGAATGAGCTTGGTTGAGGTATGTTTTCCTGGCCATACCTAATATGTAGGATCCAGGTTCCGTGATAGAATACATTCAACCTCAGGTACAAGGTCCCTCGCATTGATGGAGTCCCGTAAGCCACAGTGCTCCTCTTAATCCTACAAGATATGCCCAGATTAGACACAGACCTTATCTCGCATCCTTCCTCTCCTGCGACCTCCTCTTTGCCCTCACCTCCGCCTTCCTCCTCTCTCCTCCATCCACCTTGTGCCCCCTCTTCTGCTCCCACAACCCTTCCTTCACTGCCACTCTCGCCACGTTCCCCTCCGTCCCCTTCACCAACTCCACATGCGGCCCGCTTATCGTATGGCCCCCCATCATCTGAATCATACTCGGTGCCACAGTCTCCTTGAACTCCTCCGCGCTCTCAATCTCCGCCCCCGGCTTCACATTCACCACCACCTTCCGCATGCCAGGACTCCGATTCGCCGTCGCCACTGCCCTCACACCGCCCTCTTCCTCTACCGCATTCGAACCCGCCGCCGCGTCCGGCACTTCTACTATGCGCAGCTCCCCAACCCCATCCTGCACATGCTGGAAGTCGCCCCCGACCCCGAACTCGCCGTTCCGAAACTTCTCGCGCCACCGCAGCAGGTAGCGGCGCGAGCGGGCGGGCTCGACGCCCAGTTCGCGCAACTGAGGCGACGAGAGCGAGAACAGCGCTTCCCACGTGGGGATCTTGGAGGCGTGTTGCGAGAGTTGGCGGCCGATGAGGGTGAGGAAGGTGGAGGGGTCAGGGCAGAAGGGAGTGGGTTCGGGGATGGAGCGTCGAGGCGTGCCGGAGTGGAGGCAGCGGGTGCAGAGGAATGGGACGAAATGTCGTTTTAATGGTAGGGTGGTGGGTATATTAGATATAGGGAAGGGAGGTCGAAGGGGTTGCATGCTTCGAGAGGGTTGATGCGTTCTTGGTGGAATGTTCGTCAATTACGGCCTGGAAAGTGGAGTAAAGACTTTCGTTTGGACGAATATGATTTACGAGAATCCAGTATTCGGATGCTAAAACGGAGGGGAATTGAAAGGAAGATGTGGTGAGAGACTTCCTGGTTGCCCGATAGTAGGAGATTTTGAGGTGTATGGAACCTGCGCTCGTGCATAAATTTGTGCGCGAATTGCTCAAAAATAGTGAATCGATGATTTTCGGTCATCCAGCCGCAACTCTGGCACACTCGATCCACCGTCTCTCGATGGATGAAAGAGCATTGCAAGAGCCTAGGCTCGCTCGCTCGCTATAGGCTCACAAGTGACGATCTCAGCCTTCAACATTGAGCTAGAAAATTATGGGTGTCGTCGTCTACCTATCCACTAACTGGTGACCTTCTTGGGTTGTGTTTTCTTGTCAGTATGCAAAGTCTCATCTCATCCTGCGCGCAAAATGAGGATGTGAGCTCTTACTTTTTATGGGAGGAGTAAGATCAAGTCACAGAGGAAAAATTACTGTTGTACCCGGGAAGTTGTGTCCTGATGGTGCTCATGCCAAAATGTAAATGGAAAGAATTTCATTTGTCTTTCTCTTCTTCCCCTGGAATTAAAGCATGACTGCCTTTCGTCTGAAGATTTTTAGCTTCCAACTATAGCAGTTGACATGATACTGGGAAATAGCATATTCTCAACAAGTTCCTGATTGGCGTGGCAAGCCTTGACTTCTTTTCAGAAATATGGACACAGACGTGCCTTCCCTTCATTATCTACATGTCTCAACATGGCTTCTCTAAGTGGGATTGCCCCCTGGGAAATGACTCCTGCTCTCCGATCTCAAGGTACTACGAAGCGTTGCTCCAACCACCGTCTTTCCATTAAGTGTCAGACCTACTTCGATTGCGTACTTAAGGATGCAGCGGTTATTTCCGAAAGGTGCGCACCGGGTTAGCTTTTATGGCATCTTACCTCCCTTTGCGTGGCAACATTTCAACAATAGTGAGTCTGAGTGGCCGATAATCACGGTCTCGTCGTTCCTGACATACCGAAGACAAGATTTCTTCGATGACCGGTTCCAATACTCATTTGTCTGCGATCGTGACAGACCGGCTTGCTTCGCAGGCAAGAAATATGTCTACCCTCGGTAAGACTCGGTGGCAAATAGTGTTGAGTACTGCCTGGATTGACCTCCGATATCAAGCTAAGCGCGCAAAACGTCCAACGAGTGAGAATCTCCACTGGTCGCCTGAGACGGTCAAATTCCGCGGCGAGACCCCCAGCAGGATTTTCAGAGATATTGCGATCGCGAGGGAGGAAATCGTGAAGGCCAACCTGAAGCTCCACAGTCCTTCGAGGAATATCCAGAACGTCATTGATCACGACCTTCATACGATTCAACGTCTAGCTATAGTGCTGCTTAACCTGCGAAGCATGAATGCACAGATTCATGCCGTGCGTGAAGGAAGAACGATCAAGTTTCGCAGATGGTACGAAGACAATTCCGTCTTTGCGTTATATGGAATTCTTTATCTTGGACTCATAGTTGTACGTCTCGTTTTCGTTCCCCCGTGCTTTCTATGATAACGGACCGATACAGTTATTCCTCTGTGTGGTGATAAAGCCCCGGAAGAGCCTGTAGAGGCGCTATAGTATGGACAGTGGGACCAATGTGGAACTTGGGTGCTTCCGTGTCAATGATGTTCGCGATGCTCGGCATCTAGATCCTACAAAACCTTTCCTGGGTTCAATGTGGCCAACCCCACCGAGGTTCACGTAGTGTAGTATTACATATGCTCGTTCTGTATCGACTACTATCATTTCATGACCCAAAATTCAGCTTGACTCTGCTCTGCAAATCCTCAGTTACACCTATAGACAGTAGGTACTGCTCAACGGACCCAAATTTCTCAGTAATATGTCCGGAAACCGTGGTTACGAAATCAGGCGGACATCCAGCAAAGTCATCCGTCAGCCCAATTGCGTGAATTTCTTCAAGCTTCGATTCCCTTTCCGGCAACAACTCAGGCTCTGATAGCAGGTAATCATATTCAATTGCTTCCAACGGCACACCAAGCAACAAGAGAACAAGTAAGATGGAGATACCGGTTCGGTCCTTGCCTTGAGTGCAGTGGATCATCACCGGTAAATTAGTCTCATCAGCAAGGATCCTAAAAATTTGGTGAAATTCGGCACCGCTCGCATGTAGAGTATCAATGGCAAGGCCGTGAAGACCTCGTTCACGCATCACATTCGTCCCAAGGATACTGATGGCTTCGAGACGATACCCTGTTGCCATGAGACCGATCAACTTCGTAGTGTTCCACCATGATAGTTTTGAAATGAGACTGCGAGAGTAGCCAGAGCCATTGAGGCTAATGTCGTGATAGGTGATGCCAGGAATCTTCAAAGGCCCTGTGACGGCATCATCGGATTTGGGGACGGCCGCAGATGCTTTTACTCGAGCATCACGCTTTCGCGCTTGCTCAATATGCTCAGACCTGCGGATATTAGTGAATGCTGACAACAGCGCGGAGTTGCGTCGTAGCTACTTCGTACGGAGGTCAATGATGGATCTCACTCCATACCGGTCGACTAATTGCTTTCGTTCTCCGACTGAAGCCTCATCGGGCCTAGCTGAGCGGTAGAGTCTTCCCGTCTTTAGTGTTCTGAAGCATCAGACAGTTGTTAGCAAAAGTAGATGATCCATTTTGGCTGGCATGTAGGCGAGCTCACTTTTGCCCGAGGTGGCTGTTAACAGTCTCTGCTACATCTCTGAAGTTCAGAATTGCCATTGGTGGATTACTGAATGATACCTATGACCAAGGGTGCAAGCGTGCTGTTCCCAAAACAGCAGCCTTGAGAGGCACGCGGGAAAGAACCGGATGGTAGGTACGTCAAAATATGGTATGTAGTGGGTACTGTACGTATGATCAAGGTCCCGCAATGCATCCCTGCGTCAATCTATGAGGTGTTTCGCATTGATCTCGGCGGTCGGCATGACGACGCTTGACGTGTATCCACCGAGGAAAGAGAGTTTCTAGCGAAGGGCGATCGGGCAGAGGACACTATAACAGAAAGGGCTCTGCAGACAACCTCGTCCTTAAGACGGCCATCCTCTTCAGAACCGTTGCTTTCACGAACGCCATATTTTCAAGAGCCGCCATTCTTCAGAACCTCCTATCCTTCGGAACTACCCTTTACAATCGTCATTCTCATGAATGCCACATTCTTACCTAGTTCTGCACAACGTCGATGCTTGCTAGCTATGTTCTCAAGATCTTACTTTCCTCAGATCTCACGGACATTATTTACCCAATAAAGTCGAGTGAGAAAGGTGACCACTTTTGGATCTGCATATATAAACTTGTTGGTGATATTCGTTCACTTTCCAGTCTCAATTCCAAATAGTACGTACTTGCAACTATAGAAATACGTGCGACCTGGCCATCTCCTCGCTCGGTTTGCTCCTCGCACGGAGAGGTCCTCTCCTACTGCACCGCCGAGCGCAGAAGCTCTTCCAGTTTCGAGACTATCTATGGAAAAGTACGAATCGAAGCTATCGCAATAGGCTTCGTAAATCTTGGGACCTTAGTAGCGCGTGTCGAAAATATGAACCTACTGTCTCGACACATCTGCAGCCGCAACTCATTATCACTCATTCCAAATATGGTGGTGAACCTGAGCCCCGTATCAAGGGTATACGGTAGGTAAGAAACTTTGGGAGGGCCTCCACGACTACAGGATTGTAGGGTCCAATTTTGCCTTCGTCCAGCTGAAAGGCATCCAAAAGCGTCCCTAGCGTAACGGCGATCTGGACTGCCTCCGGATTGACCTGACTGCGAACATTTTCAGGAATCTCGTCCCAAATCTCCTGCCAAAATCCTCTCTCGGCGTCCTCAAACTCGGGCGGCATGTGAAACTTCTTCTCAGAAAACTCGCCAGCAAGTGTGTGAACACGGCAAAACCCCATACCAAAGGGAAGAGGGGTCGATAATTCCCAGTCAACAATACCAGAGACTTTACAGTCACTGTCAACCATAATATTAACATCATTTAGGTCGAAGTGAGCGATAAAAAGTGGTAGGTGTTTGAGCTGGTCTAATTGGCCACGTAAATCTCTCGCTATACCATGGAATTGACTAATTTGGGTATCCTCAGAGGCCAGGAGTAGCTCCAAGTGCGGGTAAAGCTTGTGATTGACAACCAACTCACTATTGTCGTTGATATAGCCTCTCGATAGGATCCGGCCCAAAGATCGGACGGTGGTAATCCTTGTTTGTGAGACTTTCCCTCTTGCGCCATCAAGCCATGTTTTCCCTGGTATACACGTCATCCAGTAAACCCATATGCCCTCACATTCCAGCTCTGTATTCTGGATTACTTCAACATCAGGGACTACCGCGCCAAGCACTCTCCGGGCAACCTGAAAGGGCTCAAGATCTAGGGGTTCGGGTCGGAACTGTATAACAACGTCTTCGCCATTCTGCAGTGTTACAATGGCCGTCCTACTGAAAAACCCTTGTGGTCGGGGTCCTCGAGCCTTCTTGGCGGCAATGCCTGAGTGCAAGTGGGCCAGTCGCCGCGCTTGTGTGGTCTGCTTCGAGGGCGTATTCAAGCACTTTGGAAGGTCGGCATCAGAGGTAATCTCAATAGTCATAATGTCTTCGACATGTGACTTAAGTAAAGTGATAAGATAGATGATGGGTGAAGATTGAATGGAAGAGCGCCGTCGTGGTGAAGGCAGCGGTATCGATTGTTGACAATTAATTGCCATTGGTGGACTATTAAATAATGCCTATTACTAAGCATTTTATTTCCAGAACAGCAGCCTTAACAGGCACGCGAGGTGCGAGGAAGAACCCGGTGGTATGTATGTCAAAATATGGTAGTGGGTACTGAGTATATATGATCGACGTCCCGCAATGAATCCCTGTGTCAATCTATGGGGCGTTTCGCATTGATCACGGTTGTCGGCATGACGGCGCTTGACCTTTGCGAGTGATTCCATGCCTCAAAAATGATAGTCCTGGGGCGATTAGCCTTGGTAATTAGAGTGCTACGGCTTCCGAAATGGACTGGCTTGGTCCCCAAAGTGTCATCCGGCAAGGCGGTTAGTGGTTAGCTGCAGCCACAGTTGAGGCGATTGGCCGTTGCCGTGGCTTGAGCTCCCGAAGGACGTACGTCATAGTCAAGTCTAGAGGTAGGGAGGCAGCCTTTACCATTCCTCCGTGCACAAGGTGACGGTCTGTCTCCGCTCCATTTTGCCTAATGCTTTACATCTCTACTGCCTGCGTCGGCCATGCCTTTGGGCACTTTCTAAGTCTACTACTTCCCTTTCGTTTGTGACTGTGCTCGTGATTTGACCACGACCCCCGAGTCAAAGTCGCTTCCACCCCCAAACAACGAGGCGCATTCTCCAGACCGCTGTGCTGCTTTACTACAATGAACCCAATCAGCTCTTTTTGGGCTGGCTCGAAAGCCGACCGGCCCTCTGATGCCTCAGCGACAGCCACAGAATCGCAGACTGTGCCAGCGACAGGCGATTTAGTCGAGCAGAATACTGGTCAGGCTCCTGTAGACGACGCACCGCAATCGAGATCAAATGGCTCCGGTACAATGCTCTGCCCTGATCCATCGGCACATCATTCCTCGCCAAATTCCAAGCTTTCAGCGTCGGGTGCGAGTGCCGGACTCTACAAGACGGATCCTAACAAAAATACTGCAACATCCCCCACTTACCCGCTGGACAAAGACGGAAAGCTTTCATCTGCAGGTGAGATCTCACAGCTTAATCCCGAGAATGTCTACGTGTGCGCTGTCTAACCGTCTCGAAAATAGGCGCGGCAACTTCCTTGAAGCACGCGAGAGCTTCGGATTTACCAAGTTATCCTGTATTAGGTATCGACCGACAATCGGCGGCGGGCGCAGCTGCAAGCCTTGGATTTGCGAATCAGAAATCGTTCGAGCATTGGAAGCCCGATCCCTCATCACATGCAGGCAAGGCAGCGCTTTTGGCACACGATTATAAGATGAAGCCCGTATGGCAGCCGGAGTTAAGTGCTGCTGGGTCTAAAGCTGCCATTCTTGCCCATAAAGGTGGTCCAAATCTAAATCTATGGGAACCAGAAGCTAGTAAGGAAGGCAATTCTGCAGCTGGCATTGCCCTGCGTAATCGAGAATTAAGCCCAACGCTGGACTATGGGTACACAGCTGATGGTCGCAAAAATGCCCTGGTAGCAGCGACAGGCGCTGTGGGTAGAAGTAGATCTGGATCAACACCTACCCCCGTGAAACAATCATATCCGGATGCTCACAATGCTCCTTACAATGCACTCAATGCCGCAACAATAGCTCATAAGCCGAGTACCAAGTCCACCCCGGAAGATGCCAATTTGATTGACTCCAATGCCATGCAATCTGCGCGTATCACGCATTATGGAGCAAACGTATCAAGAGAAATGTTTACGGAGCACCCGCCAGTCGAGCCCGAGGTGGAGGAAAAGAAGAAGAATGACGCGCTACGTGGAGCCTCATTGTCCATGGCGAAGCAAATGTATGCTATGCAACAACAAGCGATCGAAGAAGCAGCAGCTGGAGATGATGGCTATGATGCAGGTCAAGCGGCAGCATCACTGGCTGGAAATCGACAATCTATGGCCAGCACACACACCCTTGACATCAAGCAACAAGCAATGCAGTACATTCATCTCCAAGAAACTGCGCAGAAGCTTGCAGCTGATCGACTGGCGAAACTTGATGCTGAAGACCATGGTGCGTACCGTCGACATTTCGGTTTTCATGTCGAGCCTCAACGATCACGATTGTCCATACGTAATCGTAACAGTGCGCGCCGCGCCTCCAGTGAGGGAAAGCGGCCTTCTACTGCATCTGATGACGATGAACTAAGATCGCGGAGGATACGACATCAAATGTCGGAATTTCAAGACCAGGTTAAGCAAGTCGACGCCAAAAAGCGCCAAAAAGACCGCGAAAACCTCCTCGCAGCCGCTGAACGAAGCGTACAGTCTCGTTTGCATGCTATGGATGAGCGTGTCTTTGCCGAAACCGGGAAAGTCTCGCCTGCTATGCTAGAAGAATGGGAAGCCAAAGCTCGCGCAAAGGCAGCAAAGGAAAGCGAATCGCGGATGCAGAATCGTGGCTTGATCGATGTGGGTGGAGGTAAGCTCTTGGAGCAGAGCGAGATTGACCGAATCGCAGCGGAAAGAGTGCAGCCTACACTGGATGAGGTCAATCATGAAGCTGAGCAACACAGGGCAAGAGATGAAGAGATGAGATTGGATGCTGAAGAGAAGAAGCGCCATGCTCAAGTAGAGAAGGACAGGGATAGAGAAACGAAAGCTGAGCAGAAGAGAGCGAAGGGTAAGATGATTACCGCCTGTTTGATACAATATGCGCATTCTTACCGTTGACAATGTAGATGAAGAGAAGCGGGCTTCCAAAGCCAAGAAAGAAGAAGAAAAGCAGGCTGCCAAGGCAGAAAAGCAAGCCAAGAAGGACGAGAAGCGAAAGTCCAAGGAAATCAAGAGAGGTACCGATCCCGCTACTGCAACAGCTGTTGAAGTTGAGCAAGTTGCCGCCGGTACAGGTACCGACCAGCCACACACGGCACAAGGCGAAGAGGGCGACGAGGCTGAGGAAGACGAGGACGCGGAACCACCAACACAAGCAAGTCAGTAAAGCCACACTGATGTCAATGATAATGCACATGATTTTGCGAATCATGTAACTTCAACCCTCATTGCTGACAATGATAAAGCTAACGTAGCACCTACTCTCGCGCCTGCCCCCGAGACTCAGCAGTCAACCACAGCCAACGACATGTCGACATCCGAGCCCGTTGACGAGCCAGCCACACAAAAAGCCGAAAAAGCACCCATCCCCCCAGTCACCGTCCCCGCCAGAAGCGAAAAGCCCGCCGAGACATCCCCAACATCCCCAACATCACCTACTAAATCCAGTGGGCTGAAATCCCTCTTCTCTAAACTCCACCGCAAATCCAAAAGCACCTCCGAACCAGGTAGAATCACCATCACCCACCCTCACACCTACGGCGGTACCTCCGCCGCCGCCGACACCGCCGTCACGGAAGAGGGCTCGGCGCCCCGCACGTCTTCCTCGCTCGCCCCGCGCTCCTCCATCACAACGACGACCAATGAGCCCAAGACCTCGTACGAGAGCAGCGCGGCGCATGCGCCACCGTCCGTCAGCGCGCGGGATTCGGTATCGGAGGTTGCTGCAGGCGGAGAGAATCCTCGACACAGCACGGCTGAAGAGAGCAGCGCTGTCAGCGATCTGAGTGCGGAGTTCGAAGAGGCGAGGGATGGGTTCAATGAGGCGGCGGCGCCGGTGCTGCATTTTGCTAGTGCGGGGAAGAAGTCGGGCGAGGGTGCGAGTGTGGGGAGGGAGACGAGGTTTCGGGAGGAGGTGTGAGCGCGTCTTGATAGGCGTTCTTGGGTTCCGGATGGGAAAGGGATGCGTGCTTGTGGGATTGTAGGGATATGCTGGCGGCGCGGTATGGGTCCTTGCCTTGGGTTGAGCAGTAGTGGATTTCGGGGTCGCCATCTGGGCTATATGTGGTGGTTTATACCTCGTTCGTTAGGCTTGGACGGCTGTTGAGTTTTGTTTTCCTCTTTGCCTTTGCCTTCGGGGCGGATGTTACGGCTGTGATGCGTCTCCCAAGCATATATGTGATACCCGTAGTAATGATGACCATCAATCAACTCGTGACGGTCTGACGAATGCTTTCAGAGCAAATTTCCCGACTGCCTTTGACATGTAATGGCGATCTTCATTGAAAACCTGGTCATCGCTTCATTGATGAAAAATCCAGCTTCCTCGCAACCTTGTCACTCCTGCCCTCCGGTAGCTCTCCTCCTCTCCTCTTTAGCTCCTCCGCCATTTTCTTTTCACCACCACCCTTCTTGGGTAGATTCTCTTTTTTGGTCGGCTTCGGCTCGGCAGACCACCATTCATGCTGAAGGATTTGCTTCGCAGTCACCCTCTTCCTCGGATCTAACACGAGCATCTTCATCAATAGGTCCACACCCATTGGTCCCGCCGTTCCGAAGAGCCCCAGAAAGTAGTTTCGGTCTCTTACCGGGACGATGTTTTTCTTCTCCACCGGGACATAATCCGGCAGCTTCGAAACGCCGGGCCAATTCTCCTCCGTCGGCGTCCCCAACGCCTGCCCAATCAAATGAACCTGATCCAGCTCCGTCTGGCCCGCCATAAACGGTGTCCTCAGTATCAGCTCGGCAAACACCGTTCCCATACTCCACACATCGACCGCGCCCCCATAATGCCGTGCGCCGTAGAACAGCTCGGGGGGGCGATACCAGCGCGTGATGACCTGATGCGACATCGGCATCGCGGGATCAGCAAAACCCCTCGCCAACCCAAAATCAGCAAGCTTGACCTCCCCGTCGGCGGCGATTAGCAGGTTGTTGGGCTTGATGTCGCGGTGGAGCACGAAGTTCGTGTGGCAGAACCAGACGGCGCGGCCTAGCATGCCCATCCAGGCCTTGATGTCCGCGACGCCGTAGGCGATGCGGGCGGTGTCCTTGATGAGCTGCTCGAGGTCGCCCAGGGGCAGGTATTCGAGGACGAGGTTGAGGTTCTGGTTCTTGGAGGAGAAGACGGTCTGGAGGGCGATGATGTTTGGATGGGAGAGCTCCTGCAGGAACTTGACTTCGCGGATGGCGTCCATGCTGAGGCCGTCTTTGAATTCGGTTTGGACTTTGATCTTCTTGATGGCGACGAGGGTGCTGGGGGAGGTGCGGTGGTGGCCGAGATAAACGATGGCGTAGGTGCCTTCGCCGAGTTTCTTGTCTGATAAGATGGTCAGTTGAAGAGCAGTTGAGAGATCGTAGGCTGAACGACCTTTGACGTATTTGCGCTTCTCATTCTCATTAAGTTGTTCTGCCATTTCGCTCGTTGAGTCCATCGTTTGCGGACTAGGCGGTGGTTTTGACTTGGGAGTTCCCTGAAGGATTGGAAGAGCTTTTGCTTTCGCCGCTTTCACCTCCGAGTTCGCTGCAGCCGCAGGTGGGCCTACAAGCGGTGATACAGCCATGTTTGATACTGTTGGGGGGTCGAATATCACAGGTAATGTCGAAGCAATGATGAGCAGAGCGCAGGCATTCCGCGTATTCTTCAAGGCAACAAGAAAGAGAGCACAGTCATCCTGACGCACTCCGTTGATCACGATATGCTTCGCTTGAGCTCGGCGATCATTGTGTACGAATTCAAGTCAATGTCTAATATTCAGAGGGTGAGGTCCTATAAAGGTACCAGGGGATCCTTGCTCGCGTGTGCGGCATGCTTCCCCCGTCCGCACCGCCAAAAAATCCTAAGTACCACGAGTACCTTAGTACCTCGGAAGACCACCTGTTGCAACAAAAGAACACCATTGCCATTCCCCCAATTGTAAATATATACCTCTTGGTGGCATATCTGTAGCTCAATTGAGCTTCGTCGATCTTTACCCAGCCACTCAAACAAAGTTAACATGTCGAAAGTTGAAGAAAATCCATCCGAAGACTCTTTCGAATTCATTGAAACTCCTCCCGCACCAGACCAGAAGCCCTACGCGAAGGATTATGGCGTTCGTACCACAAACGTATGTTTTTGGAGCAGATACTATAGAGCGAATCTTCCTTCCTTAGCCTCAATGCTGATCACTTGCTAGTATCCTGCTATTAAAAACGCGCCTTTGCCAGCAGATGCCGCGGGCAGCGAGAGCTTCTCCAACGTAGTGTTGATTTCTCTTCTTGCCGTCATTCCATGGTACATTTCTCGACAAGTCGGCGGTGGCTTGATAACATGGATCTTCTTTGCCATCCTCACCGCCATTCCCATTCTTATGGCCTTTTGGACCTTCGCTTCTAGCATGTCCCCACGTAAGAACGAGAAGGCCAAATACCCAGGAGCACCAATCGAGCACTATCTGACCTTCCATAATCCTGCTGACAGAGCTAAGTATCATGGGAAAAACAAGATACCTATGCACACATTGTCCGAAATGTATTTCGATGGTAAGGTAAGCTTCAATGGTGACGCCCTAGAAGTTCTGGAGTATAGGCACGATTGGGCCAGCTTCCGCTTTACCCTTGGCCTCTACTGGTTCTTCTTGACGGGCACCATTCCCGAAGCCCTCATGCATACTAGGTCACAAGGTACGAATCCTCAAAGTTTCATCGCTACATGACAATGAGTTGACCGTCGCTTAGACGAAGAACAAGTCCGCGACCACTATGACCGCGGTGATGACTTCTACGGCTGGTTTCTTGGCCCTCGCATGGTGTACACTTCCGGCATTATCTCAGACCCCAACCGGGAAGAATCCCTCGAAGAACTCCAAGACAACAAGCTCGGCATCGTTTGCGAGAAGGTCGGCCTCAAAGCCGGAGAGAAAATGCTTGATATTGGCTGTGGTTGGGGCACGCTAGCCAAGTATGCATCTGTCTTTTATGGAGCACATGTCACGGGAGTGACCTTGGGGAGGAACCAAACAGCGTGGGGCAACAGCGGATTGAGGAAGGCGGGAATCAGCGAGGAACAAAGTCGGATCGAGTGTATGGATTACCGCGATATTTCAGTGCCCCAGGGAGGTTATAATAAAATCACTTGTCTGGAGATGGCAGAGCATGTTGGCGTTCGACATTTCTCTACTTTCTTGAAGCAAGTATATGACATGTTGGATGATGACGGCGTTTTCTTTCTGCAGATTGCCGGTCTTAGGAAAAGCTGGCAGTATGAGGATCTTATCTGGGGACTTTTCATGAACAAGTACGTCTTCCCCGGTGCGGATGCCAGCACCCCACTAGGCTGGTTCATAGACAAACTCGAAGGTGCTGGATTCGAAGTCAAGGGTGTTGACACCGTGGGTCTGCACTACAGTGCTACGATTTGGAGATGGTACAGGAATTGGATTGCAAACCGGGAGAAGGTTGAGGCGAAGTATGGGAAACGCTGGTTCAGAGTGAGCTTTCCGATTGCAGTACCGCAGACTCGAACGAGCATGCTAATTCTTATTCCCAGATATGGGAGTACTTCCTTGCCTATTCCACTATCATCTCTCGTCAAGGCAGCGCCACTTGCTACCAGATTACGCTTGTCAAGAACCTCAACTCCACTCATCGTATTGAAGGCGTTCCTAACCAATTTGGTCTCAAAGGCGCTTTGGAAGCTGCAAAGGCGAAACGCTCGGCATACAATTCTCCAGTAGTCCCTTCTTAGATCGAAGCTCGTTCCGCTTTGGAAGAGTAACTTTTGACACCACCTCTACAGTGAGAATTAGATAATATCAAGAGGCCAATATTCCGTTTCTCTATAGCCTGAATAGCTGCTTTTCTTCTGAGACCCTTCAAATCGTGAAGACTCGGTCGACGCGTAAAAGTGACGACATCCGTTCCCAGGCGTTGGCTACAAATCCACAAATTTTCTGGAAGAGCCGCTGACAGAGCTCGGAGAAGGAGTAACTGCAAGAGTGTGCGCGGGCTAAGCTCAAGAGCCAGTACCTTTATCCAGGCTTGCTTAACATCGCTACGAAAGCTTACAACCCACCACTGTTTGAGTCCAGGTATTACTAGAAGTCACCAGACTATATCAGATCGGTGACTACGGCGTTCTTGGGAGCCTTGACTCAAACATGGCCGCACAACTTGCGAATACTCGAGATATTACTGAGGTGAACTTGCAGGAAAGAGCAGTAAGTACTGAGCCGAAGCCGAACGGCAAAACAAAATCGAAGTGAAAATGTACGATGACACCATGGCAGTCACGTCCAATGTCCTCGTCAGATCGTCCTTCGTAAAGACACCTTAACCTTGCCACGCTATTAGGACTCAAGTGCGCAAGACCGAGGATTCTGGGCCGATGATCGGACAATGCCTACAGCTGTCGGTCATGGCGTGGCTCAGTGCCGGTGGGTGAAGTCTTCATTCGGTAGTGTACAGAATACTTTATCGCTGTTATGGAGCAGGGTGGAATTGCTCGCGAATCATCGTGCGCCATCTTCTGCAGGGCCCCGAGGCGCAGCTATAGCGCGTTAGGTCTCCGGATGAACTTGCCTAATGCGGGAGGGCGGCTAAGCGCACGGTGGGCACCATGGCAGTGGATCTTGTGGAGGAAATGTCAGAGGCTGCCGTTCCAGGTATTTACATACTCCATGTACTCCGTAATATAAAAACAGTGACAATTCTCTCTAACAAGACGTCTGCTCGCGTACAACGAGCATTACCCACCCTACGAAAGGTTCTATTGCACTTCTTGATTGGATTTGTGTCGAGACACTCTCGCAAGCCAAGAATTTTGTTTTCTGTCCTACTATGACCCTAACGCTACTAGAGCCTTATGCGTGTTCTTCATGAGATCCTACACAAACGTTGTACTCATTTCCTCCAATGGCAGTGGCCTAAAGCGGCGTCGAACCACAAAGGTTTTCATCGATGATAGAAATTCAAGGACACTCAACACCAGAGGTCTACATTGCATCTCAACTACCTCATCTAAGAGAGCCAAGTGGGTACCTGATCCAACCTATCGGCCCGACCCAAAGCTCACCCAGCACATTAAATAGGGTGCTCAATACAGTTGACAAATCAGGTACACTGGTTATATCGCCGAATCCCTTTTATTGCATACATGATATTTGGAACAAATCGTGCCGCCGTTTTCTTGTTTCACATCCAAGGACCACTTCGTCGCCGATATTGGAGATGCGCATTTTGGCCGTCTCGCCTGCAAAGCGAAACTTACCATTACAGAATTCTTCAGGTCAGCTAAAAGCTGGGCGCAGTCAGCCCACCATATACCGGGCTACCTTTTCGTGTTTGAGCTTACCGGAATCGTGTAAGTTAAGAGAGACATCTTCATGGTCTCGCCACCATACCTGGAGGCCCCTACCCTCTCGTATACACTCGCACCATTTCGCACACTCGCGGCTGGTGCTGATGAATCACAAGCGGAATGGCATAGGTGTCCAGCCCCAGGCATATACCATTGGTTTAATCTGCACCCTTCCGGTTGAGCTTGCAGCCATGAGGCTACTGCTGGACGTGGAGTACCAAGAACCGTGTTGGAGCCTCGACGGTACAAACATTTATACATTCGGCTCTATGGCAGGTCATGATGTGGTCCTGGCCTGTCTGCCTGCTGGGCAGTACGGCAACAGCTCGGCAGCGATAGCCGCAGCGCAAATGCGCCTCAACTTCGGATCCATTCGATTCGCTCTTTTAGTAGGCATCGGAGGCGGCGTTCCAAGTCCAGGAAGCGATGTCCGCCTGGGAGATGTCGTGGTCAGCCAGCCAAGAGCACAGCACGGCGGTGTGGTCCAATATGACATGGGAAAGGCGCATGGCCCGGGAAATTTTGAAAGGACAGGATATCTTCAACCTCCGTCCACAGTCCCTCTGAATGCAATCTCAAAGCTGCAGTCGACTCATTTCATGGGTCTGCAGCAGTATCGTGGTTTTCTGTCGACCATATGCCAAAATCAATACTTTGCAAGGCCTAAGCCTGAATCAGACATTCTTTTCGAGGCAGATACCAAGCACACCGGACCTAAAGACTGCAGCCAATGTCTTCAAAGATACGGAGCGATTCTGCGACGGCACCGGCCGGCAAACCATCCTCTTGTCCATTACGGCACCATAGCGTCCGGAAATCGCGTCATAAGAGATGGCATTATTCGCGACAAAATCAGTACCGATCTGGGAGGCGTACTCTGTTTTGAGATGGAAGCTGCCGGCTTGATGAATATTTTCCCTTGTCTCGTCATTAGAGGCATCAGTGACTATGCTGACTCCCATAAAAATGACAAATGGCAGCCTCACGCTGCTGCTACGGCTGCAGCGTATGCAAAAGAAATACTAACCGTAATCCCACCGGCGTAGGCGGACACGACAGAAACCGTACTTCAAGAGGTTCGGCATAGGCGGTTGAAGAGACAAAAAACACAACTTATGCAAATTGACGGTACCGCCCCTGATCCGTACGGCGGATTAAGTCGTGACCGCCCTGAATGGCGATACCACTGACGATGCGTACCCACAGATGCTTCCCGATTTAGGCAGCTCTGAAGTGGAGAAGCTTAGACTTTTGAGGCACCTTGGAATCTTTCGTGTGCATAGTGAAACCATCAGTCGCCCGGATGGTCTTCGAGCAGGACTGAGCCCTCCAATCCTATCTATTTCCCTTTCTTTCTTTCTTAGGTGGCGCTGGAAATCGGCATGCTGGAGGTATATACAGGCTAGATACATTTATGTATCTTGTATCTCTGTACGTGTATTGGCTGGATTTGGGCTGTTGTTTTGAGGCACACATGAGGGTTTCTTGAATGCTTTCCGTGTACATTTGATTTTGTCATCAATGAGACCACAGTTTCACGGTCTTATCAGCGCCGCCACTTGCAACTCTTCCTCCATCCGCACTCCAGTCAAGCGCAAAGACTTCACCTTGGTGGCCAGGCAGATCTTCTGCTAGCTTCCCGCTCTCGACTCCCCATACCTTCACAGTCGTGTCCTTGCTACTCGACACCAATAATCTGCTGTCTGCCGAGAAACAACACTGGTAGACAGCGCCTACGTGGCCCCTGAGTGTTCTGACAAATCTGCCATCCGTAGCACTCCATAGTTTAACATGATTGTCAAATCCCGCAGAAGCGATATAGAGGCCATCAGGGGAAAAGGTGACATGGTTAACGACCTTCTGATGCCCGATCATCCGTCCCAGAGGCTGAGTGGTTGTGAGTGGCTCCCAAAGGTACATGGTGCAATCGTCGCTCGCAGAAGCCAGCCGCTCTACCAGCTTCTTTCCGATCCTTGCCGCATCCTCAAAGTTCCGCTTCGCTGCTATTCTTCTGTCGCTTTCGTACTTAGGTCCGCCGAACTTTGGATCCCGGAAAGCATTACGGAGAGCGAAGTCGGTTGACAGCGCGAGATGGTTCACCCAGTGTGCATGCGACTGGAGAGTATTGATCAATGTGCCTTTAGCCGCATCCCACACCTTGATCGTTTTGTCTTGTGATGCAGTATAGATCTGACCTAGGCCGCCCCATTTCACACACGTCACCGAAGCGGAGTGTCCGCTTAGAACCATGTCAATGCGGCAGCCTCTTGCATCCCAGATCCGGACTGTCCCATCTTGGGAACATGAAGCTAGACGAGGTCTACCGGGTTGTTGAGCATGGTAGGGCTCCCATGAGAGATTTCTGACCGCCTTTGTGTGCCCTGTCAGGGGTCCGCCGAAAGGTTTGCCCTGAGGATCCCAGAGTCGCACAGTTTTGTCTTTACTGCCAGTTGCGATCATTGAATTGTCGGGAGACCAGCTTACTGTAAAAATCCAGTCTGTGTGCCCTTTCAAAGTAGTCACTGGCGTCCCTGTATCGCAATCCCATATTCTTGCCGTTGCGTCTCCGCTGCCCGTTAATAGTCTGGATGAGCTTTCCGGAGAGAATTGCATGCAGAGAATGGTTGACCCGTGGCCCGATATTGAGCTCGAGCATCTCGTGACCGCTTTGACTCGGAAGATAGCCTGTGGAGCTCTTTTAATCGTTATTTCAGTTTCAGTGGAAGAGGCGAGGGACTGTCGATCAGAGTGTAGCATCGATTGGTAAAGGCCATCTCTGATGAGTATCTGGGGGACCGCTAAAAAGGGGGAAGCAGTCAGCGGCGATTGAATGTTCTAAGGTCAAGAAAATTGGCTGGAATAAGCATGGACGGTGGAAGCGTGTCTTACCCTGCTCGTTTTCTGTCAGCAGAGGTTGATAAAAGAGTTTGTAGGGTATTCGCTTCAAGGCGAATTCGCGACCGTCTATACTGTCGGACAGTGTTTCTAAATTTTGTAATGTCGCATCCTTGAGCTCAATGTAGACAGGAGGTCCTGTTGCTTCCCCAGAGGCATGATCGTGAAAGCGCAGGCGGACCGGTCCTACGCTGTCTGGAATGTGGTTGCGCTCCTCCTCCTCTTCTCTTGCCCTGCTTTCTGCCGCAAGCCTCTGGCGCTTACTTGGAGGAGGAAGGACCGTAGCCATGGTAAAGGTCGTCTGTCCCTTTTAGAACGCTATGTGCATTCCGTAGATTGGTCCAGAAAAAAAAAAGAAAAAAAAGAAAATTGATGTGGGGCGAAGAGTTCGCGGAACATCCACCAGTGCACCCATCCACGCCATCCCATCGGAGCATCGGTGGCTAACCGCGCTAACCTGGGATCGGGACGCTAGCAGCCTTACCCGACGGATCTTTCCTTGACTTCAGCCTTGTCTTCCTCTCTTCGTCTTGAACCATCGACAAAGATCAAGCTAAAATCTAGACTCGGTGATTAGCTTGAATGTGTCGAATCCACAGAGAGACTCGTTCCGAGCACACTAAGAGTTCAGAACGGCAAGATAGGTACAATGAGCCGGCCGACTACCTCGCGGTCTGTGAGCAGCTCTTATCCCACCTACCCATACTATGAATACACAACCACCGCCTCCCGTAATCGCGCTGGCCAAGCAAGTAAAGGACGGTCGAATACGGCTCGTCCTAGGACTGGTGTATCGACGCTTGCCGTGACTGACCAGCAGATCATCTGCGCTGTGAGTGAGTCTCGTGGAGTTGCTCCGACTGTTGGACTGGCCTTTGTGAACCTGGATACAGGAGAGGCGGCTCTCTCTCAAATCTGCGACAACCAGACGTATGTGAGAACATTGGCCAAGCTTGCAGTCTACTGCCCCTCCCAAGTTTTGATTATGTCTACTGCTGCCAATCCCAAGTCAAAGCTGTTTTGCACAATTGAGGATCACCTAGACGCTTTCAACGGCAGCATCATCTTGTTAGACCGCCGGTATTGGGCTGAAAATGCAGGCTTCGACTACATACAGCAATTGGCATTTGCAGAAGACATTGAAGCTATTAAGCTCGCCATTGGTACTAATTATTTTGCCGTCTGCTGCATTGCTGCTGTATGCTGCTCGCCACGTTGGGTCAGTCCATGATTGACGCAATAATAGGCTCTCAAGTACATTGAGCTCGGAATGTCAACTACATTTCCATTTCAGTCGCTGAGGATTAAGTACGAGCCATCGGAAGGGTCGATGATGATAGACATCTCCACAATCCGCTCTTTAGAGCTCATCCAAAATCTGGAAAATCCCAAGTCGGAGGCTTGCTTGTTTGGGCTGCTGAATGATACTCTGACACCAATGGGTTCTAGACTCCTGAGAAGTAACATATTGCAGCCTTTGACAGATCCGAACACCCTTAGTCTTCGTTACGATGCCCTGGAGGAACTGACAACCATGGAGGAGATGTTCTTCGCGACCAGAGCAGGCTCGTATACTAAGGAACTCCGAAGTAAACGCGCTGACGTTGTGCCTTGTAGCGCTCAAGAATTCGCTCGATAGCGACCGCGTACTATCTGCCGTATAGTTCAACTCAACTTTTCTGTTTATCACAGGGACACTGACAGGAAGATAGTTGATTGTGATACCAGCGAAAATTTCGGTACAGTATTGTGAGCAATCTATCAACAATGTCATCATGCTGAAACACTTTCTCAACATGGTGAATCCGATCTTCAATGCAGTATCTGGAGCCAGAAGTGAACTTCTCCATGAAATTCGCGATGTGCGTGTCTCGCTCGACATGGTCATTTGCAGAACTAGAGCTGATATCTCTAGCTTTGCCGTCCGGAGAATCTTGAGGCGGTGGAAGCTCTTATCTATGGTGCGCTCAATGAAGATACGGCTTATGCGAAGCAGCCTCTCGAACTCCGTAATCAACGAACTTATGCTATGAAGGTATGACTTCCTGACACGCTCAACCAGCAGTTTTTTGACATCAGAACACAAGTCTGGAGTCAATGGATTGCTTGACGTTGCCAGGCAGACATACAAGGAGGCTGTACAAGATGCTGATGAACATGTCCAGCAGCTTGGAGGTATTCGTACTGATCGAGACTTGCTGTCAAACTGCTAAATGTATTCATAGAGACCCATCGGCTTCCTCTTGAGATGAAGTTCGATAACATGCGAGGATTTTACATCCGAGTGCCTGTCTCAGAGCTCGAAGATCGTGCGCTACCAGCCACCTTCACCAACGTCTTCCGTAAAAAGAATAAGGTCGAATGTCAGACGCTCGATTTGATGAAGATGAATCAAAAGGTATGCCTTTTCCCTCCACAGGTAATGATGCCGAGGCTCACATCGACAAGATCACAGATTCCCATGCGGAAGTCGTCATGTTGTGCGACCGAACAGTTCAAGATCTGGTTGTTGAGCTCCGCAGTCATTTGTCCATTTTATTCAAAATCAGCGAAGCAATCTCGATGCTCGACATGATGGCGGCCTTTGCTAGCGTGGTCACTGCATGTGACTATGTCCGGCCACAAATCGGAAGAGCCCTTGCGCTGAAAGCTGCTCGGCACCCTGTTAAGGAGAATGACAGCAACGTGAAATTTGTTCCAAACGATGTCTACGCAACGCAGCAGACTCGCTTCCAGATAATTACCGGTTGCAACATGAGTGGCAAGAGCACCTATATTCGGTCTGTTGCTCTGATGTCCGTTATGGCTCAAATCGGTAGCTTTGTGCCTGCGGAATACGCTGCCTTCCCAATCATGTATCAACTCTTCGCCCGAGTGTCCGCTGACGACAGCATCGAAGCCAACGTATCCACCTTCGCTGCGGAAATGCGCGAGATGGCCTTCATTTTGCACAACATCGACCGACGCAGTCTGGCAATCGTCGACGAACTAGGCAGGGGTACCAGCAGCCAGGATGGCCTGGCCATTGCCTTAGCCATCGCTGAGGCACTGATCAGCAGTCGGGCCATGGTGTGGTTCGCGACGCATTTTCGGGATCTCGCCAGATTCTTGGAAGAGCGGGCAGGAGTAATCAATTTGCACCTGCAGGCAGAGATGACGCAAGAGAATGAAATGAGCATGCTTTACAAGCTCGCTCAGGGTGCCGTACAAGAGCAGCATTACGGTATCAAAATGGCTAAACTAATGCCCCTCCCCCCCGACGTTATCGAATACGCAGAGGTTGTTGCGACGCGCTTGCAGGAGCAGATCAACAAGCGGAAGAGAACTTCTTTTCCAGTGTTGAGAGAGAGGAGACGGAAGTTGATCTTGAATTTGAAAGAACATCTGTTGCAGGCGCAAAGTGGACAGATGGAAGGAGAGGTGCTTACTAGTTGGCTTAGAGAGTTGCAGCGAGAGTTCGTCGTAAGGATGATGCAGATTGAGAAGGAGGCAGAAGAGGCGAGGATAGAAGAGGAAATAATGTCCGATACGATGACGGGTGATTCACAAGATATGTTGACGGATGCAGGTCAGAGTACGACGTAAGCGAGTGTCTGATCAGGCGAGATGGTGGCTTCCCCGAATGTGTTGCTGTCAAAATAGTGAAACTCGCAATCTTTGGCTTCATATCTCTGCGTAAGACATCTCTGCAAGGGAAGCACTGGAAGATAGCTGGGTCAAGATAGCTCAGTAATGTTCATCGTAAGAACTCAGGATCTAGGTATCAATTTTCTCGCTTGTCTGGCTCTCGCAAAATATGCTTATCACTTTAATATATATTATCGTGATTAAGTGCCAAATCTGCTTGCTAATTGGCGTTCATTCAACCAAGCTTCGTCTCTTTGTCCTTAATTGGGAAGTCTGTTCCAGTCGTACTCTTGTATTGGCCCCGAATGTAGTCGGAGATCTGCTCATCCTTGGCTTGCTCGATCTGATTCATTATGACATCAGCTGGGGATACTCAACATCGAAAATATAGAAAGCTCCGAATACATCATGGCTTTCGAGCTCGAATGAAGATCTGAACGTACCGCGCTCTCATTATCCTGAGGACCCTGGCCGAGGACTTTCTCCTGCACCATATCGACTCCTACGAAGGCCAACATTAGCGAATGTACGATCTGGAAACAAAAGAGGATCAAAAAGCTTGCCTTTATCAAGGAAATCCTCATTCTTCTCGCTCTCCTTGCCTCCTCCCGCAGCACTGTTGATCTTGTCACCAATACCACCCAGGAAGCCCCCACCACCTTGCTTCTGCTCTCCAGATGAAGACGACTGCTCCTTATTCTCGCCGCTACCACCGAGGTTCTTGACAAAATCCATAGTCCGTAGTTTGAGGTCGGTGTCGGGACAGACTGATATGATTAGAAGCAGAGAGTTTAAGGGAAGAGAATATTCTCGGAGTTCGAAGCCTGGGGTATCGGTAACTTTCTTATGCCTTGATTGAAAATGCCAAGCCTCACATGTCGGGCGTTTCCAGGTTTCAGGATTGTGGAATGATTCTGCCAAGTAATTGGCACTTGGAGGCTTGGCAATTTCTTGGAGGCCCAACCGTTGCAATCTGTAGGCGCGCTGTTTACAGCTCCAGACCGAGCGACTGGCGCCCCACCATCCCTCTTGGTGGGGCTGACATGGGTCTCTCCGGGGTGACGTCAAAAATCCATCTCACTGCGCGTCGGAGCGCGAAATTAAGATGATTTTGTTGCTTCGTTATTTCTATGCTCAACCTTGAGTCGTTTAGAAAACAGATGCATTAGACTTCCTACTTTTCTAGCATCATAGCGCGTTTCCTTGTCTCTGTGAGATTCTAGAGTTTTTGCGGTACCGACGTACCTTACACACTTCCAACGTTTCGATTTCCGTAATCCATTGAGGCTTTCCCCTACATTGAGACTATCCAGTCTAGAAAGGCCTCTCACAAGATGGCATTGAAGCCACCAATACTCATAACCATTGTCACCGGCTTCCTCGGTTCTGGCAAGACAACCATGATTCTTAGCCTCATCCCCCAAATGAAAGACACCCGCTTCGCAGTCCTGAAGAACGAATTCGGCGATGTCGCCGTAGATAGCCAACTTGCCTCCGCCTCCGCCATCAGTGGTGTACGCGAGATGCTCAACGGCTGCATATGCTGGTACTTCCTCCCCTTCCACCTTTCCCTACCAAACTCACCCTTTCGTCTCATCCTCTCTTCCATCTCACTAACCACACTCGATCACAACCAGCAACCAAGTCGGCCAACTCTCCGACGCCCTCTCCGCCCTCGACACCACCGCCTCCCCCGACCGCATCCTCATCGAAACGTCTGGCTCCGCCTTCCCCGCCACACTTGCTCTCGAAATCAACCGGCTCGCATCCCTGACCGGGCGCTACGCCCTCGACGGTGTGGTCTCCGTCATCGACGTCGAGAACTGGAAGGGGTACGACGACACCTCGTACACCGCGAAGATCCAGGCGCGCTACACCGATCTCATCGTGTATAATAAGTGGGAGGGGGTGAGCGAGCGGGCGTTCGACGTGGTGAAGGATCGGGTGGCGGATTTGGAGGTGCCGGTGGGGACGGAGCGGAGCGATCGCGGCTGGGTGGATGCGCGCGTGGTGTTTGGGGTTGATGCGAAAGGGGTGAGGAGGTGGGAGAAGGAGATGGAGGTGGAGGGGAGGGAGGGAGAGGATGGGCATCGGCATGATCATCAAAGTGAGATTGAGGTGTTGTCGGTGACGGTGAAGGGAGCTACCAACCGGGCAGGTGTGGATGTGGTGCGTCTGCAGCAGTTGCTGGAGCAGTCGCCTAAGGATGAGGTATATCGCATAAAAGCGTTGCTGTTCACGAGCCAGAGCCCGAGATCTTCAGATGGACAGGAGACGGAAGTCGATGGAGAAGCAGCCTCGCAGAATAGTGTGCAGCGCTATGTTCTGAACTGGGCCTTTGGGCGGTGGAAGTACACACGTCTCAACGAGCAAGAAACATCCGATGAAGATTCGTCAATTTTACGAATGACAATTATGACAGCTCGAGGCGAGTCGAATATGTGGAAGAAGCGTATCGAAAGCAAGGAACTGATCCGTGCAGAAGACGGGCACAGTACCGTTGAAATTAAAAAAGTTACGTGAAGTTTTGGTAATGCGGATCTATAAGATGTCGACCAGCCTATCCGATAATATACAAGCATCTCTGGTATGCCGACGGGATAGTAACGAATCTGAACGAATCTGCTGCAGCAGAGCATCTAAGGCAGGGCATAGAAGGCCGTAAGGAAAGTCTTCGTATTTTCAAATGAATATTGCGAAAACCGAGCGGTACTGGAATTGACGGATCCTTCCAACTGAGGGAATGGGATAAAGATAAGATGGAAATTGGGATCCTAGAATTTATCCCTTATCCCTCTGGAAATGCGGCAACTGCGCAGGAACAAATCCCGTGCTGGATGTTTCGCCTTCACCCTGCTCGGACGCATTCTCCCCACGGCTCGTCGGGTTCGAAACATCGGCTAGCTCCTGAGATGCTGTCCCGTCGTCCATCATTGATGGCGCATTCGAGCCTGGTGTTGGTGGCACCGTGGAGCCCGGAGAGAAGATTTGACTCCCGGTGGATTCCATAGCTGGAGAAGTTAGGGCGCTGGTCACTGCCGGTGATTTCAGGTCGGCTTCCTCGGGAGTAGCAAGGCCACGCTGTAAAGCAAGTCTCTCGGCGACTTCTCTCCGCCTTTCAACGTCTTCCTCTTCTTCCTGCCGCACTATTTCCTCCTCTTGTTTGAGTTCCGCTAGAGATGGCACGACACTGGCATCAGATTCCGCGTGCTTGGTGTTTGCGATTTGATGAAGCTTCTTTTTGCTGCTTGTATGCGTACTCCTAGACGAAGTAGTTCTTGTGGATATCCGTGAATTTGAGGGTCTGCCAGACTTTTTTGTCTTGCCGCTGCTGCTTTCATCGTGATTGCTTTGACTAGTTGTCCGGCGTTCTAGCACCATCGCAAATTCATCGTCCAGCGGAACGGCGTCATCCTCTTCATCGCTTGGAAATATATCGCCACGAGAGCTATATGAGTCGGTCGTATGGCCCGAACCGGCCGTCGCGCTTCTTTTTCGCCTTTTCTTCCGACTCGCTACTTCTCCCTCTTCAGACTCTTCTATCAAAGGTTCGGCTTCAGCGTCATTTCTTTTCAATTGACCAGGATTTTCTTGAAGATCCGCAGCGGATGGTTTGTATCTCAGGCCTTTACTGCCTACTTTCCAGGGCCATCGTCCTAAGAACCCTAGGAATGACGTGTTTGGGATGATTGTTGGATCCGGTCCACCATCGTGCAGGTGGACTGCACTCTTTCTTCTTCCTGCTGGATAGAGTCCCCCATCCCTCCGTGATCCATAGCTCATTGCCCTTTGCCTTCCAGGTTGTCCTGTGTGACTGCTTCCAGTTCCCGCCAATAGCCGATCCAATTCGTCACTACCCCATCCTAGCAATCCATCATTCTCATCTTCCTCCCAGTCATCGTAAAAGTCAAAGCTTGCCTCTGCTCTTCCTCTCGGTCTGTGCCGTCGCCTTTGCCGAAGGCGCTCATCTCGATTCAGGATGGGAATGCATGGGCAGGCAGACTCAGCGCAGTAGGTCAGGCTAGAAGCGATGGAAGAAAGGCAAGGGCTGATGTAGGTTTGGGTCACATTGTAGAGATTAGCCTGGGCGGATTCATTTGCGGACTCGAGGTTCTGGGATAGCTGATTCAAGGTTCGTCTTACACGGGGGTCGCTTGGGCGATACATCTTCATTCGTCGATGAGAAGGAGAAGAGATTGATGGTCATTGATCAAGCAAGAGTGTTGAGTCTGCTCATGACCATGGGCAATGGCGTTCCAGAAATGTGATATAAGCAGTGGTATTCCGTATCAGGCCCGCATGCGAAACATCGATGAGGCGGGCTGGGATGCTGGGGTTGGTGCTGGGATGTCGGGGGACATTTGGCGGAGTATCCCCGGCTCGGATGTTTCTCCGTCCCCGCCCCCGACTGCGGAGCCACAAAGCTGAGAAGGACGAAGAAGATGCCAAGATGCTAAGTTAGATGACCTCACTCACCCTGCGTCGTCCCGCTTTTCAGGGTCTGTGGAGACCCTGACGCTAGGAATGCACGCCTAAGAGTCGGGCCAACGATTTCTGAACGTTCCCATCAGCTTGGCGTGGCACAACGAACGACCTGCGAGGGGCATCCCGTACCCACACGCTCATTCTAGTAATTCGGTTGCCCCGGACCGTAATGATCAGCATTTGCGATCTTAAGGCACCTCCTTCAGAGAAGCGCGTTGCTAGGGATCGTAGGCACATACATCATGGGTGATGGTAAGATCTTTGCTTTCCTCTGGGTTTGCCAGTCTTTACACTTTGCTCGGTCCAATCTTCGATCGAGAAAAATGAGATTTATCTTGCAATGCATTACGTCCGCTTTCTGAAACCACCCTATTTGGACTCAGAAGGCGATAGAAACCTTGTCAAATGTCTGATAACCATCACAACCGACCTTGGTGAATCTTTCTATCCTCAAGATGTTCCTCTTGCGGCCACCCTACGATCGCACGACCCTGATGGTGATATTTTCCTGCGCAGAACCCTTCCATGGTCACAGGGAATGCGGTCTATACCCCTTGCTTTTGACATAACCAACTCTGATGTCGATTGGCCCCTACGTGTTCATATCGGCCCTAAGAACAGTCCCTTTTCCGATCACTTCGAAAGCCAGCACCCCGGTGCTCCTCCGGCTGTGATTTCAGCATGGAGTGGTGATATACAGAAGGCAGGAGCCGACTCAGAGTCCCCAAGAATGGTGGAGCGACGGTTCACTCCCTTCAGTGACCGCATCATCAGCATTTGGGAGGAAACGGGTGAGAGTATTGCCCGTCATCTCTGGTATGATACTGCAATCCTGCGCTTGCGACAAAGAACTTATATCTCAATAGGGATGCTGGTGTTGTTCTTGCAGGTTTTCTCGATCGCGTGGTATCGTTACAAGAGAAGGATCTCCCCATACTAGAGCGTACTTTAGTATCTGCCACCTACAAACGCCTAAATGTCCTAGAATTGGGTTGCGGATGCGGCATAGTTGGAATTGCCATGGCGCAAACCATACCCGATTGCTCGGTAATACTGACCGACACGCCTGAGGTGGAAGAGATCGTCACGCGAAACATATCCAACATGAACCCAGCAATATCTTCTGCCGTCCACTTCCAACCTTTGAACTGGGAAGCTGAACTTCCTCTCAGAGTCCGCGAAAGAACCTTGGACATGATTGTCGCCGCGGACTGCACGTATAATCCAGATTCAGCGCAAGACCTTGTGAGGACAATAGCAGCTCTTGTCTCAAGATCACCGAGAGCTATTGTGATAATATCAATGAAGACTCGACATCCTAGCGAGGCCATCTTCTTCGAGCTGCTCTCTGCAGCCAATCTGACGCAGGCCAGCCATTCTTCAGTTGCTTTGCCTGATGATGACACCCCTGTTGACATTTTTGTGTACCATAGCCACGACCGACCTATGACACGCGAGAAGGGTGACAGTTCCGTATTGGGCAAGGTCCAGTGATAGTCCTACTCTTTTCGTCTTCAACTTCAATCCCTATGATAAGAATATCTTTTGTGAAGAAATGTCAAATCACAACCAGACTTACAGAAAGGAGGCAGGCTCCTGTAGAACCAGCTCCAAACACTAATGTCACTCTGAGATAGTTGCGGGCTTAGCACATTAAATTGGATGAACCGTAGAGCTGGAGTTTTTAATGACCTATACACCAGGATCGACACAGCTCACGAAACAACTCTCCAAAGTCGACCAGGCTGGATAATCTTCAAGTCTCTGGACTACCATGGTGGAGACGCCTTCGCTTCTTAGAGTGTACAGTAAGAAGAAGATCGCTACTATCAGCCGATCTCCTTTATAACCCATATCTAGCCTTTGACTGTAAAGATGCTATCGTACTCGTGTTGGATGATCTGTGTAGCGATAGATATATGAGGACAAAGTAACTTCGCAGAAAGTCCATTTCTACTTTCAGGCCTGAGTCACGTAGCTTACCTGTATGGTACAACGCGAGCACTTGATTAGCGGCATTAGCCGTGGCTGAGCGTAGATCAAGCGAGCCTGAGCGTGCTCCTTTTCGGTCATCCTACTTACTTCTGCAGTCTATCGACTCGACCGTTGTCTTGGACACAAGGACCAATTCAACGAAGCCGAAGCTAAACGTCTATTTGCATACTTGCTGAAGCCTACTAAAGAGTGCTTTTAGACTGGGGGATGCGAGTATGCTGAACATTACAGCGTGATTGGCATTGTTATGCCACAAGAGGTCGGAAGGGCTGGCTGAGAAAGTGCTTGAAACTCAAAAGTAAGGGAGGTATGTACGGAGTACTTGTACAGATCAATTGTGTGGTGTCGGCTGAAACACCAGGTATTTGACTTATCGATAAAAGCATTACCAAGGGGCTATCATACACTGTTCAAGACTCAATTGTGATATAATTGTGGGATAAACTTCTCCTGAAATATATGAAGCTGTACAAAGTGGAGGTGTTGATGCCACGGACCGATTCGACCTGGTAGCCTTTGACAGTTGCAACATTCGAGTGATATATACCATAACTAACTTCGTTCTGGACTAAATCATGGCGGGCTGGCGCAATGTAAGCGTCATAAGTCAAATCTGATCTATGTAAAACTAAAATCCCCTCCAGGGTAGCGCGTTCCCCTCCTAAGGGAAAGGTTTTGGGTTCGAGTCCCAAGCTCGTCGAGCACGACGTTTTTTTTTTTTGGCTAGTTCTATCCTTTTAACGTTTGCTCATCTCAACATCTCATTGCCGGGTGTATGGTATTGCCTTTGATTCGAAGACCGGATTCTCGCTCGCGGAGTACTTTACCTCGAGGACACTGACGCGCCAACTGTAAAAAGGGTAATAGTTCGAGCCTTATTGGGCCTGACTTAACAGTTTCAACTCGGAGATCTGAGGCTTCTATTCTCCCATCTTCTCCGCGAACGACTGCATACTCTTCCTCGGATGTATCCAAGGAGAAGAGTTGTTTAATCTCATGCAACACCATTTGGTCGACAGAGACACAGTTCGGATCAAAGTAGAGGTTCAGGACAATAGCAGAGACGAGAAGCTTGGCATATTTTGGGGGTTCATGCGAACAAGTCGATGCAGAGTTGTGGGTATGCTGGTACATGCATACATATCGTTGGGGTTACGAACCACAAAAGTAGGGTAGTTACCAAAGTGCAGGACCTCCGATTTTTAGGAAATGTGTTCCATTGGCTACCGTAGGTGCAGCTTGTCAGCCTCGTAATAACGCTATGATGGGGTGGCATGCGCCAAGATCCTATTCACATCGTGCTCTGCACTGCCCATCTGACGACGAAAAAGAACATCTTCGCAGAGTAGACTTAGACTTGGAAGCCGATGTAGTAGAAAGCATTGTCAAACACCAAGGATTAATGGGTAGTGTGATGACGTCCGCATGTACTAGCAGGTCTCATCTTATTACCGAGAAGTAGCTCAGCAACAGAGTAGTAATGTTTGTGAAGAAAGAAGCTCGAACCAACCTGAATCTCGAGTTCTCCAAAGCACGGGAAGATGGCGACTACGCACAGACCCCATCTCACCCGTCCGCGCCGCCATCCCCTTGTTCAAGCCGATTGCATTTTGTCATTTTTCAACACCTGCGTCACCTGTAGCTGTGCCGTTACAATCGTACGATTCTCATTTTGAGCCAAGGTACGTCGAAGCTCAGAACCATGATTATCGGACATGCTCATTTTTTGGCAATAGCGAGGATTTTTTGTGGACGCAACTTTTGACTTCCTCACCGCCGTGTCTTTTGACATCCTTCATTTTGTCATGAACACTATGAAGTATTGAATCAAACGCCTATCGACCCCTAGGCTCTATTAACGCTTGTTCGACAAATTTCGTTCGTAGGGACAAAGCTTGATCTGGATTGGTGATATGCTGATCCCAAGGCCAATAGGAGGCATTGGAAAGCGCGAAAGGGTGGTCCTTTGTATTTCGTAGATACGACCAATGCGCAGAATTCCCCGCACGTTTCCAATACCATCTTCGAATGGTACGATAGTTTTGAAACTCGAAGCACCAGCTGTCAGAGCTCAGAATCTTGTCCTGGAAGCATGGAGCTCTTCTTATGTCCTTACCCAACATCTCCACGAAATCACGTCTGACTTTGAGCCTGCGCTAATGAGTCTCCGCAAAATTCGTAGCGAGAGGCTTCCAACGCCCAATGGAGATGACGATATCAGCAACATCGGCGCTCCTCTGTTTCCATCTTCTAGTCTCGGTGTTCTTGAACTAGGCGCGGGGATCGGTCTTGTTGGCCTTGCCGCCTCATCGCTCTGGAGTGTACCTCTAATCCTCACAGATCTTGTACCAATTGTCGAGCCAATCATCTCAAATATTAAGCTGAACGCAGACACACTGGCGGCAAATGGAGGCAGCGCTTGTGCAGGAGCTCTTGACTGGGATGAGCCCGACACGCTGTCTCTGTACAACGGCACGACTCCGCTGTCTCTTCAAGCCTCGAAATTAGATGCAGGAGACAAAGCGAAGATCATACTTGCCGCAGACGTTGTATACTGCGAGGATCACCCGCGCATATTGACCAAAGCCATCTTTGCATGGTTGAGTCCCGGGGAGGAGGCTCGCGTTGTAATTGCCTATCCGCTGCGAATTGCATATCTAGATCAGATTCGGGAATTATGGGAACGCTTGGATAATGGAGGCTTGACATCGATACGAGAAGGAAGAGCGCGAGCGGATGATACTTGGGATGACGAGGAAGAGATAGAGTGGTGTGTCTGGAAATGGAAAGCATAGTGAAACTTTTGAGATGCCCGCATTTACGGCTGCAAGAAGTGAGAGCTGGTAATAGAACTAGAGGCATAGAATAGACGATAGAGAGGAGTCGAAGACTAGCCAGCTTGTCAACTGCATCATCTTCTCGATGGTGTTCAGCAAAATACTCAAAATACCAACTATTTTCATGATGCCCAAAAAAAGTGCAAAGCTATCTCTAGCCATGTGTTGCTTCGTAATGCATAGCAAAGGATTTCCAGACGGTACATCAGCTCATGACTCCATGTATTTATTTCCATATGGACTGACATGTTGATGAGATGAGTCAGGAGTATTTAAAGAACTTCGCAGAGAACAAGGAGTGAGACTCAAAAGATTCGATGAACGAATCATGCAGACCAAGCGTGACCTAAATCAGTCTCAGTGATCTGGCGTGACTGGGTAAGAACTGAAGCCGATGGGCTCGGCAGCTTCATGAGACATCCCCCTGACGGGCCTCGGTCCCCCGCAAAGAGACCCTGGCGGCGATCTTCTAATTTACGCTTTTTCATCGCAAACCAATCTCCACGACTCGACCTTTCTACCGTTTCTCTCCCACTCTCGCCCACAACCTCCAATCCCAACAATGGCCGCCTCCTCGCCCCCAATCCAAACCCCACTGACCTCCCTCCTCCGCATCCAGCACCCCATCATCCTCGCCGGCATGGCGCGCACCTCCGGCGGGCCTCTCGCCGCCGCCGTCTCCAACGCAGGCGGCCTGGGCGTCATCGGCGGCCTCGGCTACTCGCCATCACAGCTGCGCGAAATCATCACGGAGCTCAAATCGAACCTGCGCGTGGGTGCCTCGTCAACGAGTCTGATCAACCGCGGGAGGCAAGCCGGCGCGAACGAGAGCTTCCCGTTTGGCGTCGACCTCGCCCTGCCGCAGGTGGGGGGCTCGGCGCGAAAGACAAATCACGATTATACGCATGGGCAGCTGGAGGAGCTGGTCGAGGTGACGATTCAGGAGGGGGCGAGGCTGTTCGTGTCGGCGGTTGGGGTGCCCCCGCCGGCGGTGATTCGGAGGTTGCATGAGGCGGGGATACTGGTGATGAATATGGTGGGGGCGCCAAAGCATGCGGCCAAGGCGTTGGAGGCGGGGGTGGATATTGTGTGTGCGCAAGGAGGAGAGGGAGGCGGTCATACGGGCGAGATACCGAACAGCATACTGATACCGGCGGTGGTGGATGTGGCGAGGAAGTATAAGAGCCCATTGACGGGCGAGACGGCGATGGTAGTAGCGGCTGGAGGGATCTACAACGGGCGCAGTCTGGCTTCGAGCTTGATGCAAGGGGCACAGGGTGTCTGGGTAGGTACGCGGTTTGTTGCTTCAACGGAAGCAGGGTGTAGTAAGTTGCACAAGGAGGCGGTTGTCTCGGCGGATTTCACAGATACGCTGCGGACGCTGGTCGTCAGTGGCAGACCTCTCAGAGTTAAGCTGAATGAATATGTCAAGCAATGGGAGGATAGACCGGAAGAAGTGAAAGCGCTAACGGAGAAGGGCGTGATACCGTTGCAGAAGGACATGGAAGACGGCAAGGATTTCGATATACCATTCCTGATGGGCCAGGTGAGTGGAGTAATTGGAGACATCAAGCCGGCGAAGCAGATTGTGGATGAGATGGTTCAAGAAGCTGTGGAAATGCTTAGGTTAGGTCAAACTTACATTGGAAAATCGAGTAAATTATAGTAGTGAAACAGCACTTCTTGCTGGATGCCTTGTGTGTGACATATGCTGAGATCTCCCAGAATGACTATGTCAAAGTTATTTGGATGAATTAGATTTTTGCATTCGGAGATGGGATTTTATTGAATGTGAGCTATCCTGTTGAGCCTGGCGAGAATCATTGAAGAGCCCTTCATGCGATTATGGGGCCTTTTTCTGGTGACCCATTGATCAAGCCCAAGCGTACGGCCCAGTCGTCTCTTTTCATCTCCTCAATGAGCTCACGCGCCATCTCAAGCCTTCGCCCATATTTCTTAGGCGACTGTCCATCTTCCTTTATCACACAGCCGTGCATTTGTAGGTGATCAGTCTTCTCGTTCGATATTGCCAATAGCCCAGCAGATAGTATCAGAAGCACTATCAACATGACTTTGCCAGCTTGTGCCATGTTGCTCGCAAGTGCAGCGTCCAAGTATACCAACACGGTCGAGCAGGCGGTGACTGATCTTTCTACGAAGGTCATATCACGGAGCCATTGCCCAGAAGTGACTGCTTTCAGATCATCAACCGCCCCTCGAATCCTGACCCACCGATCCTGTGAGAGCAACACCAAAAGATCGCCGTCAACTCCTGGTTCTCTTGCGCCTTTCCACCCAACGTCTGTCCGTCTTCGAAGAACGATGACATTGCAAAGCCTCGCAAACATCAAAGCAGATATCACGAATACACCCCACCAGTCCCCTGATACAATGAGGAGAGTCAACACAATGATTGTGAGACACGGGATAATAAGATAGCTAGCTGTCTGGAGTGGAACAGCATTTTGATGAGTGAAAAATCTTGCAAGCACATGGCTAGTCCAATGGGGCAACTCCTGGCGTTTAACATGTAACGTCGTCAAATGTCCAGTGATCCCGACCTTTTGAAGATAGAGGACGGTGGCCGGATTTTCCACTCGGAAAACATAGCCTATGCGAAGAATTAGCAACTTGGCCGAGATCTATCTAAGCGAAAAGGTAGCCCCCAAGGTCGTGTCTGGCAGGATCAAGCTGCAAGCTCTTCCAAGCCAAACAAGTAATTACTCTTCCTAGGTAACAAGAGCTCAACACATACCGCTTGTCATCGCAGCCACTGCCGGATATTCTCCGCCATTGAGATCAGGGGCTGCTTGTTGACGATGCAATCCAGGACAAAGCACGAACGTATCCAAAAGTGCCGAGGTGCCTGTGTAAGCTGTACGCTGAGCAATGACCTGGAGATCTGCTAGAGCGACAAGACCGGCAGCGTCCAGAGATATTTTTGGGGTACCCTCAGCCGTCCAGGACTGTAGTACCGAAGAATATCGCTGAAAGAGCATTAGTAAGATGTCTTGGAATTTCGACTGTGTTGACACGATATCCTGACAGTCAATATTGTGACTGAACAGCATCAGTGAGACTCCTCATCATGCAGAGAGGTGAAGCTAGAAAACACCACACAAGCTTGTGTTGCGGTTTCACACGGAGAGAGCCAAGACAATTGAGTACATGCCAAGAACATCGAAGGAAAGAAGTAGGACACCCTTGTTCACCATTTTACTTCTATAGCCAACCAATGAAGGGTCAATGACCCTAGGGAGCGTACCTTTGTGGGAATAAACATCTCGCACAGCCCTCGCAGCGACATGCTGACGACCTGGACCCACGGTCCGACTCTTAAGCACCCTTCTTCTCCACGGCTCCGACGAGGAACGATGTGTTGACGTCGACTTAAGGTGCGGGCTGCACCTCAACCATTTGACTTCCTGTGAGTGGGCAGTGCAGCAAGGTAAGCAGCCGGAAGCTCATGGTGCATGCATTAGACCCGCCGACTAGGGTATTCTGTGCGACACCGCTCTTTCATCGTTTACTACTCTAAGGTAATTTCTAGATTCATTGACGAGCCGGAAGTCGTGGATAGGAAGAGTCAGGTCTTCCAAGCCTCGGACGAAATCGCAATACACCATATGCAAGAGGTTTGTGGGTAGAGAAAGGGCAAAGGTAATCCAATGTTGGTGGACAGGTACGCGAGGGTTCAAGTATACCTACATAAGGTACAGAGTGGAATCTTTAAGCAATGAAGGGGTTCATCTATAGGTAGCTTCCAACTCCCAGCTACACTATAATCTTCGAGAGCCAGTCCAGACTTCGTACGAGCTACTCCGTAGGTACGGTAGTTGCCATGTTCGTGGCGAAGCTCAGAAGAAGCGCAGGAGCAAGGCTGAACTCCATACTCTAACACTTAACGCCGGCCAAACCGGTCAAAGTCTTGGCAGATGGAACAATCGCCGATCCAAGCTGCTGCGCACCGAACCACGAATCGCACCGAACGGGCGGAACGTGTGCAGTTCCAGTCCCAACTCGGTCGGCTTATGAATCGGTGTTGCCAAGGGTCGACCCAACGTGCCAAGGCTCAGCCTCCGCCTCAGCCTCCGCCTCCTTTTAGATCTTCCCCTGAAAACCTGATGCACCTGATGGACTCCCTACCGCCACGCTATACGGTGAGCGGCTACCTTCCGTTATGAGACGGACGTTTGCACCTTTCCAGGCTCAATTGATAGTGCAGGAAACTGCCCACGTCAATACATCAACCAATCGCCTCCCCTGTTAAAGCCCAGCCCCCAAGCACTCCGGTCATTGCATTCGGCGGGTGTCAGCTACTTGAGCCTCATGAATGACGATTTACCACCCCAAACTCCGTAGAACACGCGCAACTGTCCATAGCTCCACGACAGTTCCCAATTGTGCCCTTGACTTCGTTGTGCGGATAGGATCATTCTCGACTTTCTCTTTACGCTTTTTAATCTTTGTGTGAAAATCTTATCTTATTCTATTCTGGTCCACCATGCAGGCGTATAATTTTCGCGAGTTATCTCCGCTAGATGATGGCGACGTCCGACTACTAAAGCTCCATTGCGGTCCTCGAGATGCTGAACTAGAGGGGAACCTAGTTCAGCGCTGTTTACTACCACAAAAGAAGGTTAAGACAAAGCGTCTCGGTAGTCAAATTGTGGCAATCCCCAGCCCAGAGTCTTACGACGCTTTGTCATACACTTGGGGCGATGATTGGCCGAAAGGACAAGAGAAACACATTAAAATCCTAGTCCAAAGCGAAGTGTACATAATCCGCATCCGTAAGAATCTCTTCCACGCTTTACAACAGTTGCGAGATGAGTCAAAATCAATTTACCTATGGGTTGATGCTCTATGTATCAACCAAGAGAATGGCGACGAGAAAAGCCAGCAAATTCAGCGAATGTATCTCATCTACAACAAAGCAGACCAAGTACGAGTTTGGCTTGGAGAAGAGGACAATAAAAGCAGTGAAGCTATCAAGTTCGTTACCAAGTGTCTCAATCTGGACGATTTCGACCGTCTTGTTCAAGCTACTCCAACATCCGGTAGCTGGGATGCACTGTCAACACTTATGCGAAGGCCATGGTTCAACCGGCGCTGGATAATACAAGAAATCTCACTTGCAAGGGATGCTACTTTACATTGCGGGAAAGAGACACTCCCCTGGAGGGATTTTGCCGACTGCGTGTCCCTTCTCTATCACAAGCGACAGGACCTAAAGCGTTTATTTAGAGAATCTCCCACTTTTTCTAATCATCCAGACTATCTCGGAGAATTAACAGAGTTGGGAGCAATCCGTCTAGTCTACGCGTCCGACAACCTCTTCCGCAAGTCAGAGCACGGCGAGATTACCGATCGCCTCCTGTCGCTGGAAGCTCTGATGTCATCACTGACAGCCTTCGATGCCTCTGATCCTCACGACATTGTATATGCAATACTATGGCTCGCAAAGGATGCGAAGCCGTATACCACGCGTGAAAGATCCCCAATATCGTTCGGTCCTCGGCAGTCCTATGAATCTCCTACAGATGAGATAAGAAGTCCAATAACTCCCCTGTTAAAACGAGTAACGTGGGAGGAGAACGCAACCCCGTTGACGATGGATGGTCCATCGAGGATCGACTATAATTTCTTCCAATTGCCTGATATGAGAAAGACCCAATCACCGCCGAGCTCTCCCAAATCCAGGGATGAAGTGCAGCCTGCGGTCAAGGATACTGAGGTTACAAGGAGAAAACCTCGAAACATGAGGAAATTGTTGCTCGAAGCAGCACGGGCAGCGAAAATGGAAACAATGGAAACGGGCAGTGCAGTCCGCAAACCCGGACCAACGCGTGCACCCACCTCTCAAAGTTTGGAGGGCCCCTCCTATGACCAGAAAGGAAAAGAACGCCTCGCCAAAACTCAAGTCGTCTCCAGCCGCATAATCGTGGATTACAATGCAGACATCTTTGAAGTTTGCAGCGAATTCCTGAAATTCGTCTTCGACCGATCCCATTCCCTCGACATCCTGTGCAGACCGTGGGCACCGAACGAGCCGAAGCTTCCATCCTGGATCCCGCAGCTCGCGAACAAACCCTTCGGCATCAGTCAACATGGAGTACACCGGCGCGTGAACGCCGACCCACTCGTCGGCACACCCGGCTACAGCGTAGTGACATACAAAGCCTCGAACGCGACGCTGGCGCGGGAGCTGCGCATGCGAGACAAGAAGCTATTCGTCAAGGGCTTCGTGCTGGACCGGATCAAGGAGAAGTCGGCGACAGCAACCGGCGGCATCATCCCATGCGAGTGGACCGACATCGGCGGCTGGAAAACGCTCGACGACTACCCGCCCGAGCGCTTCTGGCGCACCCTCGTCGGCAACCGCGATCTGCACAGTCAGCGGCCGCCGTCGCACTGGAAGCGCGTGTGTCGTGAGGCCTTCCAGCGCCGGCCGCATCGCGGCGATCTGAATACCACGGAGGCGGTCATGTATGATTGTCCGTCGGCGGTGCGGGAGTATCTGGAGCGCGTGCAGTGTGTTGTCTGGTCGAGGCGGCTGATCCTGCTAGGTGAACAGGAGGACTCGCTGGGCCTCGCGCCGAGAACGGCGAAAAAGGGGGATGAGATCTGCATTCTGTTTGGGTGTAGCGTTCCAGTGGTGTTGAGAAAATATATCGATGGCGTGCCGGCGAGGAAATATCGAAAGTGTAACTGTTGGCAGAATGGATGTCGGTGCGACGCCTGCTCTACTTCTGCGAAAAGAAATGACAGTAATAGAGGGAAGAATGAGTCGAGGGTTGATAGAAACGAACCAGAAGTGTATTATGAGTTCATTGGGGAATGTTATGTGCATGGGATGATGGATGGGGAGGCGTTTGAGGTGAGGAAGGTGGATAAGAGCCGTCACCAAGAATTTGAGCTACGTTGAGAAAGGGCGTTTGGCAGGGGGGATGCTTCGATATCTAGACTATTCTTGAGTTGGCTGTATCTCGAAGCGGGAGCTTCTGATGTACCATAATTGGCGTTGTGTTGTATTATACCTCGTGTTCGATATCCGCGACTCTTGGTACTTTGTGTAAGCTGACCTCAGCGAACTTAGCTATTAATTCAATCTGAGATTCAGTTAGTAAGAGCGTGATACACGGAAATAACCAATATCATCTGTAGCCTGTTGACATACACATTGCTGTATTGTCTCTACGTCCTGCTCGCTGACTCCAACCCGCCGTGTTCCACGGAGATGCCAAGCAGTCTCGTTCTTCAGATTCTGAATCATAATTGCAGATAGAACAACCATTTGAGTATCAGTATCGTCCAGTATCTGACGATCGGAAAGGTACAGCCCGTAGGTGATCTCTTTACTTATCCATTCTTACGTAGATATTAGCCAGGCACTCCAGAAATTCGTTTTGTACGTACCGAAATCCTTGTGGGCTTCCATTCTTTTCATTGGGAGAGACAGATTTTGCTTGTAAAGCTTCCCAAGCCAATCCATGCCCCGCTGATGATTCATCTCGTCACATTGCCAGTCTTTCCGAGTGAATGTGTAGTCCTTGTCTTCGGGTCTTTCAATTGCTCCGATACTGAAGATGGCCTCCAAGGGTCTACACACGCCGACGATTGAGACACATTTGACCAATGCCTCTCTCAGTCTACGAACCAACGCTTTGCGTGCTTCGGAGGTTGAGAATTCAGGTTTGGCAATGATGTATTTGTAGAGTTCAGCAGCAAACTCGGGGACGCCACCTCCGGTCAGAGCCGAAATCTAGAAATAAATGAGTGTCGATTTCTTGGGCTACGATGGTATATGGTCTGACCGTTGACAAATACCATTTGTCTCCTCCTATACTTGCCGAAGGGAACTTCTCTTCAATTGCCTGAAATAACTTGATAGCATCCTCGGCGGTTGGCTCCTTCAGGCTCATTTTAAACTCATGTGTGTTGCGCACCGATACAAAACGGAAGTGGCTTTCTTTGGCTCGGAACTCACGGATAGACGCAAATACCAAAGACCGCTGTAGCTGGAGACGCCGTGCAGCCAGCGCTAGCATTATACACCGCGCAGCGAGTCACGTCACATTTGCGAGTGGTGCGAGCTGGAGAGCACCAAAAGCTCGTGGCCCGAGCGTTCACGGTTGTGGCTGAGCTAATTATAACACTAAAGTTGGACTTCGACGCTAGTGAACTCGCAAGACTATTCTACTTCCTAACGTTGACCATGCTATGACTCCAAATAGACGTTGAACGCGAACGTTTAAAAGATGTGGAAACTCCACGCTTGTCAATTCGCAAGCCTGCGTATTCAGATCCACGAAATCCGGAATCTAGCACTCACTAACAAGAGCCCTGCTTAATGGTGAACCCTGGGCATCGAAGCGGCGCTTGTGGCACCTGCAGAGCAAGACGGATCAAATGCGACGAGACCCATCCGAAATGCTCGCAATGCAAAAAAGCCAGGAGGACCTGTCTAGGGTATGGCCCAAGAACCTCCGGCAAGATGGAACTTCGGAAAGGGCCAGCTTCCACAAACGTGCAGCTGGCCCCGCGAGTAGGCTTTGACCGTCCTTTGGGAGGGCTCACGCATCATGCACGCCCGTTGTGGAAGCAGTACTCACTATCACTCTTCATGAAGAATTTCGTTATCCAGCCAGAGAGCTTGGCGAGTCCACCGACCTACCTCCATCGCCTGGAAATGGCCCTTACTGAGAGTGAGGCTAAATACTCCTTTGTCGCCGTGCTGGACGTGGTGAGCGCAGCGTTCATGTTCCTCCGGGAGCTTTCCTTGCCAAATGAGATTCGATTGTTGCTTCACGGTAAATACTGCGATACACTCAGTCACCTGAACAAGACACTTGCGTATTTTCCCGGCTGCGGACTTCTTCCGACTTCGGTGTTTCTTCTTGCTATATATCAGGTCCGTAACGCCCGTTCAGCTCACATAAAGATACTTATTCTTTTTTAGATGACGACGAGTACTTCTCCTGAAGAGAGAGGATGGAAAATGCATTTAGACGGTATCTTGGCACTGCTGAAACAAGAATCTCAATTAAGAAGCCCTTACATTAACAAAGACTTCGGTGCTTTCGTCAAGAACTGTATCCTTGCGGACAACCTGGATTGGAATGGACATCTAGAGGTCTCCTCAGACTGCCTTACCCAGTCTCACCTGTTCTTGAGCCTTCTAGTCTTCCAGCTCAGAAAACTAACGCCTGAAATGGACGACGTCTTCAGAGGACCGAAAACGCCTCGAAAACTAGAGGTCCTCAAGCTTCACAATATTGTCAAACGCATCTACAAAGACCTTACTCTGCTCCCAAACATCATGCCGGCTGGAACAAAGCGGACTGTTTTAGTTCAGGTCTCGCCTGCTTATCAAGACCAAAGTTTCCAACCTGGTCCCTCGAACGAATACGAAATCTATACTAACAGTAAGTTTAAAATCGGAAAGCTTGTGTTTTGAGTGCTGCTAAATGTATTCCATCACAAGTTCACGTTGCTTACATGTGGAACATTTTTCGAACGATGGTGATCATTTGTGGCTCGTTTCTGCTGCAAAGTGGGCGATTCCTTGAGTCTAAAGACTCCGATGATGCCAAGAAGTTCAAAGACGTGGCTCAGGCTGTCTTAGGTGCAGTTGACAGCACCTGCGCTTCTGTTCCATTTTTTCTCTTTGACGGTAATTTGAGTAGATTGCAAGATTCCCAGCATCTGAGCGACTACTCAATCAAAGCACTGCATGGCCTATTGCTAATATGGCCTCTATATACTTCGTCGCAAGTACCGAGTATACCTGACGTGCAGCGGGAGTGGATCAAGGGTGTGCTCAGTGATATTGGCATCCGAGGGTGCATTCCCAAAGCATCAGCCTTGGTAGGTGTGCCTCGTTCCACTGCTATATCAGTTATATATTCTTACGTGATGTACAGGCAATCTCAACACCAGAAGAATTCTCCTATTCTGATGCAGTCGCTGGCTCGTTGCTACTAAATCTTGGATTCTTCATAATGTCGGGACCGAGCTGATGATTTGATAGGGGATAGAAACCCCTTTGTCTAAATCATTATCAAGATTTCCACTGAACATTCCCTGTATCATGAATACCTCATAGTGCCGGTGCTTAATTTCCTTTTG
The DNA here is from genome assembly GCA_010094025.1 of Viridothelium virens. Lineage (NCBI taxonomy): Eukaryota > Fungi > Ascomycota > Dothideomycetes > Trypetheliales > Trypetheliaceae > Viridothelium > Viridothelium virens. The sequence goes on from ML991779.1 coordinate 482,163, forward strand.
TTCACAAAGATTTTGTCAATGTCGATTTGTCGAGAGAAACGACTCAATGGACCTTTTATATTCACATTTCGTCCGGGTCATGTTTTCGTTGCATACCTTACCACTACTGCACCGTGTAATACTAATGCTGTGTTCCAGAGTACCCGAGTCCACTGTTCGAGGCTTCCTTTGCTGATGTTCAACCGTGCTCGGTTTAAGAAATGACTGGTGCAAATGTTTAAGACGATGATTCATTCTTTGGCTCCAGCCTTGTCTCCAGTTACATTTCAGCTAGGGGCCATTGAGCTACTCTGTGGTAGCTTTGACAAGACTTATCATCTGAATAAAAACTTACCCAACGCGTCGAATAATCTAGCCATTGAGCCTGAACTTGAGTCTCATAGGTAATCTGCAATGTGCCGTGTGCTCCATAGGAATCGCTAGTGTTTGTGCACATCCCCACCATCCCATATGCACTTTCGAATTGGCCACAGCGGGCTTGCTACGTCAAATCAGTTTCTGCTAACCGTATCCAGGAAAGTAAGCCTCTTAGCCACTAAGGAAAATGATTTGATTGCATATGTTCTAGCTAAGGCTGTTGCAAGAGTCCGTTCTCACACCGTGGTCTCGGACAAGACAACTCTATCATGACTGGAGCGATCGACTAATTACTGAGACCCTGAGCAAGTCGTGCCTCTCTGATGCTGTCAAGACTATATCTTACAGACTCCCTAGAGCTCATCTTTTCAATCCATTTCTCGTGGTTTGGGAATTTCTTGAGCTCATCTTCCTTCCCAAGTTCCTTGAAGAGACGACGAGCAACCATCGCCCAATTTACAAAGGACAAGTCAACAAAGGTGCATCTGTCTCCTACCAACCATCCCGTGTACGATACGGCTTTATCAAGAACAGCCGTAACCCGCTCTATCTCCTTCACGTATCGGTCAATGGCCGAGGGCAGCTTTTCTGAATGGAATTTGGCGAACCACGCCAACTGTCCAAAATATGGACCTTGCCCTAGATATATCAGTCAGTCATCAGCCGTGTCTAGAATAAGCCGTCAGAGTCGGTGATCTCATACCGGAAGCTTGGAATATTATCCACTGGAGAGACAGGTGCTTCTCAGTCCCATCCTTGTACGAGATCTTTCCAGTCCTATCGTATTGGTCGACTAGATACAGGATGATAGCATCGGACTGTTGGAGCATCAACCTAAGTCACACTATCCAGAGAAGGATTTCATGATTTTACCTCCCAGAGAGTCAGGCCTGTATTTGGATCTCTAATAGCTGGCAAGCGGCCGTTGGGACAAATCTTCAGATAAGATTCACTCTTGGCTTCGGGGAAATCCACATCATGGACGGTGTAAGGAAGGCTGAGCTCATCGAGTATGATACGGACTTTCCTGTTGATCTATCATTGAGTAATTGCAGTACAATCCGAGCCTACTATGGAGAACTCACCATGGATTTGGAGCAGAGTTATGACTCCAAATTTCAATCGGTTGAACAGACATTATGATCTGCAAGAAGGTATGCTAGAGCAGAAAGCCCTGGTGTGATTCGTTCTTCTGAGGTAGGAACTGCTTTCTCGGCTTGATGTGAAGGACGAGCTTGACAGGCTCACAGTGCAGGAGGCCATCAGTGACTTATATATCCGTACAAAGGCATGGAATTCAATTGAAGATGACTCGGACTTCATTATTATCATTTTTTACTTCTGCGTACATGCCAACATTAACCATTTCAGGACAATATCTGCTCGTGCAACTCGGGCTGTCTAATCAATGTCTGGGTATTCTTGCGAATCTACTAGCGTCCATCACTGACTGCCTAAATCGCGTGCCTAAGTTTAGATCTCTGTACTGAGACAGACAAGGGCCCGCAAAATCAAGGTGGTCCGAATAGGTGGGAGAAAGCAGAAAAAGTGGCCCTGGACTGGTGAACACTATATGGTGTTGCGAATCTACTAGCGGGACAAGGGTATTGTAAGTCTCCTCACGGATAGAGCGTGATTAAGTTCGGCCGGTCGCAAGCATGCAGCAAGAGTCATAACGGTCAAGTTAGCTATGGTACGATGCACTACAAATCTTACCGGGCTTGACTGAGGACCTACTTTCCTATAATGCTTCGAGCAAAGGCTACCGCGATTGGTCCGCAATCCGAGAAGCACTGGGAGCTGATAAGAATCCGCCGCAAACCTTTCCGGGCGCACCCTTGCAGTTCATCGTCTCGGAGACGTTCATACGAGTCTATCCCTCAAAAAGCAGAGACCTGTTGGGGAGTCACTCTTCAACATCAACACTGGGTGATGTAGATATGACACAATTCAAACGGGCATACATTCTGAGCGGGTTCCATGGATCGTTGTGTACAAAAGTTCGTTTAGAGCGATAAAGCCAAAAAGCATCCCCCTCCTTCACTCAAGGCTGACCTCTGGATGCTACGTCGTCTCGAGAAGAGACTCTTGAAAAAGGTTATACATTTACGTGTAAAGTCAAAGGAAAACTTGAAACACATTCTAATGCATTCTAATGCAATCCTATGCTATGCAAAACGCTAAAACGCTCCAAGATACTTTGAATTAGGGCGAACAGATACTCTCCGATGTTGTAAGAGTCGACGTGAGAACAAGAGTTTTGGAACAGGGGGCATATCAGCGATCATCGCAATATCCAGGTTCTTTACCACCTTTACCACCGACCCAGCTCGCGATTGTGAGGCCCGTCGTGTATGCCATGAGGATGGCGCCAAAGATGCAGAGCGCGATATCCATGGAACGGCGAAGAGTGGTGCGAGAGACGGCTTTGTAGTGGAGCATTGGCTGTTCGATCGATGTTAGCTCCTTTGGCGAACGAACAACGTTGGAGGGAAAAAGGAGAGAGAGGTTGAAAATGCGGTCAACGTACCGGGTAGATATACACGAGTGGAATGCACGCAAAGCTCCCCACCAAGCTCACAAACTTGTCTAAATCACCCGCGCCGACCCATGCGATTAGGGCACATGCGGCTACAACAAAGAAACGAAAGAAATTCTTCTGCCATTTGATCCAGGGGTTGTACTTTCCAGATTTACTGAAACACTGCTGAGCACTGATCTCGATAGCAGGGAAGATCTGCAGTGGTGTCGACAATAGAATCGCCATTGAGTACAGGAATTGGACTGTTTGGACGAAGGGATTATCCTGAGGCATGTTGAGGAGAATGACTGTCTTGGTGTGGGAGCCGAAGGCAGCGTAAGAGAAGGCGCCGGAGCTGAGGAAGATGATAGTGATGCCGATCATGACGAGACCAAGGACACGCGGAAACTGAGCGGGTTCCTTCATAGAGGATTGAATGGGGATGATGAGACCAATGCCTTCGAACGTAAAGATAGCAGTACCGATGAAGAGCGTCCAGGTTTCGCGGTTGAACTGGATGATGTCGGTAGTCCAATGATGTATGGCGAGCGTTGAAAAGTCGTAGTAGAAGAGATAGACAAGTCCGAGGACGATGAGTGCATCTGCGACAAGCACAAACTTTTCGAGATTGTGAATCTGGCGAATGAGCGAAATGGGCATGAAGATGAGCATTTGACCAAAGATGAACCAGCGAATGTCAATGTCCCACTGGCATTTAGAGACAGCAAGGAAAAAGGCCTGGAGGTTTTCCGAGACGAAGACAATATAGGCTGAGACAAAACCAACCTGGCTCAAGACAAGGGAGAAATTAATGAGGAACTTGAGCCAGCCACCATAAAGCTTATCTCCCATGTCGCCGAATGATTGTCCGAGGACCAAACGGGTTCGGGTCAAGAGGCAGAAGCAGTAATAGCTGAGACCGGCTACGGCAAGTAGAACGACATTGCTGAACACCATGCCACCGTTGTAGAATGCCCGTGGGAGGAAAAGAACGCCAGTGCCAACGAAGGACTTCAATAACATCATCGCTGCCCCTCCTGGACTCACGTTGCCCACAGGTCTTTCTTTTCTCCTGCGCTTTCTCTTGCCAGGAGTTAAGAGTGCGCTGTCCTCGCCGTATTCCCTCTCACCGCCGTCACCGGCGCCGTCCGTCTCCGTATCATCGTAAGCATCCGACGAAAAATATTCATCGGGTCTCAAGGCCTCATCATCTTCGGTAAGCTCTTCTCCAGCAAAATGGCCATAGAGACTGAGGAATTCAAGAAAATTATTCGCGACGAACTGCGGTCTCGTACGGACTTCTGATGCCATAGCTGTCTGTTGGATAGAACCTTGTTGTGATATGTTAGATTCATTCGCTGCTCTTCGGAGGTAATTCCTGCGAAAACCCTGTGGTTGCTTGATGCTTCCGACATCGAATTCCTCATCTTCTGGGGGTAGCCGGCCAAGATCCAAGCTTTTACTTCTCTTCGCTGGCCCAGGCTTTGAGCCTATTCCTTCCGCTTCTGCCTGCTCTGTCCATCTATAAATGCCCCTATGAGTGTCTCCGCCTTGTAGTTGCAAGCTGGAAAACTCTTCGTCCTTGTCTTGATCCTCCGAACCAGTTGTTTGGCCGCTATGACCCCGACTATGTTTTCCTAAGCCCCGACTAGGTATGCCCTGCTCTTGACTTGCTCTCTTCAAGGAGCCGATCGACGCCGGTTGGAAAAGATGCTTTTTGATGATTTCGGGTTTTGGACTGCGGCCCGTAGGTTCTTGAAATCCGGATGATGGGTCGAAAGAGCCATAATTGCTTCTGACTGGCCGCCGTTCATCAGTACCATCTAAAGGTGCTGGAGAGTACCGGCCCAAAGGCGGTGTTCCGAATCGTGGCGGACTCTGCCCCAAAGATCCTCTCAGCGCCTGAGCGAGCGCAGAGTCTCCGGGTCCGACTAATGATGAATGCCCACTTCCAAGCCCTGGTAACGGTGTCTGAGATTGTGAAGGCTCTTCAGTGCCGGGTTGGCTTGATCGAGGTACTCGCAGTGGAGATCGCGACGTGTGGGTTTGTGATGGTACTGGGGAAGCTAGTCTCGCAGTGTAAGAGGCTCGAGTCGGAGATGCGTCGCCCAAATCCTCTTCATGACTGACAGAACTTGTTTTTGGTACTGGTCTTGCTATAGAGGCCTCCGGGACTTGTTTACCAGTCGTTGACATTGTCCTCTTTGCGTGAATGCTTAAATCGCTACCGTATCAAGAACAAATTTGCTGCTGCTGCCCAAACACAAGATCGTAGCTTAAATATAGACATTAAAGAGCCCAGGATGAATCCGGCCTGTTCCAGCGTTCGTCACCGGTCAATTGAGACGGGATGCAGAATTGCTGAGGCTGAGGTAGTCGTCTGAACAGCGGGACCGGTTACTAATACCTGTGTACCGAATGGACTATTGCCGATTTGCGAATGCTCTCTTACCCTGCACACGGAGCTGTTGCCGGTGGTTGCACCAAGAAAACGGTCCGGGGGCTTGGGCTTTGCAAGACGGAAGCGGGGAGGGGAACACAGTCCTCTGCACTGGCACTTTACAGTCCCAAAGCCAGATTTTTGAATGCCACATAGACGGAGGCTAAGAGGACGAACCTGTCATCAGCGGAGATACGAGAGAAGCATGCTCGGTCGAAGAGCGAATCCGGGCCTTTGTTCACTGTCGCGTGCGGCGGGTCTCGTTCCTTGGCCCTCGACCCGTGCACGCCGTGTTGACATTGTGACCTCGGACATCATCTGGCTCCGGAAAACGCCACGCTCTGCTCCAAAATTCCTTCTAACAACTCTATTCTAATCCTGATAAGGCCCACTCACATGCTGACTACGTGAGAACGCGACGGCACCTGTTGCATTCGACACTTGGTAACTCCTGGTGACAGGGAATGAGCACCGCATCTCTCAAGCATGTCCAACTGCCATGCACAACTGAGTTTGACCGATAGCACGTTGAGAGCATCATGATATGACCAATGGGCATATTTCGAGAATCATCCGCCTGAGTTGTGAGGAGAGGATTTCTTCGGCATGGCTTCTCTCACACCCACAGTTCCTAAAAAACCTCCGTTCCGAAGCAGAGCGAGTTTTCAGACTCGGGCTGCAGAAGATACAGCTGCACAATTGGACAGGCGAGCATCGGCATACCCTAGTTCTGAAGAACCTCAATCTGCTCGTTCTTTCCAACCACTACATTTAAAATCCACTCAGCGAAGTCCAGGACGATTCGATGGAGTCCAGGAGAGTAGGAATATTTTCGGATGGAGTTCCTTCAAGAGAATCTTCTCAGGCAGCCATGGTAAAATCAGGCTAGAAGATGATGGACCCAGAAGTACAAAGAGGCAGTCCAAATCGCCTGGACGAATGGCAGAGTATAAACCACCACGCCCCAGTAAAGGAACGCCTAAACTCGGTACATTTGCCGGTGCTTTTGTCCCCGTAAGCTTGAACGTACTTAGCATTCTGATGTTCCTCCGCTTCGGCTTCATACTTGGCCAAAGTGGGTTTCTAGGCATGATAGGTAGGTCAATGTCGCGTACATTAATAGTGGACCTCTAATTTCTTTTCCCCGGGAAATGCAATCTGACGATTTTGCACAGGTATGCTTGCTGGTTGCTATCTGCTTAATCTCCTCACAACTCTGTCTATATCGGCAATAGCTACCAATGGCACGGTGCGTGGTGGAGGTGCGTACTATCTTATTTCACGCTCCCTTGGACCGGAGTTTGGAGGTGCCATTGGCATTGTCTTCTACCTTGGCCTCGTTCTGAACACCGGCATGAATGCCATTGGTCTGGTCGATTGCTTGCTTGAGGACTTCGGATCAAAGAATGGCAACTGGTCCAAGTGGCTGCCAGAAAGCTTTTGGTGGCAGTTCTGTTGGGGCACGATGGTCCTGGTAGTTTGCACTTGCATTTGCTTGGCCGGCAGCGGGCTGTTCGCTCGCTGTAGCAATGGACTTTTGGCAATTCTCTTATTCGCCGTCTTCAGTATTCCTATATCGGCCCTTTTCGTCCAACCCTTCCGTAGCCCGGAGCTCGGTATAGATTATCGAGGTATTAGTCTCCACACTTTCCTTGAGAACTTGTGGCCACATTTTACCAAAGGAGCGGACGGAAGTCAAATCAAAGGAAGAGAGAACATTCAAGACCTTTTCTCCATCCTATACCCCGCTACAGCAGGCATTTTTGCTGGTGCTAGTATGTCAGGCGATTTGAAACATCCAAGTAAGGCGATTCCGAAAGGTACTTTATTCGGTTTGCTTCTTACATTTGTGGCGTATGCTTTGGTCATACTTTCTCTTGCATTCACCGTGACCAGGGCATCGCTTTACCGTAATACTAATGTGATCCAAGAAGTTAACGGCTCAGGTGTCGTCATCTTGCTTGGAGAATTTGCCGCTTCCTTTTTCTCGGCCTTGATGGGAGTGATAGGAGCTGCGAAACTCCTTCAAGCTCTTGCGCGAGACGAAATCGTACCAGGCTTGTCAGTGTTCGGTCAAGGAACAAAGGGTGCTGATGAGCCAGTATACGCTATTCTGATAACCTATGTCCTGGCCCAGCTGACAATGCTATCCGATATTAACCAAATCGCCTCGTTCGTTACCATGGCCTATCTCATGACATTTCTGGTTACAAACCTGGCGTGTTTCCTCCTAAAGATTAGTTCGGCACCAAACTTTAGGCCATCCTTCCACTATTTCAACTGGGTAACTGCTTTACTAGGAACTCTACTGAGCGCAGCAACTATGTTTTTCGTCGATGGAGTCTATGCCTCAGCGTCTGCCATTGTGGTCATAATCATCTTCCTTCTCATTCATTACACCAGCCCGCCAAAGAGCTGGGGCGATGTGTCTCAAAGTCTCATCTACCACCAGGTACGAAAGTATCTGCTTCGCCTAAGACAGGAGCATGTCAAGTTTTGGCGTCCACAGATCTTGTTGCTTGTCAATGATCCAAGACGCTCGTATAAGCTGATACAATTTTGCAATTCTCTTAAAAAGGGATCTCTATACGTTCTTGGCCATGTTATTGTCACAGATGATTTCGGGGGCGCTGTTCCGGAATCTAGACGACAGCACAACACGTGGACACAATATATTGACTTTTCGAAAATCAAGGCCTTCGTCAACATTGCCATATCTCCTGCAATTGAATGGGGTGTAAGGAATATAGTCTTAAGCGCAGGTCTTGGGGGCATGCGTCCGAACATCGTCGTTATGGGATTCTACAATCTTGACGAGCTTCGGAAAAGCAAACCTCTCATCAATGTGCCCACCCCACAGCCATCACGTCCTGCAACTCCGAGGACGCCGACGTACTCGAATCTGCAAAAGGCTAAGCGCCATCAACGCACACAAAGCACAGAGGTTACACTTCGAGGCCTTCTTCCCACGGATGATGATAGACCTGAAAGTGATGTTGGTGCTCAGAGTTACCTAACAGTACTCGAAGATCTGCTGTTGAGGCTTCGAGTCAACGTCGCTATCGCTAAAGGCTTCCAAGAGTTAGAGATACCATTGCCAAGACCAACGCGACTCGAGCGGGCTCGGGCTATGTTGGGCCTCATGCAAAACGAAGACCAGACTAACCTCAAGAAATATATCGATCTTTGGCCAATTCAAATGTCGGCTGAGATTGCTACGGAAGGGGACGACACGCGCAATGTGCTTACTACGAACTTTGACACTTACACCTTGATCCTACAACTCGGCTGCATACTAAATACTGTACCATCATGGAAAAGGGCTTATCACCTCCGAGTCAATGTATTTGTCGAGTACGAATCTGACATTGAGGAAGAGCGGGGTCGAGTGAAATCTCTACTCACCAAACTGCGAATTGCAGGCGAAGTTCTGGTTTTTGCACTGGCTTCAGGCGAACTCCCAACCTACGAGGTCATTGTGAATGGCGCAGCGCCAGATAGCGACGCAGAAAGCTATGTGAATGACGCTTTGGAGAATGACGAATGGTGGCAGGAGATACAGCGCTCCAGGGGTCAACGAGGTGCCTCTCCAGCAGCAAGACGGATGTCTGAACCGGAAAACTTGGTTCTCCAGAAAGTACCGAGCGCTTCCAGCCAAAGCGCTAGACGGGTGTCAAGTAAGTTTGGACAGGTTATTCATCTCCAAGATATGATTCAGAAGTCGAGGAAACATCGCGCAAAGAGCCATGTCAGTGAATTAGGGGTGACCTTGGGCATGCACGCTCATCGGCTTGAACCCAACCTCACGAAAAACCACCACATAGACGACTCCTCCAGCGATGACTCTACTTCCGATTCCGATACGAGCGTTTTTGAAAGCACTTCGGAAGAGCCAAGTAATCGTACAAGTAGAGAAACCTCCGCTAAGCCCCAGCAACGGAAGATGTTCAACTTTGACACGCTACTCACGCCTGCTTTCAACGACCCCTCCGGAACGTCGCGGAAAACACATCGTGATAGTTCGGTACCGAAGCTTTCGTCAAACCCTATACCGAGAACCAAAGTCACCCAAGACGAAAATAGCAAGCGCTCCATCATGTTCTCTGCGGAGCTCTCGCCCTCGCCCAAAGATGGAAATGCGCAGGTCGCTGACACTGACGAAACGCCGCCATTACCCAGCACAGGAGGCAGCCCAGTCTCTCAAGCCACCGGCTATCCATTTCCGCAATCCGTGCCGTTATCGTTCAATGATCTGCCTTGTCGGGCCCAACATCTAATCCTAAACGAGCTCATGGTGCGAGAGAGCTCCGAAACGGCGGTGGTGTTCACGACGCTGCCGAGTCCCGTGGAGGGGACGAGCAAGAGTGTAGAAGAAAGCGTACGGTATCTAAGCGACTTGGAGGTTTTGTGCTTGGGCCTACCGCCGGTGCTGCTGGTGCACAGCAACAGCATGACGGTAACGATGAGTCTATAAGTGAAACATAAGTTTGAGCGAGGCGAGGTGCATTTTTTGGCGTGAATAAGGGTATCTAGATTGAAAAATCACTTTCATTCCGAAGAGGAGCCTTCTCATTCTTCCTCATCGTCCTCTTCATCGTCATCGCTACTACTCGATTCTGCTCCTTCCCATGCTTCCTTTTCGCGGGTCGAGTCTTCAGGGACGGAAGCAGGAGCGGACATGATGAAGGCTTCCAAGCAAGTGATTCGATGTCCGGTCTCATAAGTGCCTAAAAGTTTCCCGATCTGCCTTTCAGATGTCGTGTTGCCATTCACCTTTGCACTTATTGCACCATTCTCCAGAGTCTTTTCGACTTCTTTCTCTCCATTCTCTAGCTCTGCCCCTGCAACTTCCAGCTCTTGGTGACTTGCACTCCATACGCGTACTGCTCCATCACTGCTTGCTGTTATGATCAAAAGGCGCTTGTTCTGGGGATGCGTAGTTGCGTCTGGTGTCACTAGGACTTTGAAATCTTTGATCCGTCCGGAGACTCCCACTGTTCGTCCTCCGAGCTGCCCTAGAAATGTGGCAGTCTTCTCCACGTCTGTACCACTATCTTTGCCATCCTGAGGTTGCGCAGCATTATCTTTCAAGATTGCTGCGGCCGTGGTGTCATAAAATAATACTCTTCCGTCTTCTGTGCTCAGAGCCAATACTTTACGCTCCCCACTTTTTTGATCCTCTCCCTCTCCATTTGTTTCCACATGCTTGTTTTCCAGAGGCAGATATCGCAGTCTCCCAACCTTCGTCCTCGGACTCGGTATAATCGTAGATCTCGGCCGTGCATCCAACTCATACACCACCACCCCTCTCTCAAACCCCACCGCAAACTCTTCCCCTTCATCGTCCCAGACGACACTCAGTCCTTCTCCCCTCCCAAACTTACCCTCCCCTGCACGCGCCAACAACTCCCGACTAAAATTCAACACCCCAGCCTTCTTCCCCGTCACCAAGTTCCACAACCGCATGCACCGCTCGCCCCTCCCCACACTCACACACAGCTTCATACTCGGATGCACCGCAAACGCATTCACTCCGGCCGGCACCTCCCCCTGCGCCGCCGTATCTCCACTCGGCCGCCCCACCGCCTTCGGCACCGGTGCCTTAATACTCGACAGCAGCGTCCAGTCTCTCGCGCGCGTGACGCCAATCGTGTTGTCGAGGCTCGCGCTAAGCAGCTTGCCATGCGTCGGGAAAGCGAGGTGAGTAACGGTGGAGGCGTGGTGTTGGAGGGTTCCGAGCTCGCGGTTCTGCGGGTTCTCGTGGATCGGTGTGGGTGTGAGGGTGGGCTTGGAGACGGAGGAGGGAGCGGGCGGGGAGGTGGAGAGGGAGTAGAGCTGGATCTGGGCGTCGGTGGAGCCAGTTGCGAGGGTGATTTTGGAGGTGGTGGGGGAGAGGGGGGAGAGGGCGAGGGTGGTGAGGGAGGAGCGGTGGGCGTTGAAGAGGAATGTGTCGGAGAAAGAGACTCGGGTGGAGCTGTCCTCTGGCGTTGATGCCTGCTCTTTTTGTGAAGTATCCGTGAGAGTAGCTTGAGGCTCTTCTTGAATTGAATTCAGCGTCGCCCGTGGTATGGTGGCAGTAAAGCCATGCAGCGCCCGTTCGTAGGAACCAGTGATAATTTGGATAGTAATGGGTGAAAGTGGGTCATTGTTGGGGGTTGCACCGGTAGCCCGTTTTTTCGCTTCACCATTCACCGGCTCAGCACCCCTCTTGCGCTTGCCGGCCATGTTGACGTCTGTCACAGCATGAAAATTGGGCGTGGAATGTTGGCTGTGGGGAGGATAAATTTTTCGAATGTTGATTTCGGATGTTGCGATGATGACAGCGGGCCTAAGCGAGGGAAGCCGCGTTCAGACCTTTTGGTCCGTGACACTCCTCCCCCAGCTCCCCCGACGGTATCACTCTACCAAGCACCTTACAGGACCCCCCATCAACCTCATCTTCCTCCCAACGCCTGATATCCAATTTCTCCATCCTTTTCCACTCGCTACAGGCGAATGACACATGGTGTTCTCTAAAGTGACTTTCTCTTATGTCCGTCGACGCATTACGTGACCGACTCCTGCGGATCAAGAAAAATGAACTTACGTAAGTCACGTCTTTTTACGGTCGGACTTGGGCTCAAACGCTTCTTTGAGCCGATGCGAAAGCAAAAAATCGCTTAGATTGTTTTATTTCGCATGTTGTGTTGCTGATTTACCTTGTATCTGCAGAACCTGTGAGAGCTCGCGGAAGCGCAAACTGCGGGAGCTGTACGCCGTCTCCACCGACTTAGGCCCCGATCAGTGGATTTCCTTCCAATTCGACGCGCCTTGCCCTCCCGAAGAACTTCGCTTCCTGAACGATAATGACATTACGAAGTAAGTACTTTTGCTGCCTTGAATCTCAAGGAAATATCTTTGCGACGAGACCTAATCTCTCGTCATGACTTAAGAGGGCAATACTTTCAAGAATCAACATTGCCAGTCCCTACGAAATGGGCCAAAGTCTCAATTCGCAAATCACCTGCAGCAAGCACAAGATTCTCAAGATCGCCTGATCCTCGCTCTGCCCAACCTCGTCCAGCAACTCTCCAAGATGCTGTTCCGACACCAGCAACTTTACCACCTGGGGATATCGTAGCGGACCAGACGCCAACGCAGCAGCTATCGAGGCACGAAGTCGACGCAGATCAAAATGCAGAGCAGACCTCCTCGCAAGATTCTCTCGAGTCACTTGTGTCGACTGTACAGAAGCAAGCCGATGCACCGACAGCGACGCAATCTGCAGCAAGTCCTGGAGTCCATCCACGAAGTGCTGTGCCCCCCGCTTCCGAGGATGTTGCGGTCCTTCCTGATACCGTAGACGTTCGGCCTCCCTCTAACGATACTCCACCACGACCAAAGATCATTCATTTACCTCCAAAGGAAGCTCAGGAACGACACCTGCGAGAGATCGAGCAGGGTCAAGAGAACGCGAGAGTACGGGAAAGGAAGGAAGATGGCAAGCTCCTCGCGGCAAGTAACAGCGCCACAATGGACGACATGCCCTCATCTCCATCGTCCACCGCTGGTCCCTTTTCAGTCAATACGCCTATGCCGAACCAGCATTCGCCTGACACAAGTCCGGAAGGAGATAATCCTACAGATGCCGTCTCTTTACGAACCCCCGTGAGCATGGGAGCCACCAAGCAGGAGCAAAGTGAGAAGGAGGAGCACGATCGTGTCCAGGAACTGCAGCAAGAGATCGCGCGTCAAGAAGCTCGTGGGGAGTCGGCGACTACTGCGGATGCCCAATTGCGACTAGAAGAACAGCAGGCATTGCGACAAGCTCGGGACGGGACAGATTTTGCGGCCTCTGGGATTCAATCAGGCCCTGGTAACGGTAAATTAACCGATAAGGCCTCCAACTTTGTGAAAGATGTGATTGCTGCAGATAGAGAGGACAAAGACACTGTTGCAGACGCCGAGTTCACAGAGACCCAACCGTCACCCATACGGGATAACAGCGGCCGCAATGCTGAGGAGCAGGACGATAACAAGAAGCGTGACAACACCCCACGCGCAGACGCCTCAACGACTGACATCCGGGCTCACCAAGAATCCACGCAGGAGATTACCGCGCCTTCCCGACCATCACCGATTGATACCTCTTTGACAGATACTCCAATGCCCAATGTCACTTGCTCCCCTACCTTTGGTAATGAGGGAGGTGCGGCTCAAAAGAGACCTATTGCAACTCCTACCCAAGCCGCGCCTGAACGTAGCACCACACGCTTATCATCTGGCGCAATACGACATAAATCGGTATCGGAAATTCTTGGCGAGACTCCGAAGCTTTCATCGCCGTCGATCGACAAAACACCGACTGTGCCAAACTTCTCTGAGCAGCCTCTCACATCATCTCCGACGACTACAGTACCGTTGACGCCGAGTATATTAGCAACTTTATCAAACAACCAGATGAGATCAGGAGACCGAAAACACAAGGGACGATCGAAACCGTCAGCCGTTGTTTTCAAGAAACCTGAAAATGTCGCATCCGTTGCAATCCATGGAGATTACTCCGAACTCGCTGGAGTTTCCAAGGATGATCGCAAAGATTATTATCAGACGATGTTTGTGTCCCAGGCCTTCTCACCGCCTCGAGCACAGCATTTATCAGAGGTCCTTGCTTCTGCTAGTAAGGTCCTTACTACATCGAATCGCTACACAGAAGTTCGTGAGCATCTTGACAATCGCATCCTGAAGCGAGTATACCAATTGCAAAATGCAAACAAATGGTCATTACGACAGCTGGAACGAGCTTCGGAGCCTCCCCGCTCATCAACCCATCTTGACCACCTACTCCGAGAAATGAAATGGATGCGCACCGATTTCAAGGAGGAGCGCAAATGGAAGATTACTACTGCAAGAAACCTAGCGCATTGGTGCGCTGAATGGGTCGCAGCGGACAAGGACCAGCGAGTTGATCTGCAAGTCAAAGTCAAGACTCTACCCCAAAAGAGCGAGTCAGGGGAACACGCCTCATCACTAGCGTCGGGAACCGGCAGCGAACCCAATAAGACGCACAACAGTCCCCTCGAAAGCAGTGTTGCCACTGATGGAGAGTATGATACGGAAGATGTACAGCGGGAATCTTCGACTCCGTCCACGGTTGCACCAGCTGCCGTGTTCTCGTTAGGGTTAGAAGACTGCGTCTTCTCCGCGCCTGAAACAGAAATGGGCAGCAAGTTAATTTCAGAACTTCCAACTTTTCAAAAGTTGCTCGATGCGCCCTTTGCAAAGTCCTTCGATCTCAGCCCTCAAAGGTCCATATTGCCAGTATCGAAATATGTACATGGCAGGGTCATCGCAATGTCGACTGCTTTCCCTAAGAAGCGCAGTAGGTATGAATACGAGCCGGAAGACGAGATCGCACTTGAAGGTTCAAAGCGTCGAAAACTCAGGGATGCCACGGGTGAATCGATTGCTTCGACTGGTCTGCTACCAGAAAAAACCGACGTCGCCCTCTTCTGCTCCGAGAACAAAGGACTGCGCGATCGTCTCCACGCTGGTCATGCATTCAGGCCACCCTCTCAAATTACAATGCCGGCAACGAGTTTCTACGAGAACCGAGCATCGTCGCAATGGCTTTGGGACGAGGACCAGAAGCTGCGCGCTCTGGTTAAGGACTACACTTATAATTGGTCGCTAATTTCCGAGGCTTTGTCGATGTCCAATCTATATACAGCAAGCCCTGAGCGAAGAACTCCTTGGGAGTGTTTCGAGCGGTGGGTACAGCTGGAAGGGTTGCCTGCGGAGATGTCGAAAATGCAATACTTTAGGACATATCAATCTCGGCTGGACGCTGCTCAGAGGACTGTCACCGCACATCAGCAAGCTCAGCAACAATTGCTAGCACAACAAGGTAATGCTGCTGGTGTTCAGACTCCTCTTCGCCGAAGGACTACCGTACCCATTCGAGTTGAACGTCGTCGGGGCGGCAAGTATCTCAGTATCATGGAGGCCATGCGCAAACTTGCTCGCAAGAGAGAGGGTCTGGCACACAAACAACAAGAAGGTAATATATTTGCTTCACGATGGTGACTCTTGTTGTACTAACGCATTGTGTTCAGCTGCCAAAGCTGCCGCTCTCCGAAAACATCACGAAGCTCCACCGCCGAAAGCCGGTGTCCACACACCGCAAGAATTTAGCAACCTTAAGCACGAACAAGAGGTAAAGCTTCAGAAACGGCAGGAACTTTACCGCCAGCAAATCCTCGCGACGCAAAGGGTAAGACACCACCAACCACAGATCATTACAAATTATCGTCCATTAATGATCCTCAGCAAGCCGCACTACAACAGCGTGCCGCCCAACAAGGTAATGCCCAACAAGGTTTACCTAATGGCGCTGGTCCGCAACAACGTACAAATAGCAACCCAAACGGTTCCGCGACGAATCTTGCGCCTCCTCCGAATCCGCACACACAGCAAGCAATAAACATGCAACGACAGCAGATGATCCAGCAGGGCATGCAGAACAGTATGCCAAACGGTAATCTTGGCGTTCCCAATATGGGAATGCAAGGTATGCCGCAAGCACCAATGCAAATGCACATGCAGGGTCATCAACGAATGTCATCGCATCAGTCTCCTGAAAACATGAGGGCATTGCTCGCTCGTCAATCTCAGCAGAATACCTACCAAAATCCCAACTCCTCTCAATACCAAATGCAACAAAATAATCCTACGCAACTTGCTGCTGCTCACATGATGCCTGCTAACAGCGGCCTTCAGAATCAGCAAATGCTCGCGGCGGCAATGCACAACGCTAACCAAAATCACAACGTCAACGGCTCCCCAGCGAACGGTATCGTCAATCCTGTCGACAATTCAGGCTCTCCACCTCGTAACCGATCCATGAATCCATCTCCGCAGCAACCACAAACTCTGTCTTCCGGTCACGTACCTGCGATTAACGACCTCACTCAGAAACTCAAAAACCAGAATCCGAATATGTCAGATCAAGAAGCATCGCGGCTTGCTATGGAACAGTTGAAAGAGAAGATGGCTTCTCAAAAGTTCCAGCAGCAGCGACAGAACGCTTTGAACGCCGCCGTCGGCGCCTCAGGCGCCAATTTCGCTCATCAACAAGCGCAGCAGACCCTTCAATCCTCACAAAATCAAGCTGCCGCCCAGCAACACCCGCAGCATCAACATCAGCAAGGTCAACAAATGCAAAATGCCCACGCTCATGCTCAGAACACCACCAACGGCATGAGTTGGTCCTCCCCGTCACAATCCCATCCTCAACCCCACGGCCACAACCACGCCCACCTCACGCCGGCCAATAGTTCCCAAGGCGGGCCCAATGCGACCAGCCCCCCGCTCACGCACCCAAGCCCCCACCTCCAACCCGCCAACCTCAACGCCTACCAGCAGCAGCTCTCGGCTCAACTCAACACCCAACAGCAGCGCACCCTACTCCTCCAGCAACAGCAGCAGCAGCAGCAGCAGCAAAGAGGCATGCATTCTGGCAGTCCTGCGAACGTCGGCGGAGCGGTCATGGGCACGCCAATGAGCGGCATGGCCGGCATGGGTGGCATGGCTGGACTGGGTGGAATGGGAAGTCCCGCGCCGATGGGAATGGGGAGTCCCGCGCCGATGGTGACGGGGGGTGGAGGGATGTTGAGACCGCCGAGTGCGGGGGCGGGAACGGCGGGGAGTCGAAGTGCGACGCCGATGCAGAGGCCTGGGACGGCGGGGGCAGAGTGAGAGTGAGAGAGATGACGAGAATGGGGAGGTGTGAGGGGAAGGATGTGATGTGAATTGTGCGAGGGGGTTTTCAACGGCGGAGATAGGTGGAGGAAGGAATATCGATTGTACATATGCGGCTCTTGATACCTGAGAAGCGTGGCGCGTGGCGTTGTGGGGGTTTAACATTTTTTGTCTCCTTCTGGGTTTTCGACCTCGCTCGAGTCGCGAGGAAGGGGATCCGGGGTCTTCTTCTCTCCTCTTGAAAACTACGAGAGGCTAGAATGATGGGGGATGCTTACTTTTCAATTCGTTGCTGCGGGGAGGCAAGCTGTGTTTTTATTCAATGAGTGAGACGGATGACGGCAGTGATATAGCGTGTAGATTTAGAGAGAAGTTTTGATGTTTCTCATCATATGGACGATGCAAAGCAATATGATGCTAGTATGTGGTGACTTTGAAGATGTAAGTAAATCCTGTTCTTCAAGTTTTGTTGTAATTTTACAGGGAACGCTCAAGAGGAGTTTTCCACTATGTCTCGTTGAAAGGTCATCTATGCTGATCTGTTGACGAGTCTCCCCGATCCATGCCAAACGCCCTAGCATGCAGTGAAAAGGTTTCAAACTCGAGTAGTGAGGGAAGAGCTCTAGACGATCACTAATTCCCTTTTTTTCTTATTTCTATTTTATTTGCCTCTCTCGTTACCGTAATGCGCCTTATTCCATGCCTTGTCGAGTGCATTCTGTGGCGCTACTCGTTGATCTTCATGTCCCTCACGGAACGCCGTGCTATCGGGACCTGCCCAAGATATTTTCTATCAGCATTGTTCGAGAAATGTAGTTTTGGTGGTATGGTTGGGAAGACGAGACTAACCGTCCATTCTGCTACTTACCACTTTTCGTCTGCTGTGGGCTCTGGATGTTGTCCTTCGACCCTTCACCTGTCGCTGTCAGCTGCCATTTTTCTTCGAGAACCCCACCCTATATTTAGCTGAGGCTCCACTCAATCCGTATCACATCTGCTGCTGTCTCGGAGGAGGGAAGACTGACCTCGCGGTGTAGCCGCGCCCGGCGTGTGCGTGCCGGCGCCTCCACCGGAATTGAAGCGGTCTGTGATGTTCTGGGATTCCCTGGTGTTGAAGGGGTTCGGGCCGCCCTGGGAGCTGCCGGAGAGGGAAGGGATGAGGTAGAGGAGGGAGATGGCGCCACCAGCGACGACAAGATTACGAGGGCGGAAGAAACCTGACATTGTGGGTCTGGATGGATGAAAGTTTGATACGGATGATAGAAGGATGAGAAGTTAAGTTCAAAGGATTTGGAGGAGATGTTTCAATGGCCCGGAATGCCGGGTGCGATGGGTTTGGTGAGAAAATGAGAAGTAAGATTAGAGATGGCGGTGAAGCTGTCCTTGCTGAAGGAAGGTGCTGCTGTTTGGGTAGAAGATTCCTTTGTCAACAGCGCTTTGAAGAATCAATTCAGAGCTTCGGGAAAAAATCACAAGAGAGGTAGCACGAGGTCGCCTAGCTCCACATGGCAGAGCAGCCTAAGGTAATCAAGCCCAACGGTACCTATGGTGGTATGTTACAACGCTTCAAGGTTCACAAGCGCAACGATGAATTCGATGCTGAAATTCTGTCGTCATGGATGCGTCGCTAGCAATCGAACAGGGTCTAGACAGGGGTCACATCGGCGCTAGGGAACGTGCTCAGACCACGTTGAGCGTGTCAGAAATGATGAAAACTGAACAAACTTCGATTTCTGCTGCCGCTGGACGGAAAAAGAAATGCTCTTGCTATTAGAGGAACCAAGTTTTTACCTTTTTATAGTTTAGAGGCTGACCTGCAATAACCGTGCAAGGATCGTGAACAAGACCTCGAGAAAATATCGAACAACCGCAGGATCGTAAGGAGATCTCCTCAAATATCCTAGATGTTTTAGCCTCATAAAACCCTGGGTGGGTCTGACAAGATCTTGAGCCAGAAACAGCCATCTCGCCCTTGAGTCGACGTTCCTGATTGCAACATTGACGCTGCGAGCGCAATTGGAAATATCCGGGTATATTGATTGGTTTCTACATCTTCATGATTGCTGATTCATGTGAGGTATGTTCGTTTGAATACAGGCCGACGCCAACAATGCATCAATGCTTCCCTTTACCGTTACGTGCCCTTGTCCCAGAAATGCCTCCAACAACGCCTTGGCAGCCAGTCCCTGGTGGCTATGTTAGAGCAAATGCTCCTGCAGATATGCCAGTACATTTTTTTTCGCCGGCCGATCCGTATTTCAGAAAGGGGTCTCACTCAGCAATCTTCCTAATTGAAGAAAGCTTTCCAACTGTCAACTCCTCTGTCCACATTCACCCACATGCCCTGCTCTATGGCTCTCTCCCACCCCATCATCACAGCTAGGAGTCTGCAGCCCATCGCACTGGCGCCGCAGACGACCCCATCACCTCCCCCTAAGACTGCCAGATCGAGCATGTAGGCACGGCCCAGTAACTCCCGCAGTTTGCTTGCCTCTTCTGATATTGAATCAGTGGAAGCTTCCCCGCCGGTAGACGCTGCATCTCTGCGTTCGAACTCGAGCTTTAAGGCACGTTTTTGGAGCTGCTCGGGTTCGCGAACGGGGCGATCCGAGCGTTCCGGAGCACGTCCGAGGGACCAGAAGAGAGGGGCGAAGAAGCCGCCTTCCCACCCGCTGTTCTCCGGTATGTATTTATGATAGGCTGAACCGGCGTCCTGGGCCTGGGGCTGCTGAGTCTCGTCGAGGATCTTTTTACTTGCTAGTTGAATGCGGTCCTGCGACCGCTCGACCCGGCTGAGGTCTTGCGCATGATAGACGTCCGGATCGTCACTCGCAACGAGTACTTTCGACGCGATCTCTGCCTTCCAATTCTCATTGTCGACGCCTTTTTGTACATCGACTTCTCCAGCAAACTTATTGAGGACGACCTCTCGGGCTGTGTCGTAATACCTATCTAGTGGCAGATAATCTTTGGAGTATTGGATTTCAGCTGGATGTTTATCGCCTCGACGAATGTGCAACCCAACGACCATGCCAGTCTTGCTGCGAACGGTATCATTCAGAGACGCCAGGCGCGAATTGACATAGACAGCATCATCACCGGTGATGGAGAAAAGTTTCTCATATCCGATTCGTGCAAGGTTGAAAACGCGTTGCTGAGGAGGTAAGCCATTCTTCTTGGAATCAGTAAACCAGCCTTCGAAAGATTTGCCAAAGGTCCACTCGCTAGTCGCAGCCGAGACAAGCAAATGACGGGCATGATGCGGGCAAGGAAGAATGTGATGTTTCGGTGGGGGAGTGCAGTTGGCTGTTGGGGGAGGCTCGAAATAGGTATTGTATTTGCCATAGGGCCATCTCGAGTCATCAATGAAGAAAGCCCTGCCTTCCTCTTGCGCCAACCCATACGCCATCCACATTCTCATCAAAGTATTCCCAAAACCAGCCTCCGAGGTCTCCATCACAAATGTTAAGCTCCTGTCGCACATTTTGTCCCCAACCTGGTCGTGGAATGACGCATGTGAATCCGATCCGCTTCCATCTGGCTTGGCTAGCAGACCTTGCTGCTCTGCTTCCTGGACGTCTAAGAAGTTGTTATCAATCGCATAATAAGATTGGTCACGACGAGCCAGTCGTCGCAGAGGATCATTGCTCCTGCTCATATCCACAAAGTACTCTGTGATCTTGGTTGAAAGCTGACATATTTCCTGATACTGCGAGGGTCGCAGAGGAAAAGCGTGGCTCTGAGGAATAGAAACAGTCCACCGGTCCTTGTTCGCTTTGTCTGTGACCAGGACCGGGGAGGGATCAGAGGGAAGTTGCTGATCACCGACCAGCTCATAACTCGTATCTGTTTCCGATGGAGATGAATACAGCGACTGAGCCTGAGGGTAGAGGATCCAGAACCCGGACCACAATATGATAATGAGGGTAGCAGCCACGAAGCCAGCAGTCAGCCGAAGGCCGATTTTCACCCATTTTGAAGATGTCTTTTTGCCGTGCCTGGGTAACAAAGCGGGCAAGCCTGGTGAGGGTGGCGGAGAAGGTAATAGTTGGTCTGTTACTCCTCTTCGAGGCGAAAGAAGACCATTGGCAGTCGAAGATGTACTCGAGGAGATTGACACATTTGTACTGCGTCGGTCCCTCATCTCCGCAATGGTTGGGGAATTAAGCTTAGTTGAGCGCTTCATGCGCAACGGTGGGATGGCGTACGTGTGTATCGATAAAGTACAGACGGATGACTACAATGACTTTGTCAATTCACTGATTGGTAGTGTTTGACCAAAGGAGTGTCAAGAAAAGGCACGACTGGCTGTAGCGTGCCGAGTCGAGTACAACGAAGGTTAAGTTACTCTGGGTGTACGAAGAGCATTGAGGACCAAAAGGACCGGCACGCCGGTTTCGATATCGAAGAACGAAGGTCTACGCGTAGAAGGAAATAGTTGAGTAAATTGGTGGTAGGCTTGCCGGTCGAGAGTGGCAATAAGAAGGTCAATTATCGCACAGCGGTGAATGGGTGTAATTAAACGCGAGGCCGGTAGATCACATCAGACATAGCAGAGACGAAGTGGATAGGATGGAAGAAGTGTGGAGGGCGTGGATCGGCGAGCAGTGACGGGTGCACTGTTTTGGGGGATGCTCACTTGCAGAGAGACAAGACGGGCAGTGGCAGGCTTTGAAGCCCTGCATGTCCCACGAGCACGGAGGAGGGGCCTGACGAGGCCAATTTGCCAATTAGCTCGCCGCTGGCTCGGCCGTGGAACGGGCGTGAAGTGCGATTCTACTGGCCCAGACATGGCAGACTTGGATCCGCGGTGGATGAAACTTCGGTGGAGGTCGTCCGGCAGGCGCAACGGCGCAGTGCTGAGGCAAGCGCTGCGACGGATAACTGGGACAGCTGGGCCGTGCCCGGCTGACGGTGCCCTACAAGGACCCATCAAGCACCCATGAGGGACGGATGGAGGCCCATGAAACCCTTGAAACATGGCCCTTGAGACGAGCCCGGCGGCGGGTGGCGTCGCAGCTAGAACCCTACCCACCCAATCTGCGCCCAATGCCCCTTCCCTTCAGGTCCCTTCCTTCCCTTCTATTCGCCTTCCATTCGTCGTGTTCCGAAAACTGTCAGTTCCTCTGCACCATGGCGATCTTGCAGCTAGAAAAAGAAAGCCCGCCGTCTATCTTCCTGCACTGAGGATCATTCGACCGACATACGCACCTACGATTGCAGCCGAGGGGGGAGCCCTTGCGGCAAATTTGAAATCCACGGCTTTGACGACTTCCTCTGGGTGACTGCGGAAGAATCATGTCTGCCATGCCGGTGTGCAATTAATCTCCAACTCAGACGTGGCAGTGTGGAGCAAGGGACAAATGATCTCATCAATCTCCCTCTCCCAGAAACTTACAAGACCTGGTCGTTTGAATGCTGCGTCACTGGTGGTGTATAGAATCGTGGGAATGCAGTACTTCATCCTCCTGCAGGGATAGGGTCATCCTTGTCAGTAACACGATGTCATCGCTTGAGAGTCAGTGTCGGCCTTTCCCAGCACCCCAGCCCCACCAGTAATGTAGACAGACAGCCAAGTTGAGCACCTCATTTCCTTTCTTGGAGTCGGTACAGTCCCAGTTCCATCTGCACAAAGAATGCCGTGTGAGCCAGCCTGAGAGACACTTGAGGCAACAGAGCTGCAGTCGATTTATCCGAGACTGTTGAGAGACAATTGATTGGGATGACGCGTGCCAAATTACCATTATCGAATCCAAGGTCCCTCACGCCATCAGTCTCTCTTAACGGCCGCTATAAGATACTTCTGGCCACGAACTATCATACCTTTTACCTTCAACCGAGTGTCCGACTTATACGACGACGGCGGGTTTAGTAGCGGATACGGCAAGTCCATATAGAGGACCCTATCGATACTATTATCGCGTGCAGCTGGCTACCCAAGCACGCCAAGTCGTGAACTACGATGGATGCTGCCACCGCTGGCGTATCGGCCAGTACCCCAGCATTCGTGCATTCTCAGGGTGCAGTGCGTGCTAGATTGAATTTGCGGAAGCGATTCCGCAACCCTGAAGATCGCCATGAATTTTTTTATTTCATCTTCAAGTTCGCGTAGAAACCCCCACCCCTCGTAGCCATGACAGATTCAACCGAAACCACCAATCAGCCCTCTACACAGGTTTCGATACAGCTCAGTACGCGACACAAGGATGTCGAGCTTCCTCAAGATCCAGGCATTATCCGCATTCCTACGGGTACGTTGTCCGCTCCATTTCCAAGAACACGGGCCATGTGTTCTTCGTTGCCTATCGACACCCTTGTCACTGACTTCATTAAGCTTTTCGACGAATTGCTTTATCGAAGCTTGTCAACAGTCTGCTTGAAACCAAAAAACCAATCCCCTTCGAGTTCTTAATCAATGGCCAATTCTTGCGGACGACACTGGACGATTTCCTTACCGCGAATGGCATATCCGCAGAAGAGCAGCTCACCGTTGAATACGTCCGAGCAATCACCCCACCATCGCAAACTTCGACCTTGCAGCATGATGACTGGGTTAGCTCCGTTGACGTCCTCTCGGCGACATCTCAGGCTTCAAAATGGGCCGGTGGCGAAGGTATCCATACCGGCCATGAAAGAATACTCACAGGAAGCTACGATAATTTCCTCCGCATATGGAATATGTCAAGAGAAACGATTGCTATATCTCCTTCACCTAGCTCAGGAGGGCATACCGATAACATAAACGCCGCCAAGTTCCTATCCCCAACACGCCTAATCACATCTTCCCTAGACCGAACAATCCGCATCTGGAAGTACACCGAGGACTCCTCCAACCCCTCTTCCAAAGCCAGCATAACCCCCTCCCTCGAACTCTACGGCCACCGCTCCTCCGTCGACTCCCTTGCCCTCCACGCCCCGACCCAACGCATCCTTTCCGCCTCCCAAGACACCACCATCGGCCTGTGGAGCACCAGCAAACGCGACGCTCCCCCGGCCCCTTCCTCCCTCCTCCCCTCCGCCTCCCTCTCCCTATCCTCCAAACGCCAAAAGACCAACTCCGCAGGCAACGCGCCACCCGCCTCCTCCTCCTACGCACCCCAACGCGGGCCCCTCGCCCTCCTCACTGCCCACACCGCCAACGCCTCCGCCGTCATCTTCGCCCCGCACGACCCCGCCCTCGCCCACTCCACCTCCTGGGACCACACCCTCCGCACCTGGGATCTGCCGACTGCGCGCGCCCTCAGCTCGACACCGCTCCCCGCGAGCCTGCTCAGCCTCTGTGCGCTGCCTGGGGTGGGGCTGCTTGCGGCGGGGAGTACGGCGAGGGCGATCTCGCTGGTTGATAGTCGTGCGGGTGGTGGGAGTGGGAGTGGGAGTGCGAATCTGGTGGCGATGACGCTGAGGGGGCATGCTGGGCCGGTGGCGTGTTTGGCGGCGGGGCCGGAGGAGGGCGCCGGTGGGCCCTGGGCGCTTGTCAGTGGTGGGTTTGATGGGACATGTCGCGTTTGGGATGTGCGGAGTGTGAGGGCGGGGAGGGGTTCGGTGGAAGGAGGGATCGGCGCGGTGGGGGAGGAGAGCGTATTCGTGGTAGGGAGAGAAAGTGAGAAGGGAACGGGGAGGGTGCCGCCGGCGGATAGGACGAAGGTGTTTGGGGTGTGCTGGGATCGCGATGTGGGCATTCTGAGTGCAGGGAATGATAATCGGGTACAAGTTGATTGCGTAGGTTGAAGGTGATATCTACTGGGTCCGGAGTTGCCCAAATGATCTTTGATGAATATTTAGACTAAGGCAAGATTTTCAAGCGTGAAGGCGATTTGAAGCATTCTGAGTAGAACCATGTCGGGAGAGAACCCCACTAGAACTGGCTAGAGCTGAGTCTGAGGGCTTCGGGATCTGTGAGGAAGAAATCAAGACATTAGACACACTGAGGGCGACTAAAGAACGAAGTGGTGGGGATGCGAGAGCCCATATGCGAGTCCAGATGAATAGCTTCAGAGGTCTAATCGAAAAATACCAAAGTACACAAATACAATCGAGAGAATACTAATCAGGATGGAGTAAACTCAAGTAATCACAAAAAAGACCTTCTATACTACCAGCGCCAAAGTCGCGACCTTGTGTTTCCATGCCTATACCCTGCGTCAACCTGATGAATGCTTCACCGGCGTAAGATAACCTGTCTTCCACCTCCACGAATTACCCTTTGCTGCCTGCAAGCAGATGATGGCTTGCCCAATGTATAGAAATCTCCGAAAGATACTGAACCATGGATGTAGTAATGTGAAAGTGCAATGAAACTCGTCACATAAAATCATCGCTACCACTCGTTAGCGCACTTTTCACGGCGCAGGTAGAAATGCAGTACTCACTCTTCCAACCCATCATCATAAGCGATCGTGTCCGCCTTAGTGCTCACGTCCCGACTCGCCACGAGACTCGTCTTCGTCTTTGCCGCCTTGGACTTCTTCCCACTCTTCTCCGCCGCCTTCTCCTCCTTCATCTTCTCATTCGACAGCGTCGTCAGCCCGCTCGCCACCTTCTTGATCTGATCGCTCGGCAGCTCTTTGGCCAGCGCCTTCGCAAAGTCCACCAGGAACAGCGAGTATTGCGGCTTCTTGGCGTTGGCGGTCAGGAGGGGCACGAGCGCGTCGCGGAGCTGGCTGAACTGGTCCTTGTTGGCCGGCTTGAAGAGCGGGAGGGAGGCGAGGTCCACTGTGCCTGTAGGGTCGTTTTGGGCGGAACTCGTTGTCGTGCTGGCGGTCTTGGCGACGACAGCAGCCGGTTTGGGGGCGGCGCGTTTGCGGTTCAGGTCGATGTCGCCAAAGAGGTCCTCGGCGTGCTTAAGGTCGCTATCCTTTTCGGATCTGCGTAGGCGTTCCCTCTTTTCGGCTTCGTCCTCGTCTTCCTCGCTGCTGTCTTCTTGCGCGGCCTCCTCCTTCCGTCGCTGGATGTTGTCGTTTATCCGTTGAGTCTTTGTCTTGTGGGCTGCTTTGGCTTGGGCCTCTGCCTTGGCTTTGGCCTCGGCGGCTTTGTTCGCCTTCTCACGCTCGACTTCCGAGTCCTCTGCGGCATCCCAGGAGTCGAGAACCTCGTCTGAGTCCTCTTCGTCGTCGAACTTGGAGCGCCGAGCTATTGGAGCAGGTGGTGAGGATGGAGGTGTCGAGTCTTCGCTATCGTCATCTATCAGTGGAAATTAGCATGTTTCCTACGGTCAGAGAGCGGTGTGGAGGAGGGATCGTCGTTGATGCATTATGACGCACCCCAAGTATTTCGGCTTGGTGCCATGTTGGCCTCTTTGTGCGCCAGGCGCTGTAAGCGTCGAGATCGTGATCGGGTCCGAAATTGAAGCTCTCAAGTCTCTCTGTGAAGGATGGAGTGTTCGCTGAAAGGTGGAAACGTAGACTGGTCGTCGTTGTGACGTGAAAGGGAAGAAGGAGCGGGCTGAACAGTGGGAAAGTCAGGCAAGGTCACTTTGGTGGGGGAATTATGCGAGCGGGCTGCCAGATCGATCTTGTATGTATGCAGGCAAATGCAATATTGCTTTGCACGTGTCTCTCCTTGAACTTCAGGTAGGTTGTTACAACGGGGAGTCTGAGGCAATCCTGCACAAAGTTTTTATTTATTGAGCTTACTTAGCACCAGCATTTTCCACGCTTCTAACATGGTGGTGGGTGGAGCACGTCCGTACTCACTCCCAGCCACAATTTTAATCTTCACCCCTTGCGAAACTTCAAACACGCCCTTGCTCTCCTTCGACCCATCCGAAGGCTCACTCATTTTTTGTTTGAAACTTGAACTGGTGTCAATCCACCAGTCTTAACGTCGTAGGTGAACCCAACGGACGCTTCACCGAGTTCTCGCCGGAGAAGGGGGGCCTCCCTTAGAAACAGGATATCATCCTTGACGGATTGCTCGAGGCTGAAGCAGCAAGCATTAGTCGAACATGCTTCTGCGGACTCTTCTGATTACATACGTGCTGTCTTTGAAAGCACCGAACTCCATCGAGTCAATTTCCTTCACATCGGGTAGTCTTGTTTTCAGAGCGCTTCTTGCTTCACCATCTGTCATGAAGCTTTTACCGCAGTCTGCAGTCTCCATCAATATCATTGAGTCTCTCATACACTTGTAACCGGTCCACAGCAGACTCACCGGTGTGATGGATTACCATGATGCTCGTCAGTGGTAGCAAACCGTCCAAATACAACAAATCGTTGAAGATTGGTTTGACACGCCCGCCGGCGGTTCGAAGTACAACAGTTTCTATCAGATTTCAGTTCTCTGGCGGACTGAAACCGAGAGCAAGTCTGCGAAAGCTTACGTACCTGGTGATTTCAAGTCCAGAAATGTCTCAGGGATGCAACGAGGGTCGGCGCAAGTTACTGCGTCGCCATTAGTGCGGTTCCAATTCGACATGCAACAAACGTACGTACCAACAACAACAGCTGGTGGATGCTGTTCAAGATTTCCGAACTCAGAGAAATAAGGAAGAGGAACGTGCTTTGTGGCATATGCCCTATAATCCATGGTAAGTGACTCGTTCTATGTTCCGCGCATACATTATGGTCGTACTTGTTTCGCTCTACGAGCTCAGCGATGGTCACTGGAGAAGGCATGAGGACTGTCTTACTGTGGTTGAGCTAAGTAAAGGAGGAGCTTGGAGTGTTCGCTTAACAAAGAAGTCGCTCAGGAACGCGACAGACGAGCAGATTGAAGATATGGATCGAAGCTCGACTTCCTGCTGGCTCACCACTCTTTATACTTCTAGCATACGCAATTTAGGAGAAAGATCCATGGCAGACAACTGGAGACTTGCAGATCATTCGGAGACATATGACTCCTGTGCATGTATACTAGAGGGTTGGGGATATCAGATGAAAACCTACTATACTAGATCTACGGCCACTGATTGGCATCCTTATCTCGACTGGAGGCATGAATTGAATTCATATCCAGGACATTCTCCTGTCAGCCACAGAGATTGGCGGGTTGTGACGTTACTTCAACCCATCACCGACATGAAAATTCGAGAAGATGGGACGCATGGAGGCAAGTGTCTGATTCAAAGGCGTCCTATACCGGATTAGGACATCAGTCCCCTGGTCGCTAGAGTCATCAAACCCATGTGGCTGGATGAATACATAACATCCGTAGAACATATTTGCCTCTATTCCACTGGATGATTTTTGGAGCGTGTTCCTTGCACTTAAAGATACGGGCATCGGAAAGGAAGGAAAATTGCTCAGTATGTTGCCGCGAGCCTACCCCTAGTAGTGGTCTATTCGCTTGCATACAACAATCCTACCTGTCATACTGAATCATTGTGTAGTGGCATAAAATTTTCGGAAGTCTGAAGTGGTCCAATCATTCTTTTTACCAAAAATTCCAGAGCTTACATTGTCATCATATCCATTGACAGTGGCATATATTATTATCATAAGTCACCAAGACGACATTAAAGATAAAGATGAAATCTCCCTACATGAGATGAGGCTAATCCGCCGTCGGCTTCTCGGCGCCGGCGCATCCGCGAATGTAACAGTGCCGCAGCAAGTCCAAGTCCATCTTACTGCGCCTTCGACACTAATATGCACTAATCCTTCACATATCCGACGATGTCTCTTTAGGAAAGACTGACGAGGTTTCAAGTCAGCAATACGATCTATTTGTGTAATATCCTACTTTGTAGCCAGCGTACCGCGGCTCTAGCCCAAGTCCGCACACAAAGATTACCGAGAAAGGCATAAATGCGAGCTATCTTGGTGCGCCGTACTTTTTCAATGGTAGTATCGTTGCAGCCACATTGAGGTCACAATTCGTGGCGACTGCATCTCAAAATGCTCCATATTGAACATAAAAGGTGAAGGTTGTTCTCACTTTGCCTCTCTTCATCACCAACAATCACTCCCATTCAATCTCCATACGTCTTCGTTCCAAGAAGTACTCTCATTCTTTATACATTCATTTTCGATTCAACGCACCCGGAATCCGTTCAAGATGCAACTTTCTACAGTTCTCGCTCTCCTTCCCGTCCTCGCCTCTAGCGCTCTTGCCGCTCCTTTGGAGGCCCGTCAATCCTCTACTTACGGCTGGAGCGTCTCATTCTTTAACGATGCTAGCTGCTCCGGAACTGCAGATCTTACCACGACCGCGGGCGACGACGACTATTTCGATTGTCAAGCCGCTGGTTCTGGTCCCTGGGCCAACGGGACGTTCTTTGGCGCCAAAGCCTCTGCTGATGGGTATTGCCACATAAAGTTCTTTGCCGACACTACTTGTACCTCTCAAGTCGGCGACGAAATCAACGGTGTGGCTAGCGCATGTATCGACAACCCTTCAGGTGGAATTATGGCGTACAGTGCTAGCTGCTACCGATAAAAGATTGGAGAACTTGAAGGCGAGAGAAGGGCCGTCTAGTCAAAAGCCCTCGGGCCCTTCGGATCATGCGAATGACTTCTGCTGCTGCATGGCGATGGTGATGTGGGGCAAAAATGGGATGGTGTGGGGTGTGGGGATAAGGGCAATTAATCGAGATGTGATTCTGTAAATATTCAACCCTATTAATAAACCTGCTGAGATTACTATTCACCGAATGAATTATCTTCTGATGAGGGGCAAATCACTGCCATGGTCTCTCTATTTCATACCATTCTTTCCAAATAAGACCTAGAGGCGTAGAGTTCCTCAAGCCTGTACCAGCTCTCTGAGCTTTCCTAACGACTACAAATTTATCGTCCCAAATTTTCATCACCTTCAGGGGAGTTACGTCTCCATTCCAAGAAGGACTCAAACCCCTAAAGATAACAGTAGTGCACTCTTCAGCAGATACGAACGAGCCTCTCACAGCAGCGGCATTTAGCCCTATAGGGTGAGATCCATAGCAACTAACCGCTTCTGGGTATTAGTGGCTGATCAGCGTAGGTGAATCTTTCTGACCGGAAGCGACTTTCTGTGCACTTTACCACAAGCTGAGCAAGTCATAGTACAAACAACGAAGTACGGGCCGCAAGCTGGGAAGATATTTTTGATGGCAATGGTATTTTATCATGATGCTGAGACACTCCGTCTGCCACCTGTGCTTCCCTCCGGATTGGATCGACATATCATCCCATACCCTTTCAGGGCATTGAATATCCAAATTTCTCTCCTTCTTTGTCTTTCCAGCAGCATTTCTTAATCCGGCTCTTGTATGGAGACTCAATCGGCGACCTTCAAGGAACATTACGCATTGCAGACATTTGAATGGATCGATCAATCAAGAGATGGTCATGTACCCAAAGGAGCTACTCGGAGAGCCATTCGGCGTCACGCGATGCGAAGTGCAGGGACTGCGAGAAAGCAGGGCGGAGTCTATGGGAAGACAAACCTGCGCCAGGAACCAGTCTTTGTGGATGAAGTGATAGACCAGCCGAACTCTTCGCTTCCACGATCACAGTCGCAGTCACAGTCCTGGTCGTCATTACCGTCACCCGAGCAGGACGCAGGCAACTCAATGAGGAGCGACACGTACCGATACGGCATAAATGATACCTTTCAGGCCGCCGGCTTTCGACCTTCTACGCCGATACCAGCCTCATTGTCTAGCACTGGGTACCAGCTTCTCAAACAAGAGTACGGAGTCGATCTCGCGCGGCTGGCTACTTTAGCTGAAGTGCATTTCGGCCGCGCGACCTGCCGTATCCTATCCCAACAGCCTTCGATATTGAAATTCATTTGCTCGGACGATACGATATCATACCTAAGATATGTCCCAGCCCTCTACGATCACTGCGCCTTGATCCAGGCTGTGACTCGATGTACACTCGCTCGAATGCAACAATGTCTTAGCCCCAGCCCAACTGCACTATCTGCATCCGTACTGAAGCATTATGAAAAGGCTCTTCAGAGACTCCAGCAAGCACTGAACGATCCTGCATGTCTTTACGAGCCAGTTGTGCTTTGTGCAACCCAGATTCTTGCTCTATTTGAGCTCCTCAATTTCTCCGAGAACGGGGCTTGGATTCGCCATGTGGCTGGAGCTGCAAGGCTGATCGAGTTACGTGGTCCACAGGGGTACCGTACAGAGTTTGAAAAAGCACTCTTCATGGCCCAAGCGGGACCCCTATTTTCCGAATCACTGCTGAATAATGAAGCGTGTTTTCTGGAGAGGCCAGAGTGGCAAGTTGTGGTGAAGTCCATGGCCATTGGAGGCGACAAATTTGGTAGTCGGAGTCAGTTAAGCATATCATTATGGATGATGAAATACCGCGTTCCGGGCCTCATGAGAAGGACGACTGAGCTGGTATGTTCGGACAAGCACGTCGACCCTTGCGATGTTGAACGCCTACTTCAAGAAGCACGCGACCTTCGAAAGCGATTTCAGGAGTGGCGATTCACATACGATTGCATTATGGAGAACCGGACGAGACAGACAATGCGTAGTTGCGAGTATAACAAAGCACGAAATTTGCTTGCCGTCTGTGTTACTGACCTCGTCCTGATGGCCCGAATTATATTTGCTCTAGATCCGGTGAATAGCTCGGAAATGGAAGATGAAGCTCAGGCAATGGGCGGTCTGATTGTGGCTTTGGAGCAAGAGGCTGCAACTATCAGTGTCACGGCAGCCCTCTTTATGACACAGAAACTAGCCGTTGCGCAGGCAATCATGGCGACTGAGCATGACTGGCGGAAAGCGACGTGGCAGCAGATCACAGATGGTAGAGGAAGAAAGATGATCGACCGCCAAGTCTTTGAGAGATGGTGCACACTTTTAGGGAGGAAGACGACCTAAGCGCCGGTTTGCAGTAAATATGCTGGCTGTTTCCAATATTCTTGGGTACTTAGAAGACAATTCAAACTTATCATGGTGATCAAGAGTCGAGCTGTGTCATCTAAGGCAGAACCTAAGTCTCGTGAGGGACCCACTGGACCTCAGGTGGTGTATCCCTTCCTCTTTGTTCAAACGGCGCACCTAGATCTTGCAGGTGTGAGTAGAGAGTGTGAAGGATTCTTAATTAGTAAAGAGCTGTTATGTGACATAGGCGAGGTTTATTAGATAGTGTAGATGAAATTCAACCTGGGCTGCCTTGTGTTCATGAGCTGAAAGACGCAGAGTGAGTTTGCATCGCAGCATGGCCCGTGCGCCCGCGACCTGCTTCCCCCAAACGAACAGCAACATTATCCCAAGCCAAGCTCCTGTCTGCTACAGTACCAACCCCATCTCCCTCCACCACACTCCTTCACGACTCTCTTAATATTCTGCAGCCCATTTTCCATTGCTCTTCGACTGACTTGCCCCTTGAGTCATTTGCATCGGAACGAGCAGTTAGGGAGGCAGCGGTCGTTGATGAGGCCGCGTCTCGGGGGTTGTAATCATGGCTCCACTACCGATCAAGTTTAATGAGCTTCTTCAGGTGCGCTTTCTTTCTGAAATACTAGATCTCGAAGTACTGACTTAGCCGGATGCAGCTGACTTCAGTCGGCATACAAGTACGCAGACTACCTGTGCCCCGTTCGGCGCATACTGAGCACGCTGCTCAACCTTTCTAATCATACTAACTTCCCCTACAGCCGGCGTCCATTGGCTTCAATTCTTGTGTGAGTTTGTTGTATCAGGTTTGTAATACTGCCTGCTGATCAGTGTTGCAGACGCTCGAGTCCGACCACTACGTATGCGTTCGCGAAAAGGCCGACGAGAATGCCTCACCTGAAGTTGTCATCATCGATCTAAAAAATAACAACAATGTCATACGGCGACCGATCAAGGCAGACAGTGCTATCATGCACTGGTCGCAGCAGATCATTGCTTTGAAGGCTCAGCAACGAACGTTGCAAATTTTCGACCTCGGCCAGAAAGCCAAGCTGAAGGCTGCCAATATGAACGACGATGTTGTGTTTTGGAAGTGGTATTCAAAAGACTCTATCGGTCTCGTTACGGATACGAGCATATATCACTGGAACATTATGGATCCGTCGCAAAGCGCTCCCGGCAAAGTCTTCGACAGAAGCCAAAACCTCAGCGTCAGTATATTCCAAGTCTTTAGTGTATCTTCTTGTCTCAAACTACATTACAGGGCGCCCAAATCATCAATTACCGCGTCAGCGATGACGAAAAGTGGATGGTTTGCATAGGAATTTCACAACAACAAGGTCGCGTGGTAGGTGCGATGCAACTGTATTCAAAAGAACGGGGCATCAGTCAATCCATCGAGGGCCATGCTGCAGCATTTGGAACTCTAAGATTGGAGGGTGCTTCAGCAGACACAAAGGTCTTCACCTTTGCCGTGCGATCCGCGAACGGGGCCAAGTTGCATGTAGTTGAGATTGACGCGCAACCGTCAAATCCCCGGTTTCCGAAGCAGGCAAAGGATATTTATTTCCCAGCCGAGGCAACAAACGACTTTCCTGTTGCACTTCAGGTCTCCCAAAAGTACGGTCTTATCTACATCATCACGAAATATGGATTTATTCACATCCATGACTTGGAAACCGCGAACCCCATCTTCATGAATCGAATCTCGAGTGACACCATCTTCGTCACCTCCCCTGACTCTGAAGCAGCCGGTGTTGTTGGTGTAAACAGAAAGGGCCAGGTCCTGTCCGTTAGCGTGGATGACACTACAGTTATTCCATACCTCATGGAAAATCCTGCAAATAGCCAGCTCGCCTACAAGCTTGCTTCTCGAGCAAACTTACCAGGAGCTGATCACCTATATCAACAGCAGTTCCAGAACCTTCTTAGCGCACAACAGTACGTTGAGGCCGCCAAAGTTGCTGCAAATTCGCCGCGCGGCTTCTTGCGAACACCACAAACTATCGAGCAGTTCAAGCGTGTTCCTCAGGAGCCCAACCAACTCTCTGTGATCCTCCAATACTTTGGTATGCTTTTGGACAAGGGTGGCTTAAACAAATACGAAACCCTGGAACTGGTACGACCTGTCTTGATGCAAAATCGAAAGCACTTGCTGGAGAAATGGCTCAAAGAAGATAAGCTGGACTGTTCTGAAGAGCTTGGTGACATTGTTCGACCACACGATGTGAACCTGGCGCTGCAAATCTACCTTAAGGCCAACGTGCCCGGAAAAGTCATTGCTGCGTTCGCCGAGTCTGGGCAGTTTGACAAGATCTTGCCATATGCGAAACAAGCGAGCTACACTCCCGATTTTAACGGCCTACTCCAGCACGTGATCCGCATGAATCCAGAGAAGGGGACTGAATTCGCCACGGCGCTGGCAAAGGATGAAAATGGTCCGCTCATCGACATTGACCGGGCAGTCGACATATTCCAGTCTCAAGGAATGATCCAGCAGGCCACAGCTTTCCTTTTGGACGTTCTCTCTGCGAACAGACCTGAGCAAGGCCATTTGCAGACCAAGCTACTGGAGATGAATCTTCTAAACGCACCGCAAGTTGCTGATGCCATCCTAGGCAATGACATGTTCTCTCACTACGATCGTCAACGCATTGCGAAGCTCTGCGAGGGTGCCGGTCTTGCTGCAAGAGCTTTGGACCATTACGACGATCCTGCAGATATCAAACGTGTCATCGTCCAAACCGACAAGATCTCCGAAGAATGGCTTATTAATTACTTTGGCAAGCTCACAGTCGAGAACTCGTTGGACTGCATGAACGAGATGCTTCGTGTCAACATTCGACAGAATTTGCAAGCCGTGATTCACATTGCTCAAAAATACTCTGATCTGCTTGGAGCAAATAATATCATCGAACTTCTTGAGAAGTATCGAACCGCTGAAGGTCTCTACTATTATCTTGGAGGCATTGTGAATATCACCGAGGACAAGGACGTCACATTCAAGTACATCGAGGCTGCCACGCGGATGGGACAAATGAACGAAGTCGAGCGTGTTTGCCGTGATAGCAATGCCTACGACCCAGAAAAGGTTAAGAACTTTTTGAAGGAGGCTCGCCTCACGGAGCAATTGCCATTGATCATCGTTTGCGACCGCTTCAACATGATTCACGACCTCATCCTTTATCTATATCAGAATCAGCAGTTCAAGTCGATCGAGATCTATGTGCAAAGAGTCAATCCCTCCCGTACTCCAGCCGTTGTTGGCGGCTTGTTGGACGTTGACTGCGACGAAGGCGTCATCAAGAATCTGTTAGCATCTGTCAGCCCACAGTCCATTCCGATTGATGACCTCGTCTCCGAAGTCGAATCGCGGAACCGGTTAAAGCTTTTGCTCCCATTCCTTGAGGCTACCTTGGCAAGCGGTAATCAGCAGCAAGCAGTCTATAACGCTCTTGCAAAGATTTACATTGACTCAAACAACAATCCGGAGAAATTCCTAAAAGAGAACGACCAGTACGATCCGCTGACCGTCGGAAAATACTGCGAGAAGCGGGATCCCAACCTTGCATACATTGCCTATAGGAAAGGGCAGAATGATCTTGAGCTCATCAGCATCACAAACGAGAATTCAATGTTCCGCGCACAAGCACAATACCTACTTGAGCGTGAAGATCTTGAGATCTGGGAGTATGTTCTCAGCCCGAACAACATCCATCGTAGATCAGTTGTGGATCAGGTCATATCCACGGCAGTCCCCAATTCACAAGATCCTGAAAAGGTCTCTGTTGCCGTTAAGGCCTTCATTCAAAGCGATATGCCGACTGAATTAATCGAGCTTCTGGAAAAGATCATCCTCGAACCCTCGAGCTTCAGCGACAATTCAAGTTTGCAAAATCTCCTCATGCTTACTGCGGCCAAGTCAGACCGTGGGCGACTGATGAATTACATTCAGCAACTCTCAGCATATACCCCTGAGGACATCGCAGCCCAATGTATCGAGCTTGGAATGTACGAGGAGGCTTTCGAGATCTTCAAAAAGGACAATAAACATGCCGAAGCGATGGATGTTCTTGTCAACAACATTGTCAGCATTGACCGAGCGTTCGACTATGCAGAGCGCGTCGACACGCCAGATGTTTGGAGCAAGGTTGCTAAGGCGCAATTGGACGGCCTCCGGGTGACCGATTCCATTGACTCTTACATCAAAGCACAGGACGCTTCGAATTTCAATGAGGTCATCGACATTGCTACACATGCTGGAAAGGATGACGACCTTATCAAATACTTACGCATGGCCCGGAAGACTCTCCGAGAGCCTGCTATTGATACTGGTCTTGCTTTCTGCTTTGCTCGCACGCAACAGCTTCCTGAGCTCGAAGAGTTCCTACGCGGTCCCAATGTTGCTGATATCGAAGCCTCGGGCGATAAGGCGTACGAAGAAGGGTATCACGAGGCTGCTAAGATCTTCTTCACGAGTATCTCCAACTGGGCCAAGCTGGCAACGACCTTGGTCCACTTGGAAGATTACCAAGGAGCTGTCGAATGCGCCCGCAAAGCTAATAGTGTCAAGGTCTGGAAGCAAGTTAACGAAGCGTGTGTCGCCAAGAAAGAGTTCCGTCTCGCTCAGATTTGCGGTCTTAGCCTCATCGTCCACGCCGAAGAGCTCGCCGACCTGGTCAAGCAATACGAGCGTCAAGGTTACTTCGACGAACTGATTGCTCTTTTGGAAGCTGGTCTAGGTCTTGAGCGAGCACACATGGGCATGTTTACTGAGCTTGGCATTGCTCTCTCCAAATACCATCCTGAACGCGTGATGGAGCATCTCCGTTTGTTCTGGTCCCGTATCAATATTCCCAAGATGATTCGTGCATGCGAGGAGGCACATCTCTGGCCAGAACTTGTTTTCTTGTACGGTCACTACGACGAATGGGACAATGCAGCGCTTGCCATGATGGAGCGATCATCGGACGCCTGGGAGCACCATTCATTCAAGGACACCATCATCAAGGTTGCCAATCTCGAAATCTACTACCGTGCCCTTAACTTTTATTTGGAGCAACAGCCATCGCTCATCACCGACTTGCTGCAAGCACTCACCCCTCGTATTGATGTGAATCGTGTTGTACGCATGTTTGAGAAGTCTGACAACATCCCACTTATCAAGCCATTTTTGCTTAACGTCCAAGCGCAAAACAAGAAGGCTGTCAATAACGCGATTAACGATCTCTTGATTGAGGAAGAGGACTACAAAACGCTCCGAGACTCGGTTGAGAATTATGACAACTATGATCCCGTCGACTTGGCGCAGCGGCTAGAGAAGCACGATCTGGTTTTCTTCAGGCAGATCGCTGCAAATATCTACCGTAAAAACAAGCGGTGGCAGAAATCGATTGAGCTCTCGAAGCAAGATAAGCTGTATAAGGATGCTATTGAGACTGCTGCTATTTCCGGTAGAACTGATGTTGTGGAGGAGCTATTACAATACGTGAGTTCGGGCTTTTTACCGGCTACAGTGCTCGCGACTAATTTCATTCAGTTCGTTGGTATAGGTAGTCGCGAATGCTACGTCGGGATGCTTTACGCTTGCTATGACCTGATCCCTCTCCATACGGTCATGGAGCTCTCGTGGCGCCACGGCCTCACCGACTTCACCATGGTAAGTCGAACTTCCTCGTCTGTGAAGAAATCCAACTGACCGAGTAAATCCAGCCATTCATGATCAACTTCATGGCACAACAATCGGCTACCATCGAACAGCTCAAGAAAGACAACGAGGAACGTAAGGCCAAAGAAGCCTCGCAGCAGAAGGAAGCCGACGATACGCCTATTCTAGGCGGGTCACGGCTGATGCTCACACAAGGTCCAGTCAACAACGCACCAAGCCCGGCACCGTACGGCCAAGTGAATGGGATTGCGCCCCAGCCTACCGGTTTCCGAGCTTTCTAGATTGAGAAAGGGTGTGGTAATGATATGGTGAGAAGGTTTTCGAGAAACAACTAATGCTAGTCCTGATTCAGGCCTCCTCTTGACGCCTCTTCATAGGCCTGCAAAAACCGATTGTAGGCTGATATGTACTTCCTCCGACTTTTTGAACTTTGTTACTTGTGCAGGTCACATTCACAGCCTGGCACAAAAGGGATTGCTATGGTGGACGGGGCTTCTCTGTACTCTAGATATGATTTTTTTTGGTGTCTCTAAATTGATACTAGTATACCCTGCATAAGCCATTCTTCTCTACTGCACCCGGATGATGTACATTGCGACTGCGGTGAGACGCAGCCAAGGTGGCCAAGAGGGCGATCTCTCGAGAAGGTAAGTGGGTACCTGCAGATAGCTTATCAATCCCCGTCGCCGAGACCATTTACGAAACCGTTTGATTAAGATCCGCGCCGAGTAGTGAGCTGGCGGTGTGCGCGGTATGCTTCGGATACGATTGCGCCGGACTCGTTCTCCTTGGTAGAGCGGACATTAGTTTGGCAGTGATATCGTGGCTATCTGGACTACGATAATTATCGGCATTGAGTGCAGAGGCGGAAGGGATAGAAGCCGAGAGGGGGTGTTTACGTCTCGACGTTTGGTCTTCGGAGCCAATCCACGAGTACCGAGGATGCTCGTGAGGAGATGGGGATGATAAAAGCATGAGGTATCCCGTCACCCCGTACGTAGTTCTACTAGGTAGTCACGGTAGTGTTGAGCCATCCACGCCATCTTTGGTGGGGCAAGTACGGTAGCTTCCCCCCGGCCGCAGCTTCCCAAGCTGTGTGAGCGAGACTTGGCGTCACTGAGCTCGGGCGTCGGTATGCGGGCAGCTTAGACAAGGCAAGCCAAACTATTCACCTATTCAACAATTCAAAACCGCGCGCTCGCCCACCATGTCTATCATCTTCCTACCCGCATCTGGACGCTTCCATTGCTCTTGAGCACAATTGGCTTGATCTCAGCCTTGCCGCACCTGAAACTGCTTCCGGGCAGCCTGACGGCCGTCCCGCATTCCGGGAGACACACCGACGTGTTGTATACGTTGTACGGAGTACATAAGCTTAGCTGTTCAGAAGTACTCTTAGCCTCGCGCCGCATTGGAAGAGCAAGTTCTTGGGAGCTGGGTATACCGCGGAACTATCCCTCAGAATTTCCCCTGGATTCCCTCATCATTTAGAAAGTTTGAACCTCGTCTCTGACCAAACACTCGCCCCACTATCCATCCCGCTCCCCTCATTCCATCCCACCCGTTCAAAATGACGGACATTACCACAGACGCTCGCACCTCGCAGAGTGCGATTGCGGAGGATCATGATGACCACCATCATATTCACAGGGACTCAGTCCATCAGCGTCTTCGAGCAAATAGCTCAATTATGCAATTGAACAAGATCCTGGGTATGTACTCACTCCTTAAGCTTTGTTTGCTCGGGGCAGACGAGACACTCGCCCAAATCCCGAAGAAGACGAACAGAAATGCGATGAGAACACTTTTGAAAGCGGTCACTTGCTGACAACGACTCCTCGGGCAGTGGCCAACCGTGGCGAAATCCCAATTCGCATCTTCCGTACCGCCCACGAGCTTTCGCTGCAGACCGTCGCCGTCTTCAGTTATGAGGACCGTCTCTCCATGCACCGTCAAAAGGCTGACGAGGCCTATGTCATTGGCAAGCGAGGTCAGTATACGCCAGTCGCGGCATACCTAGCAGGTGACGAGATCATCAAAATCGCAAAACAGCACGATGTGAATATGATTCACCCTGGTTATGGCTTCTTGAGCGAAAACGCCGAGTTCGCTCGGAAGGTTGAGAAGGCGGGTCTCATCTTCGTTGGGCCCACACCAGATACCATCGATGGTCTGGGAGATAAGGTGAGCGCGAGGCGACTGGCTCAGAAGACGGGCGTGCCTTGTGTGCCCGGAACTCCCGGTCCGGTAGAGAAGTTTGAGGAGGTGAAGAGCTTCACAGATGAGTACGGATTCCCCATCATCATCAAAGCTGCCTTTGGTGGTGGTGGACGTGGTATGAGAGTTGTTCGTGATCAAGAATCACTGAAAGACTCATTTGAACGCGCTACCTCTGAGGCCAAATCTGCCTTTGGAAACGGTACAGTCTTCGTAGAGCGTTTCTTGGACAAGCCAAAACACATTGAGGTGCAGCTGCTAGGTGATAACCACGGAAATGTTGTACACTTGTACGAGCGTGATTGCAGTGTACAGCGTCGGCATCAAAAGGTAGTCGAGCTTGCACCTGCAAAGGACTTGCCTGAGGAGACTAGAGACGCAATCTTGAACGACGCTGTCAAGCTTGCAAGATCGGTCAACTACCGGAATGCAGGTACTGCCGAATTCTTGGTGGACCAGCAGAATCGATATTACTTCATCGAAATCAATCCTCGAATGTAAGTGCCGCTCATAGTCTCTTTGATACTTCGACAAGCTACTAAAAACTTCTCAGTCAAGTGGAACACACAATTACCGAAGAAATCACTGGTATCGATATTGTTGCTGCTCAGATCCAGATCGCTGCTGGAGCGTCTCTACAACAGCTTGGCCTAACCCAGGACAAAATCTCTACTCGGGGATTTGCCATTCAGTGCCGTATCACAACCGAAGACCCGGCAAAGGGCTTCTCTCCTGATACCGGTAAAATTGAAGTCTACCGGTCTGCTGGTGGTAATGGTGTACGTCTGGACGGTGGTAATGGCTTTGCTGGTGCAATTATTTCTCCCCATTACGATTCTATGTTGGTCAAGTGCACATGCCATGGTTCAACGTATGAAATTGCACGACGAAAAATGTTGCGTGCGCTCGTTGAATTCCGCATCCGTGGTGTCAAGACGAATATTCCGTTCCTGGCTTCTTTGCTTACGCATCCAACGTTTATCGAATCAAACTGCTGGACTACCTTCATTGATGATACTCCATCACTATTCACTCTTGTTGGGAGCCAGAATCGTGCACAGAAACTGCTTGCCTACTTAGGTGACCTGGCTGTTAATGGCAGTCAAATTAAGGGGCAAATTGGCGAGCCTAAATTCAAGGGTGATATTATCATGCCTACACTCAAGACGAGGGATGGCCACACAATCGATAGCACTGAGCCAAATAAGAAGGGCTGGAGAAATATTATAGTGGAGCAAGGGCCCGCTGCTTTCGCTAAAGCTCTGCGTAAAAATGAAGGAATGGTCCTCATGGATACTACCTGGCGTGATGCTCACCAATCGCTCCTAGCAACGCGTGTCCGGACAGTCGACCTCCTCAACATTGCGAAGGAGACGAGCTACGCCTACGGCAACGGTATCCTAGAGTGCTGGGGAGGGGCGACATTCGATGTTGCGATGCGCTTCTTATATGAAGATCCTTGGGACAGGTTGCGCAAGATGCGGAAACTAGTACCTAACATCCCCTTCCAAATGCTTCTCCGTGGAGCAAATGGTGTCGCTTATTCATCGTAAGCCTTCGTGAGAAAACAACTTTTGAAGCTAAAACTGACTACCCACAGCCTCCCTGACAATGCCATTTACCATTTCTGTGAGCAAGCACGGAAACACGGTGTAGATATCTTCCGCGTCTTCGATGCGCTGAATGACGCCGACCAGCTAGAAGTTGGTGTCAAAGCCGTGTTGAAAGCAAACGGCGTGGCAGAAGGTACACTCTGCTATAGCGGCGATATGCTGAACCCCAAGAAGAAATATAACCTTGAGTATTACATGGACCTTGTGGACAAGATTGTCAAAATGGGGTCCCACATCATTGGCATCAAAGATATGGCTGGCGTACTCAAGCCTAAGGCTGCCACTCAACTCGTCGGCTCCATCCGTCAAAAATACCCCGACATCCCCATTCACGTCCATTGCCACGACTCTGCCGGGACAGGTGTTGCGACTTACGTTGCGTGTGCTGAAGCGGGTGCCGACGCCGTTGACACCGCTACTGACAGCATGTCTGGCATGACTTCTCAACCCAGCGTCGGCGCTTTGCTCGCCTCTCTCGAAGGCGGCAAGCATGATCCAGGCATGGACCTCGACCAAATTCGTGCCATTGACGGCTACTGGGCACAGCTTCGCCTCCTCTACTCTCCCTTCGAAGCCGGCCTCACCGGGCCCGACCCAGAAGTCTACGAGCACGAGATCCCCGGTGGCCAACTCACGAACCTCATCTTCCAAGCCTCACAACAAGGCCTCGGCGAGCAATGGGCCCAAACCAAGAAAGCCTACGAACAAGCCAACGACCTCCTCGGCGACATCGTCAAAGTGACCCCCACCTCCAAAGTCGTGGGCGACCTCGCCCAATTCATGGTCTCCAACAACCTCTCGCCCGACGCGGTCGTCGAACGCGCCGAATCCCTCGATTTCCCCTCTTCCGTTCTCGAATTCTTCGAGGGGCTCATGGGCCAACCCTACAAGGGCTTTCCGGAGCCGTTGCGCACGCAGGCGCTGCGCGGCCGGCGCAAGATGGACAAGCGTCCCGGCCTGTACCTCGAGCCCATGAACCTCGACAAGGTGCGCGCCGATCTTCGCGAGAAGTACGGGCACGCCTCGGAGACGGACGTCGCCAGCTACGCCATGTATCCCAAGGTGTTCGAGGACTATAAGAAGTTCGTCGCCAAGT
The DNA here is from genome assembly GCA_010094025.1 of Viridothelium virens. Taxonomy (NCBI): domain Eukaryota; kingdom Fungi; phylum Ascomycota; class Dothideomycetes; order Trypetheliales; family Trypetheliaceae; genus Viridothelium; species Viridothelium virens. The sequence goes on from ML991779.1 coordinate 524,599, forward strand.
ACGGCGACCTCAGCGTCTTGCCAACTAAGTACTTCCTCGCGAAGCCCGAGATCGGCGAGGAGTTCAACGTCGAGCTGGAGAAGGGCAAGGTGCTGATTCTGAAGTTGTTGGCGGTCGGGCCCCTGAGCGAGCAGACGGGCCAGAGAGAAGTATTTTACGAGATGAATGGTGAGGTCAGGCAGGTCAGTGTGGATGATGTGCATGCGGCGGTGGAGAACAAGAGTCGGCCGAAGGCGGACCTGGGTGATAGCAGTCAGGTGGGGGCGCCGATGAGTGGGGTTGTGGTGGAGGTGCGGGTGCATGAGGGCGGTGAAGTCAAGAAGGGAGATCCGATTGCCATTTTGAGCGCGATGAAGATGGTAAGTTTTTCAATTTCCTTCGACAAACTTCGGTTGTCCGTGGAAAAGGTTGAAGCTAACCATGAATCTCTAGGAAATGGTCATCTCTGCCCCGCATTCTGGCAAGATTGGTGGGTTGGAAGTCAAGGACGGAGACTCGGTGGATGGGCAGGACCTGATCTGCAAGATCACAAAATAAAAGGACCAAGTGATGTAGAACTACGGCCGGACTACTCGTCGCGGGATCGTATGGCTGATGCCGGATTAGAACTTATCGGTGGCTGAAGTGTCATATAATTTTCTCTATTATGTGGTCTGAAAGCCATGACTTATGCTTGCTTGTTTCATTTCCCACTAATTACGGCAGTCCAGATTCAGAGTGATAGTCCCAGTGGTAGCCAACTCAAAAAATGGCTCCTTTTTTCCTTGAATGGCCGCTATGCGGCTTTCGGTGAGATTTCGTAACCCTATTCGACCTAACCTTGTCGGACCGAGGACTGGATAAGGATAATTTTTGTACTTCCTCGGAATCTCCTAGTTTACCCTTCTGTCGGAATGACTGGCAGATAAAGGCGACTTTGACGGTGATTTGTAGCCGCCTCGCCGCAAGCTCCTCAAACATGCGGTTGAATAGCATCGGCCAAGGTTCCTCCGTGTCAGAATCAAAATCCAGAATACTCATGTCTATAATGATATAAATTTGAGATATGCCATCTAAGACAGAAGCAAGCAGATCGAACCATTCCCGCTCTGTTACGGCTGTTTGAAAACGTACCGCGCTCATCGTCACCGCACGTTCATTGTGAAGCGCAGTATTTCGCTGGATAGCCTGAGATACCAAGTGTTTCAGAACGTTGATCGATGTGTGCTCTTTCGTCGAATGTATTCGTGGTGTCAGAGCCCATACGACGGGCACATTTGCATTTGCAATCAACTCAATGGCATCAATACCAAAGCCTCTGACTGTTCTGTTATTGCAGCGTGATGACGCGCACACAGCGATTTGCGACGACTTAGGGTTCGCTGACCAGTTTTGGAGCTGGTTCGCATATTGAACCATGGGTTTCTCCTCGTAAGGCTCGTGTCTCCGAAGTTTTTTAGGATGGTATAACCGGCGGCATTCCTCTGGAGTTGGAAGGCTGGAACAAGCCGTAAAGGTCAATATCTGCGATAGCTGAACTTGGCTGAGTCTTTGATTTGTATCTAATATGCCGGAGTATTGTAATGTGTGATGTCCTGATGCCCTCCGTTAGACAGTACTCAATTGGGCGTGGGCTTGCTTACGCTCTAACAAGAGTTTCATTTCCATCAAGACATCCTGAGTATCCTTGTGCTCTTTCCGCATCTGCTGGAGCTCATTACGATTTTCCAGGAGCTCGAGTCGGGCTTGTCGTAGTTCTGTCCTGCTCATGCTGTGTGCAAGCCTTTCTATTCGCCGAGAGGTTTCCGAGACTTCATTTACGATATCTTTAAAGCGCAAACTGTATGGCCGTACCAAAGCGGATACAGCATGCTTGACTTTGCCCTCAGCGTACCACTGTATCGCCCGCTGGGCAAAGTCAATAATGTTTGCATAAAGTGTCTCGACAAGCTCCTTCATTGCATCTGAAGGATAGAGCAGGAGATCACGCTCTGTTTGCGGCAGAGCATCAGCGATCCTGCAGAATGCTTTCCCAAGCTCTTTGGTGAGTTCTTCATGGTTGACTACGCCCTAGTCAGGGAGTTAGCGATACCTAAGCAAAGCAATGAACGCTTGGTTGACCAACCACAAACAGAAGCTTAAACGTGCCCCAAGCGAGTGCCACGTATTCGGGATGATGTTCCACAAACACATCTAGTATTTCTCCGTATAGATGTAATCTTGTGGAGAGTCTCGTCATCCACTTCCGAGCTTTGCTATTGGTACGGTGTTCATATTGTCGTTGGGCATCGACCACAGCACTGTGAACACTGACAATATCGGCATGGCCAGAAAGAAATTGTCGCAAGGCACTGTCTTCACTGAGAACTCCGTCGAGTAATTTCACTGCCTTGTTAAAGGCTGCCTGTGCTGGATCAGAGGCCATGCTCGTAAGAGCTCAATACCTCTTCATGCTCGCAATTCGACAACTTCTGAGTTTGGCGTGATCGGAGCCCGCCCCCAACTCTTATTGATGATCCATTGAAAAGAGTCCAGCAGACGCGGAAGATACAGTTCCGAGAACAGTGGCAATTAATATTCATATCGATGCCTGGGCCGTTCGAAAGACGTGCTAAAAGGTCTGCGACCGCGAGGGTCAGCTGCCTCAGCCTGCTCTTTCCGGATGGCGCAGGGGCTCAGCCTCATACTCTGGAAGCTACCTCAATTAATCCTTTGCGCCTTCAGAGGGAAGAAAATGGACATCGCAAGGCCAGATATCTTGCGCGGCATTGCTTAAGGACCTGGCAAGCGATTCCTCCTTATAGCCGTGGGTGTGTAAAAAGATGAGTGGTCATCAGCCAGCCAGGCTCAATGGAGCTCCAACGCCCACAGCGGCAATTAATAAGAAGCGACTTGCAGAACAGGTAGCTGTACGTCTTTGTGGCACATCTCATATTCGTTGCAATGTCAAAAAAACCTGAGGGACCAAAGGAGCTGACAATGTCTTGCAGTTTCCCTTACCAAGTGCTAAATCCAGCAAACGACAACGAACAGATGTTCCGAGGCCCACCATAGCGAATGTCCCTTCTCAAAGACTCGTGTCTACAATAGAAAATACACCACATACTGAAAGTACTAACTCTCATCTTTTCCCGCACAATTCATCGAGCGAAGCTTCACCCGAGCCTGAGAACCTTGCCGTGGACTGGAAGGGACTGCTATGCAAGCTATTTGGAGCCGATAGCAACACGAACGACGAAACCATCGTACAAGCTTTGGAGCAACGAATGCAGCTACTCCAGAACGCTTACGCACCAGTCGAAGAATCCCGAAGTCCTTCGCCGGTGCAAGTTACTCCAATCTACCATGTCCTCCACCGGACACGGTGTTTGCGTACCCGGCATGCAGTCGTGAACTGTATCGACTTCGATGCTCCTTTTGTTGCGGAGGACGGCCATCTAATGAGCAAGAATCGAATCAAGAATCTAGATGTGCATCTCGCCGAAAATCCCGCGCTGTCATTCATCGCTTTCCAAGATTATCGCTGCTGCACTGAGCTAGCCCGTAGAATGAAGGCAGAAGCAGATCCTATTCCGTCCAAGGAGAACATCTGGCTCATCTCGTCCCTTCTCGTGGATGCGCTTCGCATGGCCGTCAAAGAGTTCTCTCACCTAGTCCCAAGCTCGATGATCGAGGAGAAGGCTGAGATTGAAAACCCCCACACGTGGATGTATCATCTGAGGGACATTCTTCCGGGAAAGGCAGCCGATCAAAAGGAAGAAACCCATGCGATGCACCTTAGCCTGTTCTTAAGCTACTTCTATGATGGAAAGAAGAACCAGTTCGAACAAGTAAATCACCTTCTTTCGCAAGGCAAGATCACGCGACAGCATTTCGAGTATTTGTTCGTAAGAATCCCTGATTTGACGCCTTCTGGCAGATACGCGACACTCACATAAATTCAGGTACCTGGAACCGTTGTCCTTGAGAACAGCGATCCCCGCGGTCTCGCTTTCAAACGGCTGTATCAGATTCAGGAGTGGCCATCAGTGACGTATAGGTGGGGAAGGTTACAGTCCAACAGGCGAATTATGGACCAAAATCAAGAGACAATGCACGCAACCTTCGAAGTCAAAACTCTCCGTTGGGAATTCGATGGTAATTTCTATAAAAGCGAGACCAGCAGAAACATCGTGTGCTATGCCGAAGATGACGAGCCAATGGAGATTCAAAAGCTGCCTCATGTTCCAATGGCGTACCTATCAGAAACGGACAGACATTTCATCAGAGATCGTGGGGAGAAATTCTGGGCGTGTCGTAAGACAAATTATGTGTCCTATTTTGGCCGAGCCACTGGCTCCAATGATGTATATGTAAGTGGACCAGGCCGCAACTTCCATACGACATGATACTGAATGACCCAACTGGACAGTTTGGTACGAGATTCATGGTCGATATATGGAACTTCCGACGAGCATTCCCTAATTCGGAAACTGCAAGAAGCAATGCAACTAGCGATCTTAGCGAAGATGATATGCGCCAAGAGAAACCGCCAGGCGATGAGTTCGTATTTCTGCTTCCTCTGTCTGTATATGCATTCAATTTCCAAGACAAAAACTGGAGTAAGCATACTGTCTCTATCCTCGACCTAGCTGATTTTTGAGTAGGGACTTTGCTGGTCTCCAATACCGGGGAAGTTGAGTGGAATGAAGCCGCGTTTGACACGGTGGTACTGGCAGAAGATACGAAGACTCTTGTCAAAGCCTTAGTCATGAACATGATCGAACCAGGTAACGCAACTGATATCATCAGCGGAAAGGGTAACGGCTTGGTTATGCTCCTGCATGGGTAAATTTCACTTCCTGCTAAACTATGAGCAAGCTCCTGATTCTGTAAAGAGGTCCGGGTACCGGCAAGACTCTAACAGCCGAAAGGTAAGAGCTCCGACATCTACTTGCATCCCGTTCTCGGCACTTGTTTTTACCTCCCAGTAGACCAGGTACACTGACCCTGAAGACCTTCGCTAAGATCTCAAGCAGTGTTGCAGAATATGCTCGCAAACCGCTCTATCGTGTGACTTGCGGAGATATTGGTACTTCGCCCACAGCGGTAGAGAAGCATTTGAAGAACGTGTTGATGCTTGGAAAGTCGTGGGATGCTGGTAAGGATATACTGACCATGACGTCGGTGCTCCACTGATGGTTTTATAGTTGTTCTTCTTGATGAGGCGGAGGTCTTTCTACAAGAACGGTCACTAGTCGACATTAATCGGAATGCACTAGTTTCCGGTAAATTACAGTCGCCTTATTTTTTTTTTTTTTAACTTATTAACACATTTCCCATAGTATTCTTACGCGTTCTCGAGTACTATGATGGTACGTGGCATCCGTGACTCCCGTAGCTAGAATCTGACATCACTAGGTATCCTCATCCTCACAAGCAACCGGGTGGGAATCTTTGACGAAGGGTTCAAATCGAGAATTCAGCTTGCCATTCACTACGACAAACTCGGGCTTGCTTCAAGGATACAGGTTTGGAGCAATTTCATTGATCGCCTTGCAACCTCTCAGCATGGGGAGCTTGACATCGATGACCTGGAGAGACATGTCAACGATCTTGCTCGATATGTGCTCAACGGTAGAGAAATTCGGAACGCATTGACCACAGGCCGCCAACTTGCCCGATACGAAAAGAAACCATTGACTTATGAAAGCTTGAAGCACGTGATCGATGTTTCAAGCCGTTTCGACAAGTACCTCAAAGATGTCAACGATGGGTTGGATGATGACCAACTCGCCCGAGATGAATGCCTCAGGTGATGGCCGATATCTGCGTACGGAGTTCTCCACAACGATATGAGCTCATGCAAGCGGGAGCATAAGTGGAGCTCATCGAGAGCAATGTAGCCCTGTGCATTCGCCCAAGGTTCGCAGCGGGGGCTATGAGTAAGACGCACGAGCGCAACAGCTTCATCTCGGACGTAATGTCTCAAAGAACTCTTCGGAGATCGCCATGTCAATGGAAGAGAGTCCTTCAGTAACAGCAAGAGAGCAGCCATCCATCAAGGGCTGAGCTGAGCTGCGCGAAAGTAGCCGAACAGGAAGTTTGTGGAGTGGTGGTGGACAATTGCATCTCAGACAGTATAATGTGTGTCAGCCCCCATGTACTTTCTTTTTCGATGGTCGAGATACCTAAGGGTCCTGATACTGACTTGCTGCGTGCAGCAGCAAAGGCTCAATTCTCGCTGTTTGTAAGACGAGGATTCTAGAGTGGTGGAGCCTCTTGTGGCTCCCGAAGTGTCATAGAGTAGAAGTCCGCACCACTCCGTGCACGATCCACCTCCGTGCACGGTGGGACGCGTTTCATCTCCACAGCTTCATAAGGCTATAATTCAACAACGAACTGCTCAATAAACTAGATAATTAGATAGATAGATAGTAGAGAACTAGACAAATCGAATGCGCTATTTAATTTACTCCATAAACCGTTGTGGTAGGCGAATTTCGCGCTGAGAGCGCGAAACACGAGAAATTACCTCAACCACCAGAGATTCTACCTCTGCAGGTGCGACTTCCGAGTTAGGCTGTTTTGAAGCCTTCTGTGTTTTTGTCTGCTTCTGTTTATGGTGTTTTGACTCATTTCGAAGCTGTCGAGCCGCTTGTTTTGCTTCAAGAAAGTCCTGCCGAATCTGAGCTTTTTCAGTTTGAGCCTGCTGTCGCCGAATTCGAGCTTCTTCGCGCTGTTGCTTTCGCTGCTGCTTCTCCTGCTCTTTGATCTGCCTATTCAATTGTAGCTGCTCCTTTTAAGCTGCTTTCTGCTGTTTTTGCTGTGCTTCTTCCTCATCTAAACGCTTTTGTTTGTCGCGAAACGACTGAACCTTTATGGGGGTCAAAATTTGAGCCTCACCAAGCTCACCATCAATAAACACCTTTTTATTTAACCGTTTGGTGTTCTTCTTAATCAGAGCTCGCCAGAGACCCTTATTTTCAGCGCGGAGAAGGCTGTTCTCTGCTTGGGTGGCGTCGAGAGATTGGAGGAGCTTTTTCATCACCGGATCCTTGGTTTGGATGATAGCTTGTCATAGCTTAGATGGATTAAGGGGAATTTGAGGTATAGGCTCTATTAGATCGTCCTCTGGTTCTAGAGATGGTGATTGCCGCAGTACGCCTAACACGCGCTCGGGATCAAACAGTTAAAGCCCTACAGCCTCCCATCCACTAAGTATGTTCTTCGGCATTATTGCACGCTTAAATACAGGCCAAAAGAGGTTAAAGAAGTCGTGTTTGCCTAGATTACCAATATGCTGTGAGTTATTAAGAAACTTGTCCAATTCTTCTAAGTAGTAATGCGCAAGTGGATGGAAGAGTTTGACGTCCAATGGCTGAAGCCTATGAGTTAAATGGGACGGGAATATAGCTAATATAATGCCGTATTTATCGCTTAGGTTAATAAACTGCATATTATGGTGGCTGCTATGGCCGTTAATAATAAGTAGACGTAAATCTCGTCCATTTCTAGCCTTCTCTCGCGTGCGTTGGTGGAATAGCTCCTGGAGCCAAAGAAGGCCTATTTCATTGTTTGTCCAGCCGTTTAGTAAGCTACTAAAGTAGCTTGTATGCTCTTTAGGCTTGAAATCATTAATCCAGCTATATTTAATGTTATTTGTCTTTGAGGCGTAAATGATATGTGGTAGTAAAGCCGTCCCATCCATACAAATTAAAGCAATCACTGTAATCCATTCTTTTGAGCTATGTTAGCCTGCGCCAAGTAGTTTGCCGTTCTCCTAGGCTTGGATGTTAAAGACACGTCAAGACTTCTTAATAATACCTAAAAAGAAGCCTTTTTCGTCCATATTATAAATGTTTTGGGGCTGGATCTTATATTTCTCAATTTTCTCCCTAATCTACTAAATTATAAAAGAACAAATAAAGCAATTAAGAAGACTTACAAGGTTAAAGAACTTTTGAATCCTAGGAACGCTGTCAGCCTTTTTACGCTCTAAATTTAGCCCCATTAGGTAGGCAGATTTGAGATTTTTGTGGTAATGTTTAACAAAATAATGCGTCTAATTCTTTCCTGGTGGCTTTTTAAGGATTTCTGAAGCAAAATTCCTGACCATTCGCACTGTAGGAGGGATGCCGCGGTCCGAAAGCTTATTAATATAGTCCACAAGAGCTAATTCTTGTTGTTTTGACATAAGGAGTTTGCTCTCCTGGATGAACTGCTCCTTACCCCGTGTCGCGCCCCTATGGCGACGCGACAACGTTGTACGGTCAACATTAAAAATTCGAGCAGCTTCAGCGTAATTAACAACCTCCGCAGTTTCTAAAAAAGCAAGAGCTGAAGCAATTGACCCCATATTGGTGGAGATAATCAATTTTGAACATGTGTGCGCCGGACGAATTGAGGCGTGCACGGAGGTGGATCGTGCACGGAGTGGTGCGGACTTCTATGGAATTTCAGTACAGACTGTAATTCATTTGCTTCGTTACGAGTTGCCCAAGGTGACTATTTGGTGATTTTGTCAATGGACTCTGCCACTGCCAAGGTGGTCAGGCTCCTGCTCCCGATGCGTCCGAGCGGTCTAGATCGCCCTCGATCTCGCGTGTCCGCATCGACGTCATCGGCACTCATCTACTTATCGCTCCACAAAAGCGCAGGGTACTCG